>CM032334.1:17756387-18258261 GCA_019022515.1 Quercus aquifolioides | reverse complement strand
GTTCAAATGTGATGTGTGTGTGCTCAACCATATATGGATCAAACCAAAAAGACTTTTGTTCTTTTTGTTTGCTTTTGGAAGTGATTTGTATCACCCATGTTTTTCAAAGTTTTTCAAGTTGTTTTTGTGTAAAAAACATGTTTTCTGGGTGTTTTCGTGACTTATTTCATGTTTAAGCTTAGTCGCGAGTTATATGGTCCAATTTTCAAGTTTTTTGACTTTAGACAAAGAGTTTCGCGATTGTTTCATGAGTAAGGCTTACTTGTTAAAAATTTCGTGAGAAGTAGCTTCCCACAAAAATTTCTAGATCAGCTTCTTAAAGGGCATTTCGTGGGACATTTGTTTTAAAATTTTCCCATCTTCTTCCAAACCGCTATTTTAATGCTTCAATATCAAAACCCAACTAATTTCAATTGTTTTACATTCCATAAACATCTCTAAGGTAATCTTTAACTCTTTTCATTGATTTTGATCCTTCGACTATGTTTTTGGGGGTTTTATGTTCAAAGTTGGGATTTTCTCAAATGTTTTTGTCAATCTTTTTTTTTTTGGATTTTGTTTTAAATGTTGATATGCTTTGGATGTTGGCCCTTTGTGGCAAAAATAACATGTATTTAGGTAAGATTTTCATATGTTCATGCATTGTTTAATATACATGTGTAGTGTGTGCACTCTAAGTGTTTGACAAAATACCCAAATGACATTTTCTTGTTGTTTTGGACTCTGATGAGTACCAATTTTTGGGGATCACCATAATTATTCATGTTTATCATGTTTTGATCATTGGTTGTGTGTTTTACACACTTTGCCCCATGAGTGCTTGCTCAGGCATTGGTCATGCATCTCACATAACATGTTCTTGTGTCTATGTCATGCATTGGTCTATACTTTGTTCCGTCATCCTTAGCATGTCTTGTCTACTTTATGCTTTGTAGCATTCTTTGTTTCTGTCTTTCGTTTGAGCTTCATTTTCTCATTTGTCTTGCACCCCTCATGCATCATACCCTTGCTCATATCTTCTTTTCTTTCCCTCCTTCCTCTTGACTCATTTGTCTATTCGTAACAAAAAGAGGGAGACTGTACTAGAGAGTATACCAGAGTGTTTCGTCATTTCTATATGACTCATGTGCACATTCTCAGGGGGAGAAATTCTATCTCGTGCAAATTTGTAGGGAGAGAAAGCCATAGGGGAGATGCATATACTAAGGGGGAAAAGACATTTTTTATGAGAAAACCTTGTTTTGTTTGTTTTATTTTATGCTTATTTTCTCATTGTTTATGGTGTTTTGAGTTATTTTTAGTATCTATGCTTTGCTGCTCTCATCGCATCATGCTTATGTGTTGGACATGCATACATCCTTATGCTATTGTGCTTTATTGGTTGCATATTTGGATGATCATTTGCTTTGCCATATGATCATTGCTGTCATTTCCATATGACTGTTTTGTGTTTGATCAAGTTGATCACAGTTTTCACATCATGTTTACTTGATCGATATTTACTTGTTACATTATACTTGTCCTTTTATCACTTGATTTACCTTGAGGGTCTAATGTGCTTTGTGCAAGTGTTTCAGGTTATAGGTATATATGTTCCAAGTTCATCACAGCTTCTAGATTTAGGTGTCATTGAGTTTTGCCATTGTTCCCAAACTCATGTTTAAGTCTAGAGTCTATTATAGGATGTTTTGTCATGGAATAGCCAAAGGGGGAGATTGTAAAGTTGTGATTTACAACTATGTTTTATGTTGGCTTTATTCCATGAAAAAAAGTGTCGTATTTGCTTTAATTTCGTTCCTTGTATTTTGTGGGATTTTATTGTATTGGGTTTAGTATTAAGTTGGTGAAGAATTGAGCATGAAATGAAGAATCAGTGCAATTTCGCGACTAACTCGCGAGAAGAGTATCCCGCGAAAAGGGCACATGAGAAGCACATGTTGGAAGCTGAAGAGTCGTGCCAAGCTGTCGTTTTCACGAGTGTCTCGCGGGTAAGGCCTTCCCGCAAAGTACTCGAGAAACTTTATGCCTGAAGGATTTTTTAAGTGTGACTTTCTTACCCTTCACTCATACTATATGTACCCTTATTACCCACAAAAATTGTAAGGAGGCCATTCAGAGAGAAAAGCCGTAGATAGGTTTTCTACAACACACACACCCATCTTTTAGAGAGAAAGCTACTCATCCTTAGTGAGAAATCATTCTAGCCTCTTCTCCTTCCCTCTCCCATTGTCATACCTTGAGAGGAGATTTGTACCCAAATACAACCCACACCTTTTCAGAGTGTAGAGAGTGTTTTGGAGCTTTAGAAGCTTTGGGGATTTGCCAAAAGAAGCCTGTGAGGCTTGGCGGATGCAATTGGGCATATTGCGGGATCCGGAGAGCTAGAGAAGACAAGGCTTCGTTAAGTCAGATGGCAGCAGGAGCTTGGAGGGCTCAAGTACATTAGGTAGACTAGGCTTGTAGGGTCTTTTGTTATTCGTGTACTCCAATTTTATTCTATGGTGGATAGATTTACTGCTTGAAGGGTGGCGGAGAGGTTTTTCACTGAGTTCTTCGGTTTCCTCTTCGATAACACGTCTTGGTGTTATCTTGTGGATGCATCTCTCTTCCCTTACTCTTGTGCTTTACTTTTATTGTTTGTTTTTCATGTTTATGCATTAGAGTAGTTATCGGTTTATTACACTTCATTTACTCTTGTTTTGCACTTAGATAAGTTAAAGTAAAATCAACCGAGCCGTAATTTTTAATTGGGGGTCTAAACAAGCTCTTGTGTTTCACACAATTTCAAGCTTTCAGGGATGATATGCCATGACTGAATGCTTTAGATGCATGTTAAAGTGTGTAAGAGTTAGAATAACATGTTAAAAGACCCTTTAATGAGATTAAAATTTGGAACACAATGAGTGGAGGTGGATCCACAAGTCAGGTGGGGTTGGGTGCCTAAGACTTTCCCATCCCCATGCCTAAACTATGGACACGTGCTCTGGTAAAGATTAGTCTTTCCACAAAAGCACTATATTTATGATTCTTAGACCTAATCTAGGTGGCGACTTTATTTAAACCTCCGTCATGGTTAACCCAAGGCCAAAGCATACTTCCCACGATTTTTGGGGAAACCTAAAAGCTTGTCACGTGGGCTTGCGCCCACAATCATGAATTTTTTTAGGGGGAGGGTTTGTATATGACATGACTGAAAAAAATTCCTCAATGAAGGAGTGGTACTGGAATATATATATATATATATATATAATAAAAAGGAGATGTAGTTGTAGTTTCCATTTATTTAAAATTTTTGTATGTTAGATCACCAAGGAGGTTAAATTTTGTTGGGTTATAGATTGACCCCGGTTAATTAAGACAACAATCGAAGTTGATTAATCAGGTCAACTTACATACAAATCATGGAGGCACATACAAATCACAAAATGAACTAAATGTAGCGAAAATTAAATTAATACGGTAATTTGTTGACAAATGGGGAAACCCTCTAGCAAGGCAAAAAGCCCATTAGGTGATTTTTAGGTCACCACTTCCAAGAATCACTAATCAAGAATCAAGTGGTTACAAGTATAAGGAATCTTGCCACTACCCTGGACTATCCCAAAATACCAACCTACAGTTGAACTTTTACTCCAATACCCAATTGGACTTAATCATGTAGAGACTTCTTCCCTGTTTGCGTAAATCCTAGTACATGACTAACTTTTTTGCTCGAATTCAATTACATGACTAACTCCACACCAACTTTTTGACTGTTGTAGATTTAACAGCTTCACATAGAAACACCACTAAGATCTCCAATGGTTGGTGCTGGAGATTTTGCTTGGTTACAAAACCCAAAAGTGCACAAGAAATGCTGCAAGATCTCTTTCTTCTAGAGGAGGAGTTTGGGGTTTCAATAAGAAAACCTTATGGAGCTTTCTAGGATTAGGGTTTTCTTTTTCCTTGCCTCCCTATTTATATAGGAGCTTAATAGGCCTTTTAATGAGTTCTCCTATTCTTGTTAGGTTTACACAAACCTTGGGCTCTCCAAATTTTATTAGGATTATACAAACCCATAAACAAATAGCCCCTTAGAATAAAACATTGTTGCCTATGTCTTGAAATCTGTTAGCTCAAAAGATCGAGATGTATTGAGCTAGTTATCGAGTTTCATTAAATCTCGATAGCTCGACAGGTATCGAGGAGGTATTGGGACTAGCAAATTCAGCTTTTCTTGAGTAGTTTTTGAGCAATCTTTATGTCTTCAATGAAACCACTTGTCATGATAATCTTGAACCCACTTAGATCTGCTCAATTACAAGTAAAGTGCATTTTGTTATAAGATAGGCCAATACATAAACAATATGACCCTAACAAATTTAATCTTAAACCATTGATATTGAACCATAGTTTGATATTGTTATAATGTTGTGAAATTTTAATATGTAGAACAAGCTGCTTTTATTTGTTTTTTGGGCATGTTATCCCATTAGATTATAAAATCTACTAAAGTTGAAACTATCAGTGTTTGGTGTGGCTTTTGGAGTATAGATCTGTCTTCTCCAGAGAACACTTCAGCCCAGAGATGTTTGCAAAAGCTTTGCAAGAGTTTCTTTATGTTGTCTTGCTCTGAGTTCCCCACCCTCAGTTCATCATCTTCTCCCATCAATCATAAGCTTCTCTAGATGCCTATTTATTTATTTTAATAACATATTGGTAAGCTATCACAGTAAGTGCAAAAGAAATTACAAATTACAGTCTCCTGCCCAGGGCGACTCTACCCTATAAGCAACAAATGCAATTGCCTAAGGCGCCCATGTGGAACAAGTCCTCAAATTTGAACCAATAAGTATATTTTCTTCTCTATAAGAATATTAATTAAGGCCAAAAAAATAAATCAATGCACCAAATTATTTTTTATTAAAGAAAAACCATAAATAAGAACTTTTCGTGGGAGAGTAGAAATTGATTATCTCTCATATATATATATAATATCATCAAGAAAAAAAAGGGAGGGGAAGGGGGGGGGGGGGGAACTCTTGGTGATCAATGCTCTTAACTCTTTGATCTCTATGTGGGAGTTTAAGAGTGTATCACTTAAGTCTCTCATACTACACAAACAGAAAATCTCTCTCTCTCTCTCTCAATAACTAAACAAAGAAAAACTAAAGACTAAAATCAAAAGGCCCAAACAAATCAAAACTTACTAAACCTTAGAATTTTATACTCATACTAGAAACTTTGTCATTCTCATTTAACTTCCCTGCAATGGCTTGAAATTTGCTGTGCCTCATCTTTTCTCACCTTATGTTTGCTTTAAGCTCTCGTTACATTTCTTAGCTAAGCTATTAAAATTTTGTTTTATCATGGATGTGGAAAGAGATATAGAAGTGATAGAGATAACACTGTCACCCACTCACATCCTCTAGTCTTATATTTCTTTTCTCTTTCTAAACATATTACATAGCAAATAAGAGAGTGACCCATGTGATGTAGAAGACTTTTTCTTTATAACTTATAAGTTATCATAGATATTGCTAATTTGATGTATATCACATTAATCCATTTTTTGTTAGTGATATTAATTTATTGAATAATGTAATAAATTAATTTTTATTGCGCAAGTTTAGATTATAAAATGGTCAATATTAGTAAAGTTAGAAGTTTGCTATTGGTAAACTAGGTTTTATTATTCTAACTTAAGATTTTATTTTTAGTTACATTATAATTTTCTATTATGCATCATATTTTATTTATTCATAAGTACTTGTTCATTATAAATGTCCACATATGAAAAACTAAAAAAAAAAAAGTTGAAAAAAGAAATTGAATCTAAAATAGTATTTATGGATAAATTTGTTACTAATATTTAAAAATATAAAATGCCCTATTAAAATCTTCACCGTAGGCCGTGAAAGTTGTTGAGTCGACCTTGAGTGTAAAGTAAAAAGTGAGGTTGTGGTTCAAGACCCTCGGTAGTCGTGTAATATTTAAATAATAACAATAATAAGGAAAAAAGATAGTTAACTATCTTCAAACAAGAAATATTATCCACCTCTCCGAATGCCGCCATTGGGAGCCTACTACTAATCTACTAAGCAACATTAGGCATAAGATATTTGTTATGAAAAAGAGAATAGAAAGGCGAATATTAGACATTTTAAAATTTGCCTTTCTTTTTCTTAATTAGATTTGCAAATGATGGTGTACAGAAGCCTTGGTTGAAGAAGAGATCAAAGAGGTGTAGATGCATATTTTCAGTCAAGTGAACCCCGTCAAAGTTAATGTGGGTACTGGAGTCCTTGCAAGTAGAGGTGCCAAAAGCTCCACAAAGGAGGTTTTGTAGATAGTTGAATGGTCCTCTCCCAGATCCACAACATGCCTTGAAGGGTTCTTTAAACTGGTATTGTTGGTGCTTTTCTAGTATTGTTTTGAATGCACTATCGTAATCAATATATAGGATCATAGAATCTTTGTAATGGATTCGAATTTCATCCAATCTTTTTTGGAGAAGATCGTTGTGACCCTTTATGACCAAGTTGGCACTCACTGAACACCCATTTTGATCACGATCATTTAAGGGACATGTTGTTAACTGCAATGGAAGGCACCCTATTGGTGGTAACCCTTGAACAACAAGGAACTTTGCACCCTTGTCCAATAGCACCTGTCAAAAGAAAGGAGGCTTAATATGACTATTCCAACGTTAACTTCACCAAAACATTCATTCTTTCTCTTATATGCAATGCACCATTTTGTGAAGTGTCTAGATCGAATGTTTAGGTTGGAAGAACTCATTGAGATACTATTTTTTTTTCCTTCTAACAAGCTAAGGCTATATGCTACTTTCTTTCTCTATTTGTAATGTTATGCTTGTTAGAATAATAGTTAAATTATTAAATTCATCATTTTTTTTAATCAATTTAAGCTTTTGACATAAATGGTAGTTTATTAATGCTTACCAATGCAAGTGTGCAGATGTGATCAACAGCTTGCTCTGTGAATTGGTTATTGACAACAGCAGGGCCAATGGAAGAGGCAAAAAGGCGAGCATAGTCATTGCCACCCATCTCACCAATCCAAAAGAGAGCTTTCCCAAGCTCTGATTTGCATGCATCCTCATCTTTTCCCTTGCATTCTCTCTCCCCAACAAAGCTATCGAACCAATCAAGTTGAGTTAGTATACTCTCTGGATTTTGTTTCCACATTAAGGGATTACCAAAGTTGAAATGACCAAATAGATTATTTGAAAGAGTCGTTGATCCAGCTATTGAAAAGTTTGCACCACCTGAGAAGTTTGCGGAAGAGTCTTTATAGGCTGACAAGTGCGGTATGTGGAGAGCTTCACATAGGAAATCAATGACCAAGCGGCCATTAGATAGTCGATAACCAGATAAGTTTGAACTCTCTGATGAGGAATATGGGGACCAAGCTTGAGAGAATAAATCGCTAATGAAGGATTTGAGAGCACCCAAGTAGTAAGCATTTCCAGTGTCTGTGTTAGAATCGCCGAAAGCATAAACCTTGTTGAAGCAACCTTTGAAATCAACTCTTGCTTGGAAACCAGCAGGAGGTGGCGTGCTTTTGTGGCTCTTGTTATGAGCATATGAAGGAGACAAGGATAATAAAAGGACAAAGCATGAAATTTGAAGAAACAAGTACTTGGAGTTTGCCATTTTATGACTCAACAAAGGATCTTGTTTGTTTGTTCAATTGTGGGAACTAAATGGTGGAGCAAATGAAGTATTTATACTTGGCGCCTCTCCCTTGTGGGTTGATCGCTCGTTGAGGCATTGTATGAACCTCCCTACCTTTAGGAGAGCAAAGTTGATCTTTGTTTTACTTGGTCATTATCCAATGTCACAAAACTTGCAGTTTTAAGTTTTCTAGTATAAATTTGACTCTGTATAAGCCTAACAATGCTTGGGAACTCAACTTCATTGTTGTTTGTGTAACCGATCTCTCCTAGACATGTTGTTAGAGATTTAGACCCGTATTGGTAGAAATTAACCGTTTAAGCCAGCAAATTAATTAACCAATTATTGTTGGACATTCAATTTATGGTTAAATAGCTTATAACCTCATGCATATACATGAGATACATTTACAAATAAGCATTATTAAATGAGTATTAAAATTTTACCAAGTTTATATATAATATATATAATGTTTGTATATTTCAAAATATAAAATAGCTACTAATAGAATATATACAATTTTATTTAAAGCAAATAAAAAAATTGAAATTCTTATCCATTAAATTAACAATTTTAATTTGTCTAACCCCTATTTAATTTGTATTATAATAATAATAATAATAATAATAAAATAATAATAATAATAATAATTAATCAATGTTGTTGATTTTTTAAGGTTTATTAATTTAAATTCTACGGTTTTTCATTTGTATTCATTTATCATTAAAAATTATGAAAATTAAATTGGACTCGATTTTTGTAGTGTAGTAAATAGTTGCACCAAAATTAAGAAAATTGAATGGAACACATAACATAAAATTAGGCTCCTATTTGAGGACTAATTAGATTTCTCATAGCTTTGATAAGTACAAACCAACATTGGTAGACAAATAAATGCAAAAAGTAAATAAAATATGCAATATGATTACGAAAAGAAAAGTTCTACATGGAAAAAACTCTTTACCACCAACCTCCAAGAAAATGGATCCACTGAATAGAATCAAAGTTCTATAATAGAATCATCTTTAATTCTACAGTTCCCCCCAATAATAGTTACAATTTTACCACATGCAACTCAAAATCCTTAGACTCTTTTCTAGCAAACTCTATACAAACGAATGCTCCATCAGAATTTGAAGATTCATCTTGAAGGTTTTCACTACAACCCTTGATCATCGATCCGAATATCTTCTTTGGTTGTTGCTGAGTGAGAACTCGACTACAAAAACCCTGCATGTGCAAAACATAGCAATCAAAATCTTTATTTGGTTGTCCTTTTTAGTCCTCATATATTCTAGCAAGTAGGACAAAAAAATGTTAGAGATTGGATGAATTAATACCTAAATTGGATTTTGTATCCGTAATTGTCGATCGAACAATATGTATCAAGACATGTATTGAACTTATCTCAACCAATCGATTTGTATCGAGCTATGTATTGAGATTTCAAAAACTTCTTTCTTCTAGAGTTGTCCTAGGCATAAGTCTTGGACTTCAAAAACTCTCTAAAAAGTAAAACACACTTAATACCAACTTTATCTTATGGTTTGCTAGCCTAAAATCTACTGACCTAACACAAGTTTCTACTCATGCAACGACTATCACCGAAACCTTTTTTTTGGGTGATAGAATATAAGATCTATTTTTATTTTTCAATAAAATTATCATCAATATATGTTTATTTCCCCCCTTTTGTTCAACATCTATATATACACACACACACACACACATATATATATATATATATATATATATATTGTATGTATGTAGATTATTGACTTTACATATTCATCTTGGGCGGTTTTAACATTACATATAATTTTGCCTTTACATATTTATCTACCTTAATTTAAAATTTATTTTTTATTCCTACACATTTCCTATTGCACCACATGGACTACAATAAAAGATATACGCGCCTTAAAAATCAATTGATTAAACTCTAGACACAACGTTCTGACTCATAGGAAGTTACAAATTTTGCACCCTTTGTATTCCTTCCAAGAAAAAACTAAAAGGAATTTTTTTTATTTATTTATTTATTTATTTTTATCTCTTCGCTCTTCTCTCTTCATAATTTATTTCCTGCACAACTTTGAAACTGACGCCACTTCATTTTAGAGGAGTAGAAGGAGAAGTAGAAGAATAAAGAAAATGAGAGGACTATTTGTAGTTTTCACACCGATAGGGCACCTCTCTTTCTCCCACTATTTTCCCCTATTTTAAAAGGTTAATTTGACATGATCTATTTTTTTTTTAATCTCTCTTTTTCTTTTTTCTTTTTTCTTTTTTCTTTTTAATTTATTGGTTTGTTCTGTTTTGGAGACAGAACTTCAAAGCATAAATGCCCTAGATCCAATGAACCGTCCGTAAACCAAAATCTAAAATTTATTTCTTATTTACATTTTACTTTCTACTTCCAATTTATATTGTGTTTTCTTTATTTTAGATATATCTTTCTTTTATGGTTTTCAGGAAACAAAAGTCTCTTCACACGAAAGCTTGCAATTTGAGTGTTGATAACGCTTTGATGCTTTGATGTGCTTGATTAATTTGTCTTGTGTGTGCTACCTTTGTTGATATATACTTGTGCGTTGATAGATGAATGCTAGGTTTGGGGATGATATGTCATGATTGAATGCTTTAGAAGCATGTTAGAGTGTGTGAGAGCTAGAATCACATGTTAAAAGACCCTTTAATGAGATTAAGATTTGGAACACAATGAGTGAAGGCCGACCCACAGGCCGGGCGGGGTTGGGTGCCTAAGACCTTCCCATCCCTATACCTAAACTCCAGACACGTGCTCTGGTAAAGATCAATTTCTCCACAAGGGTGCTATATTTATGGTTCCTAGTCCAAATCTAGGTGGCCACTCTATTTACACCCTCTGCCATGGTCCACCCAAGGCCGAAGCATACTTCCCACAATTTTTGGGGAAACCTAAAAGTTTGTCACAAGGGCTTGCGCCCACAGTCAAGAATTTTTTTTGGGGGAGGGTTTTTATATGACATGTCTGAAAAAAATCCTCAATGAAGGAGTGGTACTAGAATATATATATATATATATATATATATATATAATAACAAGGAGATGCAGCTGTAGTTTCCATTTATTTAAAATTTTGGTATGTTAGCTCACCAAGAAGGTTAAATTTTGTTGGGTTATAGATTGACCACAATTAATCAAGACAAATATCGAAGTTGATTAATTAGGTCGAATTACATGAAAATCGTGGGGGCATATACAAAAAACCAAATGAACTAAGTGCAGCGAAAATTAAATTGACACGGTAATTTGTTGACAAATGGGGAAAACCTCTTGCAAGGCAAAAAGCCCATCGGGTGATTTTCAGGTCACCACTTCCAAGAATCACTAATCAAGAATCAATTGGTTACAAGTATAAAGAATTTTATCACCACCCTAGACTATCCCAAAATACCAACCTATAGTTGAACTTTTACTCCAATATATATATATATAACAAGGAGATGCAGCTGTGGTTTCCATTTATTGAAAATTTTGGTATGTTAGCTCACCAAGAAGGTTAAATTTTGTTGGGTTATAGATTGGCCGTGGTTAATTAAGACAAATATCGAAGTTGATTAATTTGGTCAAATTACATGCAAATCATGGAGGCGTATACAAATCACCAAATGAACTAAGTGTAGTGAAAATTAAATTGACACGGTGATTTGTTGACTAATGGAGAAAACCTCTCGCAAGGCAAAAAGCCCATCGGGTGATTTTCAGGTCACCACTTCCAAGAATCACTAATCAAGAATCAATTGGTTACAAGTATAATGAATAGTAACACCACCCTAGACTATCCAAAAATACCAACCTACTGTTAAACTTTTACTCCAATACCCAATTGGACTTAATCATGTAAAGACATCTTCCATTTTTTCATGAATCCTAGTACGTGACTCACTTCTTTGCACGAATCCAAGTACATGTCTAACTCCACAGCAACCCTTTGATTGTTGTAGATGCAACAGCTTCATATAGAGACACCAATAACATCTTCAATGTTTGGTGCCAGAGATTTTGCTTGGTTACAAAACCTAAAAGCGCCCAAGAAACGTAGCAAGATCTCTTTCTTCCATCGGAGGAGTCTGGGGTTTTAATAAGAAAACCTTATGGAGCTTTCTAGGGTTAGCTATATAGGATTATGGTTTTCTTTCTTCTTACCACCCTATTTATATAGGAGCTTAATGGGCCTTTTAATGAGTTCTCCTATTTCTGTTAGGTTTACACAAACCTTGGGCCCCCCGTAATCCTATTAGGATTATACAAACCCATAAACAAATAGCCTCTTAGAATAAAACGTTGCTCGCTATATCTTGAAATCCATCAGCTCAATAGATCGAGATGTATCGAGTTTCATTAAATCTCGATAGATCGACAGATATTGAGGAGGTAACGGGACCTACAAATTCAGTTTTTCTTGAGTAGTTCTTGAGCAATCTTTATGTCTTTAATGAAACCACTTGTCATGATAATCTTGAACCCACTTAGATCTACCCAATTACAAGTAATGTGCGTTTTGTCATAGGATATGCTAATACATAAAAAATATGACCCTCACAAATTTAATCTCTAACCATTGATATTGAACCCTTCTTTTACATTGTTATTTTGTTGTGAAATTTTAATATGTAGAACAAGTTGCTGTTTTTTTGGGGGGGGGGGGGGGGGCATGTTATCCCATTAGATTATAAAATCTACCAAAGTTGAAACTATCTGTGTTTGGTGTAGCTTTTGGAGCCTAGATATGTCTTCTCCAGCTATCACTTCAGCCCAGAGATGTTTGCAAAAGCTTTGCAAGCGATTCTTTATGTTGTCTTGCTTTGAGTTCCCCACCCTCAGTTCATCATCTCCTTCCTTCAACTGTAACATTCTTTGGATGCCTATATTTTTTTTTTTTTAATAACATATTGGTAAGCAATCTCAGTAAGTACAAAAGAAATTACAAATTACAGTCTCCTGTCTAGAGCTGGCTCTACCCAATTAGTAACAGATGCAATTGCTCAAGGGCCCCATGTGGAACAAGTCCCCAAATTTGAACCAATAAGTATATTTTCTTCTCTATAAGAACATTAATTAAGGCCAAAAAATAAATCAATGCATCAAAATTATATTTTTTATTAAAGAAAAAAATAAATAAAAGCTTTTCGTGGGAGTAGAATTGATTATCTCTCATATATATCAAAGAAAAAAATGGGGGAAAAAAACTCTTGGTTGTTAGTGCTCTTGACACTTTGATCTCTATGTGGGAGTTTAAGAGTGTATCACTTAACTCTCTCATACTGCACAAACAGAAAAATCTCTCTTTCTCTCTCAATAACTAACCAAAGCAAAACTTAAGACTAAAATCAAAAGGCTCAAACAAATCAAACTCAAACCTTAGAGTTTTCTACTCATTGCTAGAAACTTTGTCATTCTCTCCATTAAAATTCTCTGCAGTGGCTTGAAATTTGCTATGCTTCAAATCTTTTCTCCCTTCAAGTTTAGCTTTAAGCTCTCACTCCATTTCTTTTTTCTCTTTAAGCTATTAAAATTTTGTTTTCTCATGGAAGTGGAAAGCAGGAGCGGCCCAACAAATTTGGAGGCCTAAGGCGATATATTTAAATGGGGCTTTTTTGTTATCACTAAAATAATATTTAACTTGTATTTAATATCATAATTTTTTTATAACAAAAATATATTCCTTTTATTTTGTAATATGCTTTTTGTTTTTTGGGGAAAAATGATAAAGTTATAACAAATTTTTCTAAAAAAAACTTTCAAATGATGTAGAAATGAATGCGATTAGTGACACTTCAAAAAGATAATAAACAAGTATTTGAATAAATGATGTTACTTTAAAATGGTTTGTAATAGTAGCATTACTCTATTTGTAAGAGTCATGTATTTAAAGTTGTATTATCTCTAGCATTACTCAATTATATTACTCAATGATTTGGGACTTCATAAAAGTAGAGGAAAATATAAAACTAATTTTTTTTCCTATATCTCCAATTTTTTTTTTAAAAAAAAATATATCAATTTTTGTCCCAAAATTTGGGGCCTTCATCTAGCAAGGGGCCCTAGGCGGTGGCCTAAGTGGCCTAAGCCTAGGGCCGGCCCTGGTGGAAAGAGACAAAGAAGAGACAGAGCATAACACTGTCACCCACTCACCCTTTTATTTCTAGTCTTTTATTATTCTTTCTATTCTCTTTATAAACTTATCACATAGCAACTGAGAGAGTGAGCCATGTGATGTACAGGTCTTTTGCTTTATAACTTATAAGTTATCACACATATTGCTAATTTGATGTATATCACATCAATTATTTTTTGTTAGTGATATTAATTTATTGAATAATGTAATAAAATTAATTTTTAATTGTGCAAGTTTAGATTATAAAGCAGTCGCAATATTAGTATATTTGCAAGTTTGCTGTTGGTAAACTTGGTTTTATTATTCCATACTTAAGATTTTATTTTTAGTTAAATTATAATTTTCTATTATGAATCATGTTTTATTTATTTATAAGTACTTGCTCATTATAAATGTCCACATATGAAAAACTATAAATAAATAAAAGTGAAAATGAAATTCAATCAAAAAAAGTATGTATGGATAAATTTGTTACTAATATTTAAATATGAAAAATGCCTTATTTAAAATCATCGCCTTAGGCCGTGAAAGCTGATGAGCCGGCCCTGAGTGTACAGTAAAAAGTGAAGTCCTGATTCAAGACCCTAGGTACTTGTGTAACATTTAAATAATAACAATAATAAGGTAAAAAGATAGTAAACTATCTTGAAACAAGAAATATTATCCAGCTCTCCACATGCCACCATTGGGAGCCTACTACTAATCTACCTAGCAACATTGGGCATCAGCCATCAGATATTCATTACAAAAAACAGAACAGGTACACCAATATTAGACATTTTAATATTGGCCTTTCTTCTTCTTAATCAGATCTGCAAATGATGGTGTACAAAAGCCTTGGTTGAAGAAGAGATTAGAGAGGTGTTGATGCATATTTTCAGTCAAGTGGACCCCGTCAAAGTTAATATGGGTGCTGGAGTTCTTGCAAGTAGAGGTGCCAAAAGCTCCACAAAGGAGGTTTGGTTGATAGTTGAATAGTCCTCCCCCAGCTCCACAACATGCCTTGAAGGGTTCTTCAAACTGGTATTGTGTGTGCTTTTCCAGTATTGTTGTGAATGCACTGAAGTAATCAATAT
Source organism: Quercus aquifolioides (assembly GCA_019022515.1). Classification (NCBI taxonomy): domain Eukaryota; kingdom Viridiplantae; phylum Streptophyta; class Magnoliopsida; order Fagales; family Fagaceae; genus Quercus; species Quercus aquifolioides. The sequence goes on along the minus strand of CM032334.1, from coordinate 18,243,343 downwards.
ATAGGATCATAGGATCTTTGTATTGGATTCGAATTTCATCCAACCTCTTCTGGAGAAGATTGTTGTGACCCTTTATTACCAAGTTGGCACTCGTTGAACACCCATTTTGATCACGATCATTTGAAGGACACGTTGCTAACTGCAATGGAAGGCACCCTATTGGTGGTAGCCCTTGAACCACAAGGAACTTTGCACCCTTGTCCAATAGCCCCAATCAAAAGAAAGCAAGCTTAATATGACTATTCCAACATTAACTTCACCATAACATTCATCCTTTCTCTTTTATGCAATGCACCATTTTGTGAAAAGAGTCTTGATCAAATGTTTAGATTGGAAGAACTCATTGAGATACTTTTTTTTTTCCTTCTAACAAGCTATGGCTATAGCTACATTCTTTTTTTTTTTTTTGAGCAATATGGGGACCAAGCATGAGAGAATAAAGTGCTAATGAAGGATTTGAGATCACCCAAGTTGTGAGCATTTCCAGTGTCTGTGTCTGAATCGCCGAAAGCATAAACCTTGTTGAAGCAACCTTTGAAATCAACTTTTGCTTGGAAACCAGTAGGAGGTGGCGTGCTTTCATGGCTCTTGTTGTGAGCATATGAAGGAGACAAGGATAACAAGAGGATGAAGCATGCAATTTGAAGAAACAAGTACTTGGAGTTTTCCATTTTTTAACTCAGCGAAGGATCTTGTTTGTTTGTTTGATTGTAGGAAATAAATGGTGGAGCAAATGAGGTATTTATACTTGGCGCCTCTCCCTTGTGTGAAGGTAGCTCATTGAGGCATTGTATGAACCTCCCAACCTTTAGGAGAGCAAAGATGATCTTTGTTTTACTTGGTCATTATCCAATGTCACAAAACTTGCAGTTTTGAGTCTTGTGGTGTAAATTTGATTCTCTATGAGCCTAACAATGCAAAAAAAAAAGCCTTCTATGTATAGTTAGCCACTTTTTTATAAGGGTGCTCCACTTCCTCTATCCTTTTTGAAATAGATTCGAGAGTATCTTTCTTATAAGTATAGTCTCATAGAACCCACACATGTTATGAGAGAGATGTTTCACGAGATTGTCTCATAAGACCATACTTCTTACCTTATGTAAATGTTGTGGTTTATTAATTTGATTATTCTTAAATTTCCAATGAAATTTATCAATATAAATAATTTATCATTTGCGTGGGTATTCAATCGGGATCCAATCATTTGATTCTTTGATAAAAGTTAAAAAAGAAATTAAAAAAGAAAAAAAAAAGAAAAAACTTAAATTTTCTTATATTACACATTACATGTATACATCATCTTCAATTGCTTGTGTGAGGGATTTCACAATTTGCTCCAATACCAATGGGCTTGGTCTGCGATCGAATGTTATAAAAGATTTGTGCCCCCTCATCTTTCACCAATTGGTCGTTGGATGGATCAGTAAGGCACACAGTCCGACAGCTTATATTAAATATTATAATACTTTAAGATTTTCAGGATTTATTTAGTTATAGTATATTGTCAGCTTTTGATATTTATATTAATTTGTTGGCTTTTGATGTTTTTTTTAATGAGAGTTTTTCAATGGGACATAAGGATATCATATAGGTCTTTGGCATCGTGAGGGGTGGCAATTTTATCCATATCCATAAACCCACTCATTACCCACCTAATTTGGATAAGTCTTAACCCAATCCATTTAAATATTTGGGTTAAATGGGTAAAGACCCAATAGGTTATTTAATTATATGGGTTTTAATGGATAAACCCACTAATACTCACTAAAACCCTTCTAAAATTTGAATAAACAACATAAAATCTAAATTTCCAGACAATGACCAAAATACCCTTGAAACCTATAAAATGACCAAAATACCCCCAAAAACTTAAAAATTATCAAAATACCCCCAAAACCCAAAAAATGACCAAAATACCCCTAAAACCCACAAAATGACCAAAATACGCCCAAAACTAAAAAATTACCTAAATACCCCAAAACCTAAAAAATGACCAAAATACCCCCCAAAACCTAAAAAATGACCAAAATACCCCCCGAAACACAAAAAATGACCAAAATACCTCCAAAACCCACAAAATGACCAAAATACCTCCAAAATCTCTAAAATGAGCAAAATACCTGCAAAACTCTAAAATGTCCAAAATATCCCCAAAACTCTGAAAATTACCAAATACTCCCAATCCTAAAAAATGACCGAAATATCCATAAACCTTAAAAATGACTGAAATACCTCAAAACCTTTAAATTACCAAAAAAACCCCCTAAAACCTAAAAAATGACCAAAATACGTCAGAAACCTATAAAATGACTAAAATACCCTTGAAACTTGTAAAAATTACCAAATTACCCCGTAACCAAAAAAATGACTGAAATACCCTTGAAACCCATAAAATTACCAAAATACCCCCTAAACTTAAAAAATTACCGAAATACCTTGAAACCTAAAAAATGACTAAAATACCCACCGAAACCTAAAAAATGACTAAAATACCCCCCTAAAACCTATAAAATGACCAAAATATCCCAAAAACCTAAAAAAATTACTGAAATACCCCCGAAACCTAAAAATTACCAAAATACACTCTAAACCTAAAAAATTGCCAAAATATCTCCAAAACCTAAAAAATGACTGAAATATCTCCAAAACCTAAAAAATTACCAAAATACCCTAAAACCTAAAAAACTATTGAAATACCCCAAAACTTAATAAATGACCAAAATAACCCCAAAACCTTAAAAAAAATTATCGATAAAAACCCTTGGAACCTAAATTATGACTAAAATACCCCTAAACATGTAAGATGACCAAATACACCTGAAACATCTAAAATTACTAAAATAGAGGTTTAGGGTATTTTGGATGTTTTGAGGATATTTTCGACAAATCAAAGGTTCTAAGAGTATTTCAGACATTTTATAGGTTTTGAGGGAATTTCGGTAATTTTTTAGGTTCGAGGGAATTTTGGTAATGTTTTAGGTTTTCAGGTTATTTTGTTCATGTTTTAGATTCTAAGAATATTTCAGTAATTTTTTAGGTTGTGAGGGCATTTCTGTCATCTTTTGGGTTTTGAGGGTATTTTGGTCATTTTTGGGTTTCAGGGGTTTTTTGGGGTTTGGGGTATTTTGGTCAGTTTTTAGGTTTTGGGCGGGTATTTTGGTCATTTTTAGGTTTCGGGAGTATTTTGGTCATTTTTTGGGTTTCGGGCGTATTTTGGTCATTTTTTTGGGTTTTGGGGGTACTTTGGTCATTTTTTGGGTTTTGGTAATTTTTTAGGTTTTGGGGATATTTTGGACATTTTGGATGTTTTGGGGGGTATTTTGCTCATATTAGAGATTGTGAAGGTATTTTGGTAATTTTGGAGGTCAAAAGAGTATTCAAATAGTTTTAGAGGTATTTGGGTCATATTGAGTTAAATTTGTGGGTTAATTACTAATTAAATAGGTTGGATTGGTAATGGATAATTAATTATATATAAACGGGTAATAAATGGATAAATGAGTAATTACACATTCAACCCATTTATGACCCAACCCGCCCATTTGCCACCCCTAGCATCGTCTACGAAAGGGGTTTGTTGGGAAATGCGCCCTTTTGGTGGCTTCTACTCATTTTATCTTTTGGAGGTTTTTCATATGGGCTTGGTAGGGTGTATGTAACAGCTTTTATCATATTCATATAACTAACTTGCTACCCAAGTATTTATAAAATAAAGAGTAAATTGCAAATTGCACCCCTAAAGTTTGGGGTGATTGGATTTTACATCATGAAATTTCAGAATTTAGATTTTACCTCCTGAAATTTGTACCATATATCCATTTTTCTATTTGCGGATGCCCAGGGCCAGTTCCATTTTTGTAGTCTTTTTGATTGTTTAAATGCAAAATTGCTAATTAAATTTTTGTATTCAAATTATCTAACATCTCTTTTTAAATTGATAATATAATTAATTCACTTAAGATGTTATTACATTTATTAACTATTAATTAGATATATATTTATTTGATTTTTTTTTTCATTTTGATTTGTTAATATCTACAGCAACGTTTTATTAATTTTTTGCGACGTTTTACAAATGCGGCCTAAATCCAAATTTTTATAGTAACAAGGTTCACTTAGAGCCAAACTTGCGTGAGCCGGAGACTTATTAGTACCTTAAGCATTCTTCAATGGATTTTGATTATCTTATAGTCTCTTCAATTATAATCTCTATGTAAATATTATGCTTGTGTTAAAGGTGGGCATTCTAAAAAAAAATGTGTACATCTTACATAAAATTTTGGATATTGTGTGTTATCAAAGAATGAGAAACAACAATTTCCCTTTTTAATTGGCTTTGCTCAACCACCGGACAGAGTATATCACAACGCATAGTTTCTAAATATTTTTTTACATCCTCGAAACTCGAAAGTATATATCTTTTAAACCTAAATTACAAAGGTACCTAGATGAGCATGCATACGGCCATGTACTCACTCACTCCTTAAACAGTGAATGTTCTTGAGATTAGAGGCAGTTTAGAAAGCAAGAATGAATTAAAAAGACAGAAATCTAAACTATAATATAGATTTCTTTATATATATATATATATATATATATAATAAAACAATGCTGCTGGTTCCACTTACTGTACAGTTTCACATTAGAGGAATAAAAGAGGATAACTAGTATCAAACATGAGCTTTTAATAATATCATTAATTAATCTTTTTAAAGGCCTTAACATAATTTAAATTTCTAAAATCTAAAACAATATTGAAAAATCCAAAAATATTAGTAGAACAACAAAAATCAATAGTAAAGCAAAAAAAAAAAAAAAAAAAAAAAAATCCCTTACCTAGCAACATATGCACACATCAAAGACACAAAAAATTCCTAAGCGGCTAAACCTAACTAAGAAAAGAGAGATTCAGTTAAAAAAAAAACTAAGAAAAGAGAGAGCGAGAAATTACTGAGCAAGTATTTTCAATTATAAATATTGTAGGGTCACAATTTGCAACCCAAACCCCAAAGATATGGGATATGAGCCCAATGAGCCAAATACAATAAATTTGTAGAGAGTGGGTGAAAGAGCTAGGTTTTCTGGGAATTAGACAACGGCTAGTAAGGATTTAAAAGATGAACAAGCACAAAAACACACGTAAAACTCGATGAAATTAGTGTCCAAGGAGATGAACTATCACTTGAATCACTGTTCCTGAAAGCTAATATAGACCTCAATGCTACAGTAATTATTTTTCTCTCCTCCTTTTCTATCTTTTTCGATCCCCCTCTTATGGGAGGTCTTTTACATTATATAGTTTCTTTTCAGACTATCTTGATCGTACACTAGCTCATCATCTAAGCCTTCACTCGAGTATATGTCCCATCAGTCATCTTCTTTGGCTCTCTGCAAATGGTGGTGGTTGAGACTGTACTGTTCCGTGGTCTTCTCCACATAAATGCGGCTAGAAAAATTGATGTAGTGCATTTAATGCGATGGTAGTAGCTTTTCTTTTAGATATTTATGTATTCTTATCACCTTTGTACGTGCCTGAAGTGCATCCTTATCGTTGGAACTTCCCGGAAGGTCACCTAAACTGTCCAAGTACCTGATTGACTGATATTCATCGTATCCGAGAAGGGGATACTCCTCGGACTATATGCTTCTATTCTTTTCTTTCGTGATTCTCAACTTTGAGGCCTCCTCTGATCATTTGCTCATCCTCGGACATATCCACATCCTTGAATAAGGTCCAAGACCCAATACACAAATTTGGGCTCTCATCCCCATAATAGCCCTTCAAAATTTTAGTTTTTCCCTCACATCCGAGGAGAAAAAGTGGGATTTTGACCTGCCACAGAAATGAGGGCTAGAAATGTAAAAATACTTGAGTTTACACATGTGGGAGCATAGTTTTAGGTGCTTCATCGTTACTACTGACGTTTCGGAATTCGCAAAGCGTTATTAATTGTTTCAGGCAGCGCTGTGCCTTTGACATCCAACGGTGAAACATTAATCCAACGGATGACATTTTTCCTTAGGGTTTAGGCAGGATAACTCCCACTCATTTTTTGCCCCCTATATAAAGCTTCAAAAGAGATCATTTTTCCTTTACTTCACAATCTCTCAGACTCTCCAGCGAACTCAAGCATTCACACTCACAAAACCCATTGAATCATCGAAATTTTATTTCTTTAGAAATCTTGAGAACCCTTCTATAGATTTCAAGGATCATCTTCCACCGTAGTTCATGTAAGTTCTAACTTCTTCGAACCCTTCTTTTTCTCCTCGGCCTTCAAATTCTTACTTCCCAGTTGTCGTTCTCAGTATTTTCTATTTTTTATTGATTCGAGATGGGTAGATTTAGATATTTAGTAGACAGCCCTGCCATGATAGAAACATTTAAAGAGACGTATCACATACCACAGGAAGTAGTCCTGCGGTATTGTCCCCCGGAAGGAATAGCAACTGACCGAGAGGTGGGAGAAGTCATAATCCCTATGATAGCCTTCATAGAAGGAGGAATGACTCTCCCCATGGGTCGCATTACAAGAGATTACCTTCGTAACCATAGGCTTTGTCCCCACCAATGTGCACCTAACCTCTTTAGGATCCTAGGAGCGATTGATGCTCTAAGCCAGCACTTAGGCTTGGGGCTCACCTGGCTCGACGTAGTACATATGTACGAGTGTCATACAAAAAGGGGCGGGGTTTTATCTTAAATCCCGATCCGACATCGTTAGGCTCATCTCCTGTCTTCCCAAGTCTAATAAGGGGATGAAAGACGACTACTTAATCGTCTCGGGAGCATGGCATGACAGACTTCATTGCCCAACCCAACTAGGAGAGCCAGGTGGGATGTCCTAGATTTAGGTTCCCAACAATAGATTTTAGGTTCTTCATCATTAGCTTTGTTTTTCTTAACTGTGTATTATGTTTTACTTTAAGTTTTTTACTATGCTCACCTCTGTTGTGGTATTAACAGATAGAAGGCACGTAGCTCTTCGGCTCAGCTTAACCAACGTAGCAGCCCTCAACTACCTACTTAGATCCAGATTTTTGTAAGTGAAGACGGGTAACTTTGGGCTGTACACCTAATTTTGGATTTCAAACCCCTTTCCAACAAATTTCAAGAGGTCGGCAATGCTATAAGGGCGAACGATTATCGGTTAGCTTAGATAGATGTATCTTGGCCTAATTTCTTGGCTCCACAAGACCTTCCACTAGTAGAACATCCGGTCCCACAAGGTGTTCCCCTGCACGCCCCTCCAGTTCAGCAAGTTCCCTTTGAGGTAATTGCGGTAGGAGAAGGAGTTGCTTCCTCAACCTCTTCACTAAAGGAGCAGATTGACAATTTTCGCTTTGAAGAAGAGGAGCCTAAAGAGGTTTAGGTGATTCCCCTCTCGGATGCCGAGGAAAAGGCCGACAGGCAATCCAACGTCCGCGCCCCCATTTCAATAACTGCCCTTCCTGACGACTCCTCGGAAGAGGAAGAAGGAATGGCTTTGAATACGGGCAGCAAGAGTCAAAGGGACCTTATGAAGGTAAGGAACAAAGTTTCCGAACCGAAAGAAGCCAATAAGTCCCAGCCTACAGCCAATCTTCCCCCACCCCCTCCTCAGCTTCCTGCTAACCTCGGCCTAAAGTCAATCCCTGAGCCGAAGAAGAAAAGGCCAAATGCAGCCCTTGAGGAAGGTGAGGTAGGCCCCTCAAAGGGAAACAAGGAACAGAAAGTGGTTAAAGACCAACGAAGCAGAAGGTCTTCTTCTGTTGAAAGCACAGAGGATCTTCTCGCAACTGATGTGCGCCGGCCACCGCGCATATGGGCTCCTAAGCTGGAGGTAGATGGTGCTCCCCTCGCTTGGGACACTTCTATCAGAAGTTACCAAGGAGGGCAAGCAAGCCACATTGCTGAGGCCTTGGAACAGCCCCTTCTTTTGCCAAGAGATATGGACACTTACAGGCGTTTCAATCAGCAAGAGCTTTTTTTATCCCTCAAGAGGGATTTGGCTTTGGTAAGTGATTCAATCCGCTTCTCTAAGTACACATTTTTTTTTTTTGCCTTATACTGAGTCGTTCCATTTCTGTTATGCAGATTACCCAACAAGTTTATGTGGCCGAAGAATGGGTTAAGGATGCCCGCAACGCAGCCAAGGCGGAGGCCCATTCTCGGTCCTTGATTGAAAAAGCCTTGGGTAATCTTAAGCAGGACCAGGCTAGGCTGTCCGAGCAGCTGAAAGAAGCTATTAAAGAAAGGGACAGTGCTGATGCTGACCTCAAGATTGCGGAGAGGCAAGCTGAAGATCAACGTAAGCAGATGCACTTAACTGAGATTAACCTTGCTACTGAGAGGCAGATGGTGATAGATCTTCGCGCTGAGCTTCAAAGGGTCAAGGAGGTTGCCCAACTGGCCAAGGAGGCAGCCGAGGCTGAGAAGCAAGCGGCATATAAGCTTGGGGTGGAGGAGACTCAAGTCAGACTCACAGAGGAGCTCTCTGTGGTATGCAGGGACTACTGCGATATTTCTTGGAGTAAAGCCATGGATGCTACCGGAGTCCCTGTAGATTCTGACTTGAGGCGACCTGAGAGCAACTATTATGATCCTGAGATTCATGAGCTCCCAAGTCCTGACTCCTTTCAGTCTGAGCAAGCTCCAGAGGCGCCCGAGCAGCCATTGGTGGACCAATCCCTTCCTCCTGCTCTCCTTGAAGCCTCTAGGGAATCGGTCCAAGGTGGTGGCTAGGGACAGGAAGTCGAGGATCCTCAAGAAAAGGGCAAGGGCCAAGACAAGAAGAAAACTCATCCTAAGTCCCAAGATCAAGCTCAGGATGTTGCTGCCTCCTTGCTAGTCAGACTACTAACCCCTTGGCCTCCAAAAGGAAGACTTAGATATTAAGACCTTTGTTGTTGTTGTTGTTTTTTTTTTTTTTTTTTCAAGGGAATGTAAAATACTTTCTTTCTACTCAATGAAAGCGTTCTTCTTTTATTTTCTATACCTTCATTGTACACACTTTAAGGTTTATTGTTATTGTAAGTAATGTTGCTTTGTTGTTACTCTAACTTGAGTAGAACCAATAACAACACCTTGCTAATGATGCCAATAACTTAACTAATTACTTGCAAAAAATGGTTCGCACAAGAATTAATGATAAACTTAGTAAACCATGGAAGAGGAAGATTCCTTTTACGTTCTTTAATACTTAAGTAAATCATTCAAAACTTTACTTAGTTAAAGCTTTAGGCATGTTTTGGGGTTTAGTGACTTTACCTGAATTGGGCTTTGTTTAATACTTACAAAGAACACTATTAAACGCTTATAAGATTTGTAATGCAGTGTTAACTAATTCATATCATCTGGTCCGAGGACTTCAGGCATGATTGAGTTTAAGTTTAAACACTTATAAGAGTTGTAACGGAGTGTTAACTAACTCACATCATCTGGTCCAAGGACTTCAGGCATGATTGAGTTTAAGTTTAAACACTTATAAGAGCTGTAACGGAGTGTTAACTCACATCATCTGGTCCGAGGACTTCAAGCATGATTAAGTTTAAGTTTAAACACTTATAAGAGCTATAACGGAGTAAAATACAAAACATCTATGTAATAGATAAACATATTGATCAAGGGAAAAACTCGTTAATAGTAATACCTTTTAAGGTTGCTTACATTCCATGGGTGTGGTATTACATGACCATCTAAATCTTCTAAAAAATATGCCCCGATGCCAACCCGTAAGGTGATACGGTATGGTCCTTCCTAATTGAGTCCTAACTTTCTCCAAGCTGGGTTCTTTGTAATGCCTATAACTTTCCTTAACACCAAATCACCAGGCGTTAAAGGCCTTAGCTTTACGTTGGCATCATAAACTTGTTTGAGCTTTTGTTGGTAATATGCCAATTAGACCATTGCATTTTCCCTCCGCTCTTCAATCAGGTCCAAATTCTTCTTTAGCTGCTCATTATTATCACTCAGATTGAATGAACTGGTTCTTAGCGTTGGAAAATCGGTCTCTAAAGGGATAACAACTTCAGCCCCATAAGTCATTGAGAAGGGGGTCTCCCTGGTAGATCTCCGAGTTGTAGTCCTATACGTCCAGAGGACATGTGCAGCTCTTCCACCCATTTACCCTTCGCGTCGTCTAGCCTTTTCTTCAATCCATTTACTATGACCTTGTTAACAGCTTCCGCTTGTCTATTCCCTTGAGGATAAGTAGGGGTAGAGTATCTATTTGTAATCCCTAATTCACAACAATAACTTCTGAACGCTTTACTATCAAACTGAAGGCCATTGTCCGAGATGAGAGTATGAGGAATCCCAAACCGAGTGACAATGTTTTTCCAGACAAATCTCTTCGCATCCACATCTCTGATGTTAGCTAAAGGCTCAGCTTCGACCCATTTGGTAAAATAGTCTATGCCGACTAGCAGGTATCTCTTGGTTCTTGCTGTTTTGGGGAACAGACCCATAATGTCTAAACCCCATTGGGCAAATGGCCACAGACTAGATAGTGGATTAAGGATTTTCCCAGGTTGGTGTATGTTTGGTGCGAACCGGTAGCACTGATCGCATCTTTTCACATATTCTTGGGCCTCCCTTTGCATATTTGGCCACCAGTAGCCTTGGGTGATGGCTCTATGTGCTAAGGACCTGCCTTCAGTATGGCTTCCGCAAATTCCTTCGTGTAGCTCCTCCAGGAGTAACTCAGTTGTTTTAGGATGTACACACAACAAATATGGTCCGAAAAAAGAGCATTTATACAATTTCTGGTTCTCAGACAGCCAAAACCGAGTAGCCTTTCTTTGTATCTTGTCAGCTTCTAAATTTTCTTCAGGCAGAGTGTCTTCCTTCAGGAATAGAACTATAGGGTCCATCCAGCTAGGCCCGGCATTCACCTGGTGAACTTGAATTCTCCATTTTCTCCTTTCCGTGGGTTTATACAAATCTTCAACGAGGATAACCCGAGGCAAATCCTAGGCCGAAGAGGTTGCCAGTGTGGCCAAGGAATTAGCGTGTGTATTTCCGCTTCTGGAGATGTGCATCAAATTGAAAGATTCAAACTCTGATTGTAGGTGCCTGACTTGACTCAAGTACTCCTGCATTCTTTCATCTTTCGCTTCAAACTCTCCCTTCACTTGGCCAACGACTAACTTTGAGTCTGAGAACATTTCCATCGCCTTTCCACCCATTTTTTGAACCATAGCCATTCCCATCAGTAGAGCTTCATATTTGGCCTTATTATTTGTAGTTGAGAAGTCCAGCCTTAATGACTTTTCAATGGTGATTTTCTCAGGAGACACCAGCACTAGTCCTATTCCGAAACCTTTCTGATTTGTGGTACCATCAACATACACCTCCCAGGATGAGGGGCTTTGTCGAGAGATCATGCCAACTGATTTTTCATCCATGTTCTGTGTTGGTACCAATTCTTCTAATGGGGGTTCAGTAAACTCGGCTACTAGATTTGCAAGGACTTGTCCCTTGATTGAGGTACGAGGCATGTACTTGATGTCGAAAGCCCCTAGAACTGTACCCTACTTGGCTAACCTCCCTGTGTAGTCAACACTTCGGAGTATGGCTCTTAGCGGAAGCTGAGTAAGGACAACAACTGTGTGTGCTTGGAAATAATGGGGCAACTTTCGTGTACCATGCATTACTGCTAGGATGGCCTTCTCCAGTGGTAAATAGTGAACCTCGGCCTCATGCAGCGACTTACTCACATAATAAATTGGCCGTTGCATGCCAAATGAGCACTTGGAGGCGTTTAAACGCAGCTTGTATTTTCTAAGAACTTCAAAAATATTTCCCAGGTCGCCCACGTGTTCAAAAACTACCTTGCTTTTCACCACCATGTCATCTATGTAGACTTCAATATTTTTACCCAACTTTGGCTCAAACATCCTCGTCAACATTCTTTGGTAGGTAGATCTTGCATTTTTCAAGCCAAATGGCATCGCCTTATGGTGATAGTTCCCAATGGGGGGTGACAAAAGCAGTCTTTTCCTGATCATACAAGGCTAGAGGTATTTGGTGATAGCCTTGAAAGGCATCCAAGAAGCTCATCCGAGGATGACCTACATTTGCATCCACTAGCTGATCTATTTTAGGCATAGGAAATGGATCTTTCGGGCAAGCCTTGTTCAGGTCTGTGAAATCTACGCACACTCGCCATTTCCCACTCTTCTTTTTCACTACCACAGTATTCGCTAACCATTCAGGATAAAAAACTTCCTTGATAGCTCCAGCTTGCTTGAGCTTCGTTACTTCCTGTCATACTGCATCAGCGTGCTCCTTGGATGGGCGTCGAGGAGGCTGTTTTTTAGGGATGACCAATGAGTTGGCATTCAAGTGATGACAGATGAATTTTTGGATCCACTCCTGGGGCTTCATAGGCATTCCAAGCAAATATATCTATGTTTCTTCTGAGGAATTCTATCAGTTCTTCCTTTTCTTGCAGAGGCAATTGAGATCCAACCTGAAAAAACTTTTCCAGATCGTCCCTAATAGCAACCTTTATCAAATCTTCACACTTCGCCTCATTGGCTGATTTATCGATGGGCAACGCCGGGGGTTTTAACTGCTATAAATCCTCTCTTGGATGAGCCGAGGATTCAGCCTCGGGCTTATGTTGAATGGCAGCCACCAAGCATTTTCTGGCCACAGATTGATCTCCTACAATTTCTTTAACTCGGCCTTCAGATGGATACTTAATCTTCTGGTGCAAAGTAGAAGAAACAACCCCCAGTGTATGGAGCCAGGGTCGGGCTACAATCGCGGTGTAGGGTGAGTATGCATCCACAACAATGAAATCAACCTCTACTACTTCTGGACCAATTTGCATAGGTAATCGGATTTGGCCCTTTGGGATGACGACTTTCCCATCGAAACTCACCAGGGGAGAGCTGTAGGGCGTTAAGACTTCAGGTTTTAAATTCAGTCCCTTATACAAATCAAGATACATTATCTCAGCCCCACTACCTTGGTCCACCATCACTCTCTTCACATCATATCCCCCAATCCTGAGGGTGACTACTAAAGCATCATCATGTGGTTGTATAGTTCTAATCTTATCCTCGTCCGAGAAGCCTAAAACAGGTTGAATTTCCCTTCTATCTATCTTAATATCCTGGCTTGTGTTTTCGGCAATTAGCCTGGCCATGGACATTACCCTGGATGGATAGGATCCAATTCTCCCTAGTGCAACAAAGATGACATTTATCGTTCCCAAAGGCGGTTTCGAAGAGTCATCTCTCCAAGATTCTGAGCTTGCCTAGACGCTTGGGCCATTGGAATGATGCAAAAGGTGTTTTAATTTACCTTCCCGAACAAGCTGGTCGAGGTGATCCCACAAACTCCTGCAATCCTCTGTGGTGTGTCCATGATCTTGATGGTATTGGCAATAGATATTGTGATTACGCCTCTCAGGATTTCCTACCATTTTATTTGGTCGTTTAAAGAATGACTCATTCTTGATCTTCTCTAAAACCTAATGCACCGACTCTCGGAATACGGCATTAACTGCTTGATGATTTGCTGATCCTGATTGCCCAGCAAAATCCTACGCGGTTTGTTATTGCTATAACGGTCCGACCTGAAATCCCTCCTCTCTTGAGGGATAACCTTGTCCTTTCCTTTCCCTTGCTACTGGTCTTTCTCAACTCTTTTATACTTATCAATCCGATCCATGAGCTGGCACACGTTAGTAACGGGCTTACCAGTCAAGGATTTTCTTAGACCGTGCTCAGACGGAAGGCCGAGCTTAAAAGTACTGATGGCCACGTCATCGAAATCACCTTCAATCTCATTGAATAGCTCCCAGTATCTATCAGAGTATGTTTTAAGATTCTCACCCTCTTGCATATTCAAAGACAAGAGGGAAGCCAATGATCGAGGAACTCTCCTGCAAGTCACGAACCAAGAACCAAATGCTTAAGTGAGTTCATGGAAAGAGTTTATGGACTCTACCTTTAGGCCATCGAACCACCTCATCGCGATGGGTCCGAGACTAGATGGAAAGACTTTGCACATCAAGGCCTCGTCCTTGGAATAGACAACCATTCCCTGGTTGAAATCGCTCACATGCTCAACAGGATCTGTTCGTCTGTTGTAAATGGTGAATGTTGGCTGATGAAAACGCCGGGGAAGTCTCGCCCCCTCAATCCTACGCGTGAAAGGTGACTTGGAGATTTGGTTCAAGGCTTTACTCATAGCATCGTTTCCTACGCCTTTATGTGGCGAGCTTTTAAATCGCCACTCGTTATGGAGCTCTTCTTCGTAAGAGCAAGACTCAGTGGGCGGAGTTTGAGACCTCTGTTTGTAAATAGTGTCTCTTCCATCCTCAGAAGAAACATCACTGTCAGGGGAAGCTCGTTTCCTCTTTGCATGGCATAGTTCCCTCTTCAACCGATCAATCTCCAACTGCATGCCCTTGTTGCTCCTTGCATGGGAGGCATGGCTACCACCTCGAGATTGGCTCCTCTCAGCACGTATGGTGTGTACACTTTCTTCACGGTCACCTCTCCGTTCCAAGTTGAGGAAAGGATCACGGTGTTGGGATGCCCTCGATTCTGCTAGTTGTGGACCTGGTTCTGCCATAGTTGACCATTGTTTTCACTAGTGCTCAAGCTCTTCCCACAGACAGTGCCAATTGTAGGGTCACAATTTGCAACATAAACCCCAAAGATATGGGATATGAGCCCAATGAGCCCAATACAATAAATTTGTAGAGATTGGGTGAAAGAGCTAGGCTTTCTAGGAATTAGACAACGGCTAGTAAGGATTTAAAAGATGAACAAGCACAAAAACACATGTAAAACTTGATGAAACTAGTGTCTGAGGAGATGAACTATCACTTGAATCACTGTTCTTGAAAGCTAATATAGACCTCAATGCTACAGTAATTCTTTTTCTCTCCTCATTTTCTATCTTTTTTGATGCCCCACTTATAGGAGGTCTTTTACATTACATAGTTTCCTTTCAGACCATCTTGATCATACACTTGTTCATCATCTAAGCCTTCACTCGAGTATATATCCCATCAGGCATCTTCTTTGGCTCTCTGCGAATGGTGGTGGTTGAGACTGCACTGTTCAAGGGTCTTCTCCACATAAATGCGGCCAGAAAAATTGCTGCAATGCATTTAATGCGGTGGTAGCAGCTTTTCTTTTAGATATTTTTGTATTCTTATCACCTTTGTATGTGCCTGAAGTGCAGCCTTATCATTGGAACTTCCCGGAAGGTCACCTGAACCGTCCAAGTACCTGCTTGACTGATATTCATCGTATCCGAGAAGGGGATACTCCTCGGACTATATGCTTCCATTCTTTTCTTCCGTGATTCTCAACTTTGGAGCCTCCTATGATCATTTGCTCCTTCTCGGACATATCCACATCCTTGAATAAGGTCCAAGGCCCAATATACAAATTTGGGCTCTCATCCCTACAAATATCATCAAAACTGAAATATGAGTTTTTTATGGACGCTATGATATTATTTATAGAAATGGATTGACATTGCTGCAATAATTAGTTCGTATTCAACCATAAATGATTTTTGATGATGCTGACCAAGATCGTCCAAAGCCCTGCAAGAAGGAATGAATAAAGGAAAAAGGAAGGAACACCAGTGTGGTGTTTGCCACAGAGCCTCCGATGGTAAAGTTAGACAATTGAGAGAGAAAAGAGAGGGCTAAGTACCAAAGTATTAGAGTTTCTGGATTAGAATTAAGTACCTCCTTAGGTCCTGAGGTGCTTGTATATATACACCTGCTTTCTTCTCTTAGTCGTTGGAGGTGTTTTAATAGTGGCTTCAATGTGGTATCTGTAACGCTTTCGTGAGGTGTTAATGAGAGGATCTTCATCTCTCCAATGGTAAGGAGACTTATTGCTGCTGTATTACGCCTTGCCATTATTTGTGAATTAATGGCTTTTCCTTTGTCCAATGGATATGGCTAAGGACAGAGACTGGTGTGATAATTCCTTCATCCACTAGCCCCTCTTTTGGATGAGGAGGTTGCCTAAGGGAGGTATGCCTGGGCAATCTTTAGCCCTGTCAGTATGGCCTTGTACTCTACTTCATTGTTGGTTACAGGGAAGTTAAGTTGAACTCCATACTTCAAAGTGTCCCCCTCAGGGGAGGTGATGACAACGCCTACTCCCCCTCTCTTCTGAGTGGATGACCCGTCTGTATGGATCATTTAGAGAGCTGGTTCGTCTGGGCTATCTTCATGTTCGAGGGAGGTGAACTCTGCTATGAAGTTTGCCAATGCTTGGGCTTTTATGGCCGTCCTGGGTCGATACTCTATGTCGATTTGACTAAACTCAATGGCTTACTATATCATTCGTCCAGTAGCCTTAAGTTTATTCATCGCTTTCTTAATGGGTTGATCCATCATTACTATGATCGGGTTAGCCTAAAAGTACAGATGAAGCTTTCTGGAGGCCACTATCAAGGCGAAGGTGATCTTTTCTATTTGTGGGTATCGGGCTTTAGCTCCTTGGAAGGCCTGGCTGATGTAATACACAAAGCGCTGCACCTTATCTTCTTCCTTGATCAAGGCCGCGATCACCGTGATTGCAGACACTACTAAGTACAGGAATAGGTCTTCGCCTTCTTTAGATGGACCCAGGAGTGGAGGATTGCTCCGGTAACGCTTTAGATCCTGGAATGCTGTTTCGCACTCGTCTATCCAAACGAAAACCTACTTCAAGGTCTTGAAGAAAGGGAGGCACTTGTCTGTTACTTTGGAGACGAACCTGTTGAGGGTTGCCACCATTCCCGTAAGGGACTACACTTCTTTGATCGTCTTTGGGGAGGACATCTCGAGGATGGCTTTCACCTTCTTTGAATTTGCCTCTATTCCTCTCTGTGACACCATAAAGCCTAGAAATTTCCCAAAGGAGACCCCAAAGGCGCATTTAGCTGGGTTTAGCTACATATTGTGTTGCCTGAGTGTGTTCAACGTCTCCTTAAGATCGTCCAAATGATTCTCCTCTTCCTTGCTCTTTAGGAGCATGTCGTCCACATATACCTCTACGTTCCTCCCAATTTGCTTGCTGAACATCTAGTTTACTAGCCTCTGGTACGTGGCTCCTGCATTCTTCAAACCGAAGGGCATGACCCTGTAGCAATAAAGCCCCTAGCTGGTGATGAAGGTAGTCTTCTCTTAATCTTCTTCTGCCATTTGTATTTGGTTGTACCCGGAGAAGGCGTCCATAAAGGTGAGAAGCTTGTGCCTAGCTGTTGAGTCCACAAGCTGGTCAATTCTGGGTAGGGGGAAGTTGTCTTTTGGGTAAACGCTATTCAGATTTGTGAAGTTGACGCACATTCTCCATTTCCCGTTCGCCTTTTTGACCATGACGACATTGGCCAGCTATTCAAGATAATAAACTTCCTTGATGAAGTTAGTAGCGAGCAACTTGTCCACCTCGTCCATGACTGCTTTGTTTCGTTCAAGGGCGAAGACCCTTCTTCTTTGCTGGATGGGCTTCTTCGCAGGATCCATGTTTAGTCGGTGTTGAATGATGTCCGTGGGTATGCTAGACATATCTTCATAACTCCAGGCGAACACGTCCAGGTTACCTTTCAAAAAGCTGATGATTTCCTTCTTCGTTTGGAGGTTCAGACTCGTCCCTATCTGGGTCGTCTTTGCTGGATCTTCTTCCACCAATTCAATTGTTTCCAGCTTTTCCACGATTTCTTGCGTATTCTCTCCAATTATCTATGTATGGTTTTCCTTTGATGTCAGCACTGTCTGGTAACATTCTCGCGCTAGCACTTGGTCTCCCCTTATCTCCCTGGCCCCTCTTTCTATTGGGAATTTTACTTTTAAACAATACGTGGAAATGGCTGCTTTCCAATGATTGAGGGTGGGTCTTCCTATGATTACATTATAGGATGAAGGTGAGTCCACTACCAAGAAGTTGTGTCGATTGGTTACTTGGAGGGGGTATGAATTAGTTGTGACCGTCAGTGTTACTATTACTCTTGGGTACACTTTGTCTCTACTAAAACTGATGAGGGAGGATTTGAATGGGCGAAGTCTTTTCGAATCTATCTTTAACTATTGGAAGGCAGAAAGGTAAATAATATCTGCCGAGCTCCCATTGCCTACCAGAATTCTCCTGGTATTGAATCCTTCAATTATGAGTATAATGACCAATGGGTCGTCATGGGGTTGTTTCACTCATCTGGCGTCTTCTTCCGAGAACAAGATATCCCTCTCCATTTGTCTTTGCTTCGGGGCTGGTATCCTATGGACGCTATTTACCTGCCTTTGATGTGACTTCTTAAGGGATCTGAACGATCCCCTTATGGACGGTCCTCCTGTGATCGTCTATTTTCCCGATTATGCTCTGTGGACGAAGGGGCATGTGGTCTTCATCCCTCTGAGAAGTTTCGTGTCTGTCCTTATTGTCGTCCCTAAACCAGTTGGAATCTCCATTTTTTACAAATTTCTGCAACTTTCCTTTCGTATGAGCTCCTTTATCTGCTCTTTCAGGTCTTTGCAGTCCTCTATGTAATGACCGTGATCCTTGTGAAAATGACAATATTTCTTTTGGTTGTGCATGTTGGGTGATAAGTGTAATGGCTGGGGCCATTTGAGGTAGTGTTCATCTTTAATCTGCGCCAAAATTTAATCAACATGCATAACTAAAGGAGTGAATTTTACCATCCAAGGGGTCTTTTCATCTTTCCATCTGTTCCCGTTAGTATTCTGACGATCTAGTAAGCTCCTCCACGCTGGTTGTGAGTGTTTGGATTTGCAGAGCTAATGCTGTGGGATATTGGGGAGTGTTGGCTCCATCTGGACTTGTGAGTTGAATGGAACTACTTTCTCAAACCTAGGTGGAAAAAAGTTATTCCCACATACGGCGCCAAATTGATGATGCTAAAATCGTCAATGATCGTTCAACAGTAAAGCCGACCAAGATCGTCCAAAGCCCTGCAAGAACGAATGAATAAAAGAAAAAGGAAGGAACACCGATGTGGTGCCTGCTATAGAGCCTCTGATGGTAAAATCAGATAATTGAGATAGAAAAGAGAGGCCTGAATACCAAAGTATCAGAGTTTCTGCATTAGAATTAAGTACCTCCTTAGGTCCTGAGGTGCTTGTATATATACACCCGCTCCCTTCTCCTAGCCATTGGAGGTGTTTTAATGGTGGTTTCAATGTGGTATCAGTAACGCCTCCGTGAGATGTTAATGAGGGGATCTTCGTCTCTCTAACGGTAAGGAGATTTATTGTTGCCGTATAATGACTTGCCACTATTTGTGAATTAACGGCTTTTCCTTCGTCCAATGATATGGCTAAGGACATAGATTGGTGTGATGGTTCATTCGTCCATTGGCCGCTCTTCTGGACCAAAAGGTTACCAGAGGGAGTTATGCCCGGTCCATCAATTGTGAAATTTTTTTAAAAAATACCGAGTTTCATTTTTTGTAAATAATTGCAATAAGAAATAATGATTTTAAGTATTTGTCTTTGTTGACAGTTTATTAATATTAAATGGATGGTTATTTGTTCAAGCAAAAGAAAAAAATATTATTTAGAATTTTTATTTATTTATTTATTTATTTTCACGCCTCTGAACCTTGAGAGTTGATACTGGTGCAGTTTGGCAATAAGCAAGAATGACAAGCATTAAAAAGACAGAAATATATATATATATATATATATATATGTGTGTGTGTGTGTGTGTGTGTTATAATATATAATAAAACATTATTTCTGGTGACAGTTAACAGTACTGCATTACATTAGAGGAATTAAGAAGGATAAACTAGTGTCAAAGTCTGAGAAACGGCATCGGCTTTTCCCACTGGCTAGAACTAGTAGTACTCCATTAATTCGCGCTGGATGTATAACATGAGTTGGAAACTGCCCTTATTTCTAGCATACAATACATAAACTCTTTTGATATAAAATAACTTAGAATGGTGATGGGGGCTTGTGTGGTGGCTTGTAGTGTGGGGGAGGTGGCTTCTTATATGGTTTCGGACTCGGAGGAGGTGTCACTTTTTGGGGCGGCTTGTATGGGATTTCCTCATTTTCCAATGGAGGGTGTCCTGGGTAGTGTCCATATGGAGGTGGTGGCTTGTGCAGTGGTGGTGGTCTCATTACTGAAACACTTTGTATTTTCTCCTCTGGATGAGTAGGACAAGCTCAAATGCGAATAAAATATATTTTAAAAAAATTCTTTCATCAAGCCAATTTTATATAATTCATGACAACTATATTCTTTTTAATTAAATCAAATATAGTTATCTTTTAAATTATGTTAATCATAATTAATACTATTATTTAAACATTTTAAATAATTGTTTTTTGTGTGAAATAAATTAAAGATCATACATTTTGTTATAATAATGGTTTAGAAAACATTAAATGTATCTAAATCAATTAATTTAAAAAAAGAGGTGGCATGAAATAGAGTGGAGGGTATTATTATTAATTTGACTCTATTTTTATTTATTTATTTATTTATTAATGTGCTAAAGTGTTTTGGTATGGATTCCAGGACTAAGAGCATCAGCATTGGAAAGGCTAAATGCCAAATATAAGCTCTTTTTACCATTCAAGCCCAAAACACGCCCAGCAGCTGGAAGGCCATATGTGAAATGCTAAATTTTTTTTGGCATATAGCTACAGTACCATCTTAAATGTAAGATGGTACTGTAGCTGAATGTTATAAAAAAAAAAAAAATTTAATCCTCTCTCCTCATTTTTAACCTGGGAATTTCTCTCTCCTCTCTCATTATTTCTCTTCTTTTCTCTCTCTTTCTTCTCTCTTTCTCATTTGCTCTCTGCTCTCTTCAGACCCAAGACCTCGTGGCTTCCTCAACGGTGGAATCGGATGGGTCGGCGTGAGGGCTCCGATGGCTCCGATGGGTTTGAATCAGTGTGAGGGCTTCGGTGAGCCTGAATGGGTTTGGATTGGCATGAGGCTCCGGTGGTGGGGGTTTTTTTTTTTGGGTTTGAAACTCTTTGATTGTGTTCAGTTTTTGTTTGGTGTGAAGATGAAAGAAAATAAGAGAAGGTTCTGGATAGGTGGATCGGTGTGTGTGGTGATCGGTGTGGCCTAAATGGGTTTGGATCGGCGTGAGGGCTTCGGTGGTGGGTTTTTTTTTTTTTTTTTTTTTTTTTTGGGTTTGAAACTCTTGGATTGTGTTTAGTTTTTGTATGGTGTGAAGATGAAAGAAAACAGAGAAGGTTCTGGATAGGTGGATCGGTGCGTGTGGTGATCGGTGTGTGTGGTGATGGGATTGTGTTTCGTTTTTGTTTTGGGTTTCTGTTTTTGTTTTTGTTTTTGTTTGTGTGTGTGCGTGTGTGGTGATGGGTTTGGCTGTGTGTGATGAAACCGGTGCTAGAGGTTTGGCTCTGTGTGTGTGTGGTGATGGGTTTGTGATGGGTTTGGCTGTTTGGCTCTGTGTGTGTGTGGTGATGGGTTTGTGATGGGTTTGGCTGTGTGTGATGAAACCGGTGCTAGAGGTTTGGCTGTGTTTGTGTGTGGTGATGGGTTTGGCTGTGTGTGTGTGTGTGTGTAGCTTTGTGGGTTGAAACCAGTAACGACGGAGAAAGAGAGGAAAAGGAATAGAAAAAGAGAAATAGTAAAAAAAAGAATAAAATAGAATATTTAAATCAAATGAGATAAGAAATAGAATTTTGGGATGTTGGGTGTGTTGTAAAATGGTATGGTATAATTGATAAAGTAACTTTTTGGAATGGTAAAATGGGATGAGATAGCATTTGCGGATGCGGATGCTCTAAGCATGTGAGTACTCATTTGGTCCCTCGCTTTAATCAGGCCGGCCCTAAGCCTAGACTATTTAGTCCATTCCCTAGGGCCCCCTATTAGAGAAATGCCAAATTTTGGGGCACAATTGATATATATATATATATATATATATATATATATATATTTTTGGAGACAGAAAAAAAAAATAGTTTACATTTTTCCTCTAATTTTAAAAAATCCCAAAGAATTGAGTATTGTTAGGGACAATTTTTAAAAAAAAAACATATGTTTACAAATATGTGTCACTACTCATAAGAAATAATTGAGATAGGAAAATGTTAGAAATACTATAAATTTACTTCAAAACCTTTACAAATTGATGTGGTAATTAATGTGATTTGTAAAAATTAACAACCTATTAAATGCATTTTTTAATTACTTTTTATAAACGGTGATACATCTTTTTAAGTTTTATGTTATAAAATTTAAGAGGGCAAAAGATTTAATGTCGGCACTTTATTATCCCTGTGCACTAATAAGGAGAGCTAATACATGGCACATGTATCCTATGCAAGATTTTTTTGGTAGATTTATGAATGCAATTGTATGTAATTGGCCTAATATTTCATTGACTATCAGTATGATTATTCATTCTATGCATTAATTATTTGAGGAGAGATTATCAT
Organism: Quercus aquifolioides; assembly: GCA_019022515.1. Lineage (NCBI taxonomy): Eukaryota > Viridiplantae > Streptophyta > Magnoliopsida > Fagales > Fagaceae > Quercus > Quercus aquifolioides. The sequence goes on along the minus strand of CM032334.1, from coordinate 18,220,940 downwards.
TGGCAAGTTGCTGAATGCATCTTTACATACATTTGGAAAGCGTTGATTTAGGTTTGAATTTTGAGAGAGATGAATATGTCGGAATACACTTACTTTGATGTGTCAATACATATAGACTATATATTCATGGTGATGTAGATAAGCGTTTTTCTTGAAGCAATAGTAAGTAGGACATTGGCACTACAATCCATTATTGCATCATCAACGAGTAGGTTAAATACATGGATGTGATAGAAAGCATTAAGGATGCTATTTTCCTAAATGGTTTAATTGAAGACTTGGGATCAAGGGAGTTAATTTCGTACTGGAGGCTGTACCGATTTGACTAGTGAAACAATATATTCGGTACCGGTCAATACCGGTATACCGTATCGGGTTTACCGTTATTTTTTATATTTATAAATATATATTGTGGGGGGTGAAAGCCCAACCTAATATATTGGGCCTAAGGCCCAATTTGAAGACTACTGTATGTCCGAAGAGAGGAAAATGTTCAAGAAGGAGTCCATGTTTAAGAAATATACATGAAGGCGAATGAGGGATGTAGTCCGAAGAGATCATTAATGGTCCGAAGAGACCATTATCCTCGGATACAAATAGTTTTGGTCAAACAGATGTCTGGGAGGTTCAAGTAATCTTCCCAACAATTCTAATGATAAGGATGGACATCACACATGCATGGAAATGATAGGAGCGGAGAAATATCCAGAAGACAAACTTCAACCACCACATTAAATGCACTGCAACTGCTTTCCTGGCCGCATTAATGTGGAGAAGACCCCTGAATAGTATAATCTCAGCTACCACCACTCACAAAGGGCTAAAGAAGATACCTGATGGGACATGTACACAAGTGGATGCTTAGATGAAGAACAAGTGGACGATGAAGATGATGGGAGAAAGTGCTATATAAAGGGAAGAGGCCTCTGATAAGAAAGGGAGAAAAAAGAAGAAAGGGAAGCCGAAAATAACTTTACTGTAGCTCTAAGAGTTGTAATCAACTTTCATTCAATAAAACATCTCTTCGAACATTCGTTGGTTCAGCTTTTTAAGCATGATTTCATGTTAATTCATCCTCAAATGCCATAGTTTATCACTGTTTAGTTCAAAACCAACCTAGCTCTTTCACCTAGAGGCGTAGGGAACGATGCTATGAGCAAGGCTTTGAATCAGATCTCTAGGTCGCCTTTCACGCGCAGGATTGAAGAGGTGAGACTTCCTCGGCGCTTTAACCAGTCGACATTCACCATCTATAATGGCAAGACAGATCCGGTGGAACATGTGAGTCACTTCAATCAAAGAATGGCTGTCTGCTCCAGAGATGAACCTCTGATGTGTAAGGTTTTCCCCTCCAGTCTTGGGCCGATAGCAATGAGGTGGTTTGACAGCCTGAAGGCAGACTCCATCAATTCCTTCAAAGAGCTCACCCAGGCATTTGGTTCACGCTTTGTCACATGTCGAAGAGTAGCCAGACCCTTATCTTCATTGCTATCCTTGAGCATGCAGGAGGGTGAGACCCTGAAGGCGTATTCGGATAGATACTGGGAGATGTTCAATGACATGGAGGGCAACTCTGATGCAATGGCCCTAAGAACGTTCAAGCTCGGCCTTCCTACTGACCATGGTTTAAGGACGTCCTTATCTGGTAAACCAGTTACTAACATGCGTCAGCTCATGGACCGTATAGAAAAGTATAAAAGAGTTGAAGAAGATCAGCAGCAGGGGAAGAGAAAGGACAAGGTTATCCCCCAGGAAAGGAGGGATTTCAGGTCGGACCGCTACAATAACAGTAAACCACAGAGAGATTTCGTTGGGTAATCAGGATCAATAAACCCTCAAGCAGTCAACACTGTGTTCAAAGAGCCAGTACACCAAGTTTTGGAAAAGATCAAGAATGAACCATTCTTCAGGTGGCCGAACAAGATGGTGGGGAATCCTGAAAGGCATAATCATAATCTCTTCTGCTAGTACCATCAAGACCATGGGCATACCACAGAGGATTGCAGGAGCCTGTGGGATCACTTGGACCAACTGGTCCGTAATGGTAAATTAAGACACCTTTTGCACCACTCCAGTGGCCGATGAGGTCAGATGAACTCAGAATCCCGAAGAGATGACCTGCCAAAGCCTCCATTGGGAACTATTAACGTCGTCTTCGCCGCCCTGGGAAGAACAGGATCCTGGCCATTGAAGGTTATGTCGGTAGTCCGATCACCCGCAGGGGAGTTCGGCCACGGTCCGAAGAGAGCTAAGTCGGGCGCTCCACTGATTATAGGGTTCTCGGACGAGGATAAGATCGGGACCACCCAACCCCATGATGATGCTTTAGTGATTACCCTCAAAATTGGAGGGTATGATGTGAAGAGGGTGATGGTGGACCAGGGTAGCGCGGTTGAAATAATGTATCCTGATCTCTACAAGGGGCTGGGCCTAAAACCTCAGGACTTAACACCTTACAACTCCCCCCTTGTGAGTTTTGAAGGAAAGGTTGTCACCTCGAAGGGCCAGATACGATTACCTGTGCAGACCGGCTCAGAGGTGGTAGAAGTGGATTTCATAGTTGTAGACGTGTATTCGCCCTATACGGCAATCGTGGCCAGACCTTGGCTCCATTCACTAGGGGTTGTCTCCTCTACTTTGCATCAGAAAGTCAAGTACCCATCTGAAGGACAAGTTTGTGAGATCCGAAGAGACCAATCCGCAGCGAGACGGTGCTTAGTGACTGCCATCCAACATGAGCCCGTAGCCGAATCCTCGTCTAGGGCCGAAAGGGGTTTATAGCAGTTACAGTTTCGGGAGTTGCCCGTCGAAGATCTGGACGAGAGCGCTAGGTGCGAAGATTTGACAAGAGTCACCATTGGAGACAATCTAGAAAAATTCTTTCAAGTTGGATCCCAGCTACCTCTGCGAGAGAAAGAGGAGTTAGTAGAATTTCTTAAGGGAAACCTTGACGTATTCGCCTGTGTTGTGCAGATAGCACACTAGGACTCCAATCAATAACAGTAAATAAGCGGAAATTAAATAACAAGCACACACAAAGAACACAAGAATTTACGTGGTTCGGCAAACTGCCTACCTCCACGGAGACGGCGGAGAAATTTCACTATAAAAAATAGGGAGATACAATAGTGCACAAGAACACTCTCAAGAAACCCAAATCCCAATTACACCCTAGCACTCTCTCTCACCCATAAGACAAGAAAACACTATTCTTCTTCTTATGCGGCTGTTGCTAGGTTTTTAGGAATTCTCTAATTCACACGGCTGCCCCCTCATCTCATAACCTAATATATATTTTATATATATATATATATATATATATATCAAAGTCGGCAACACTAGGACTCCTAATACAACAAGTATTAGGTATTGTGTTGACTTGGGCTTGGCAATTCAAGCCACACGGGCCCCTTTCAACAAATCTCCACCTTGGCTTGAATTGATCAAGCTACACGAGCAAACTCCTCCATCGCCTCCACCTTAGCCCTTAAGGGCTCACAAGCTGCAAACATCAACCAAGTCCAAGTAGCCCTTGAACTTGTCTGTTGGAACTAACTTTGTCAACATACTAGAGGATTCCCAAGTCTTATTTTTCTGTAGTGACCCCATCTCTTCTACATCCCTGGAAGACAATGGGTCTACATTGCTAGTTATGAGAGCAAAACTAACCATGTCTTCAAAGCCATATCTCTGTGGTGCTTTGTGAACCCGCTTCTCTCTACCTTTAGCAATTGAATAAGACTCTTCTTGTTGCTGCTGTGGATAAATCTCAACATCACCCTTATCACTGGATGAACTATTCTCGTCAAACTCCACCTCAACAGTTAATTTCTCCTGTGGACTATCATCACATGTCTCTGCTTCATTTTGTTTCAACATAAAGGCTTCATCAAATATGACATCTCTGTTGGTCACCGTTTTCTTTAAGATTGGATCCCAAAGCCTGTAGCCTTTAAAACCTTTTTCAAAACCAAGAAATACGCATTTTCTTGACTTCGAATCCAATTTAGAACGCTCTCCACTCTGCACATGCACATAAGCTGGACAACCAAAGATTTTTAGACTCGAATAATCAACTGGTCTACCTGACCAAACCTCTTCTGGAATCTTGAAATCTATGGCTGATGATGGAGATCTATTAATAATGAAGCTTGCTGTGTTAACTGTCTCTGCCCAAAACACCTTAGGCAACCCTGCATTCAATCTCATGCATTTGGCTCTTTCTGCTAAGGTTCTGTTCATTCTCTTCGCAACCTCATTCTGCTGTGGAGTTCCTTTAACTGTGAAGTGACGAGTAATGCCTTCTAATTCACAAAATCTTATGAATTCTTTATCTCTATACTCTAGTCCATTATCTGTTCTAAGGTATTTTATTTTCCTACCAGTCTGATTCTCAACCTGTGCTTTCCACCTTTTAAATATGCCAAACACATCAGACTTATGCTTCATAAAATAAATCCATACCTTTCTAGAGTAGTCATCAATGAAACTGACGAAATACCGAGCACCACTATAAGAAGAAACTGATACTAGACCCCAAACATCTGAATGAATGTAGTCAAGAACACCCTTACTTGTATGAGAGCCTGTCTTGAAACTGACTCTATGCTGCTTCTCATACACACAATATTTGCAGAAGTTTAGCTTACATGTCTTCACCCCTTTCTATAAATTTCTCTTGTGCAGCTCTAACATATCACGTTCACCAATATGGCCAAGTCGCATATGCCATAATTTTGTGTCGTTAGCTGGACTCCACCGGAGTGGTGACTGCAACTCTTCCTACAACTGTGTTCCCAATCAATCTGTAAAGCGTGCTTACTTTCTGTCCCTTCATCACCATCAAAGCACCTTTGGTAATCTTCATGATTCCACCCTTTGATGAGTATGAATAGCCCAAATCATCCAATACTCCTAAAGAAATTAAATTCTTTCTAAGATCTGGAACATGTCTGACATTACTAAGAACTCTCACAACTCCATCAAACATCTTGATCTCCACAATACCAATCCCAATAACCGGGCATGTAGCATCATTACCCATTTGGACCATACCACCGTTGTAAGGCTTATACGTGTCAAACCAATCTTTCTTTGGAGTCTTATGATAAGAGCATGCTGAATCTAAAACCCAAGATTCCAATAGAACGTTGTTACTTGATGAAACTGAAAGTAAATCTGCACCAACTTCACTGTCATCTGATGTTTCTTCAGCAACACTAGCTGATTCTAGGGGCTTCTTTCCATTCTTCTTCTCCTGTAAATGCTCTTTCAACTCTTTACACTGATTCTTGTAGTGCCCTTTCTTGTGACAATAAAAGCACTCTACATCTTTCTTTGCACGTGATTTAGACCGTGATCTGTTCCTGTAGGAGTTCCGTCCTTTTGACCTACTTCGACCCCTATTGCTTGACTCAGACTTTACAATAAGTCCATCAGCCTGAGAACCATCACCATCTTGCTTCATCTTTATGTGTGACAAGAGAGCACTAGTCACCTCCTCGAGTACTATAGTCTCTTTCCCGTACATCAACGTAGTCACTAGATAATCAAAAGAAGTAGGAAGCGATGCTAACAAGAGTAATGCTTTATCTTCGTCCTCGTAATTCACCCCAAAACTTGACAGTTGGGTGTTCAACATATTAAATGTGTTGAGATGCTCCAACAGATCTGAACCCTCCTTCATATGCAAACTATACAGTTGCTTCTTCACGTACAACTTGTTCGTCAGATTCTTTCTCATATAAAGACCCTCTAGTTTTTCCCAAACCTCATTTGCGGTCTTTGCTTCTAGGATGTTGTGAATGACCTCATCACCAAGATTGAGACAAATAGCGCTAGCTGCTTTCTCATCCATCTCTACCCATTCTACATCCTTCATCATTTCCGGTTTCTTCTTCTTCCCAAGCAAGGCCTTATGAACTCCTTGTTGAATTAGGAGATCCTTCATCCGCCTTTGCCAAAGAGAAAAATTTCCCTTGCCACAAAACTTCTCTACATCATACTTTGTGCTTGACATCTTTACTGTGTTCAAAGGATTGAATCCTAACCTTAGCTCTGATACCACTTGTTGTGCAGATAGCACACCAGGACTCCAATCAATAACAGTAAATAAGCGGAAATTAAATAACAAGCACACACAAAGAACACAAGAATTTACGTGGTTCGGCAAACTGCCTACCTCCACGGAGACGACGGAGAAATTTCACTATAAAAAATAGGGAGATACAATAGTGCACAAGAACACTCTCAAGAAACCCAAATCTCAATTACACCCTAGCACTCTCTCTCACCCATAAGACAAGAAAACACTATTCTTCTTCTTATGTGGCTGCTGCTAGGTTTTTAGGAATTCTCTAATTCACACGGCTGCCCCCTCATCTCATAACCTAATATATATATATATATATATATATATATATATATATATATATATCAAAGTCGGCAACACTAGGACTCCTAATACAACAAGTATTAGGTATTGTGTTGACTTAGGCTTGGCAATTCAAGCCACACGACCCCCCTTCAACAGCCTGGAATGCTTACGAAGCTCCAGGGGTGGATCCGGAATTCATATGTCACCATTTGAAGGTAAACCCACTAATCACCCCTAAGAAGCAGCCTCATCGGCGCCCGTCCAAGGAACATGCTGACGCAGTAAGAGAGGAAGTAGCAAAGCTCAAATAGGCTAGAGCTATTAAAGAGGTTTTTTTTATCCTGAGTGGTTAGCAAATACTGTGGTGGTGAAGAAAAAGAGTGGGAAATGGCGAGTATGCGTGGACTTCACCGATTTAAATAAGGCTTGCCCTAAAGATCCATTCCCTATGCCAAAAATTGATCAGCTAGTGGATGCCACTGTCGGCCACCCTCGGATGAGCTTCCTGGATGCTTTCCAAGGTTACCACCAGATACCACTAGCCTTGGATGACCAGGAGAAGACTGCTTTCGTCACCCCTATTGGTAACTACCACTATAAGGTGATGCCATTTGGCTTGAAAAACGCGGGGTCTACCTATCAAAGAATGATGACGAGGATGTTTGAGCCACAGCTGGGTAAAAATATTGAGATTTATATAGATGACATGGTGGTGAAAAGCAAGATTGTTGCTGAGCATGTGAAGGACCTTGAAAGTACCTTTGAAGTCCTTAGAAAGTACAAGCTGCGCCTAAATGCTTCCAAGTGCTCATTCGGTGTGGGGTCTGGCAAGTTTTTGGGTACATGGTGACTCACAGGGGAATTGAGGTTAACCCCGACCAGATAAAGGCCATCAACAATTTACAAGCTCCTCGGAATCCCAAGGAAGTTCAGAAGCTGACTGGAATAATTGCTGCCCTGAATCGATTTATCTCTCGATCAGCAGACAAGTGTCGTCCTTTCTTCTCTCTGCTCAACAAGTGGAAAGGATTCGAGTGGACTGAAGAATGTGCTTTGGCCTTTCAGCAGCTTAAAGATTATCTAGCTCGGCCACCAATCATGTCCAACCTTGAGCCAGATGAAGTATTGTTTGCCTACATTGCTGTAGCTCCCTATGCGGTGAGCTTGGTGTTGATACGATCAGATTGTGGTGTGCAAAAACCAGTTTGTTACGTAAGTAAGTCACTGCATGAAGCCGAGATCCGTTATTTGCCACTGGAGAAGGCTATCCTAGCAGTAGTGCTTGGCACACGAAAGCTACCTCACTATTTCCAGGCCTATACGGTCATTGTCCTCACTCAGCTCCCACTCAAGGCTATACTCCGAAGCGCTGACTACACTGGACGGATTGCTAAATGGGGTACGATCTTAGGGGCTTTCGATATCAAATATATGCCCCGCACATCGGTCAAGGGCCAGGTCCTTGCGGATTTGGTGGTCGAGTTCACGGAGCCCCAATTAGAAGAAGTGACGCCAACGTCGGACATGGAAGAAAAATCAGTTGGTATGATCTCTCAACAAAGCCCCTCCCATTGGGAAGTGTACGTAGATGGCGCAGCAAACGAGAAAGGTTCTGGAGTGGGGCTAGTACTGATATCCCCTGAAAGAATCATCATCGAAAAGTCATTAAGGCTGAACTTCTCGGCAACAAATAATGAGGCGGAGTATGAAGCTCTATTGATGGGAATGGCTATGGTTCGAAGAATGGGAGGAAAGTCAGTGGAGCTGTTCTCGGACTCGAGATTAGTCGTCGGGCAAGTACAAGGTGAGTTTGAAGCGAAGGATGAAAGAATGCAAGGATACTTGGGCCGAGTTAAATGTCTGCAGTCGGAGTTCGAATCTTTCAGTTTGCTGCACATCCCCAGAAGTGGTAACACACATGCTGACTCTTTAGCCACACTAGCTACCTCTTCGGCACAAAATTTGCCGAGAGTTATCCTCGTCGAGGACTTGCATGGGCCTACCGAAGCAAGAAGAGAAGTAGTTCAAGTTTATCAAATCAGGGCTCGACCCAGCTGGATGGACCCTATAGTTAGATTCCTGAAGGAGGATATTTTACCTGAAGAAAAGGGTGAAGCTGACAAAGTTCGGAGGAAGGCGACCAGGTTCTGGTTATCCGAGGACCAGAAACTATACAGACGCTCCTATTCAGGACCGTACTTGTTATGCATGCGTCCTGAGGCGGCTGAGTTGCTACTAGAGGAATTGCATGAAGGGATCTGTGGGAGCCACACTGGAGGTAGGTCCTTGGCTCACCGAGCCATTACTCAGGGTTATTAGTGGCCGAACATGCAAAAAGAGGCCCACGAGTATGTTAAAAAGTGCGACCAATGCCAGCGATTTGCCCCAAACATTCATCAACCAGGGGGAACTCTTAATCCACTATCCAGCCCATGGCCTTTCGCCCAATGGGGCTTAGATATCGTGGGAACATTCCCTAAGGCTGCAGGAAACAGGAAATACCTTTTGGTCGGCACAGACTATTTCACCAAATGGGTCGAAGCTGAACCTCTGGCCAACATCAGAGACGTAGATGTGTAGAAGTTTGTGTGGAAGAATATCGTCACTCGATTTGGGGTTCCTCATACTCTCATCTCGGACAATGGCCTACAGTTCGATAGTAAAGCATTTAGAAGTTATTGTAGCGAACTGGGAATCATAAACAGATACTCCACTCCTGCGTACCCCCAGGGTAATGGGCAAGCAGAAGCTGTCAACAAAGTCATAGTAAATGGCTTAAAAAAGAGGCTAGACGATGCGAAGGGCAAATGGGTGGAGGAATTACCACATGTACTTTGGGCTTACAAAACTACGTTTCGTAGGTCTATTAGAGAGACGCCCTTTTCAATGACCTATGGGGCTGAAGCTGTCATACCTTTGGAAACTGGGTTCCCAACGTTGAGAACTAGTTCGTTCAGTCCGACCGACAACAATGAGCAGCTAGAGAAGAGTTTGGACCTGATTGATGAAAGGAGGGAGAATGCAATGGTCCGACTGGCACATTACCAACAACAACTCAGGCAAGGCTACGATGCCAACGTAAAGCTGAGGCCTCTAGAACCTGGCGACTTGGTGCTGAGGAAAGTTGTCGGGACTGCAAAGAACCCAGCTTGGGGAAAGTTAGGACCCAATTGGGAAAGGACATATCGTATTACTTCAGGGGCCGGCATTGGGGCATATTTCCTAAAAGACCTGGACAGTCATGTAATACCACGCCCTTGGAATGTAAATAACCTCAAAAGGTACTATTATTAATCGAATTTACTCTTCAATCAACATGCTAATTCGTCATCTAAAAGGTTCCATTAGTGTTTAAACTTAAATCCAATCATGCCTGTAGTCCTCGGACCAGATGATTTGGGTTAGTTAACACTCGCTCCAGGCTCTCTAAGTGTTTAAACTTAAACTCAATCACGCATGTAGTCCTCGGACCAGATGATTTGGGTTAGTTAACACTCGCTCCAGGCTCTCTAAGTGTTTAAACTTAAACTCAATCACGCATGTAGTCCTCGGACCAGATGATTTGGGTTAGTTAACACTCCTCCACCGTTCCATTAGTGTTTAAACTTAAATCCAATCATGCCTGTAGTCCTCGGACCAGATGATTTGGGTTAGTTAACACTCGCTCCAGGCTCTCTAAATGTTTAAACTTAAATTCAATCATGCCTGTAGTCCTTGGACCAGATGATTTGGGTTAGTTAACACTCCTCCACCGTTCCATAAGTGTTTAAACTTAAATCCAATCATGCTTGTAGTCCTCGGACCAGATGATTTGGGTTAGTTAACACTCGTTCCAGGCTCTCTAAGTGTTTAAACTTAAATCCAATCATGTCTATAGTCCTTGGACCAGATGATTTGGGTTAGTTAACACTCGCTCCAGGCTCTCTAAGTGTTTAAACTTAAATTCAATCATGTCTGTAGTCCTCGAACCAGATGATTTAGGTTAGTTAACAATCCTCCACCGTTCCATAAGTGTTTAAACTTAAATCCAATCATGCCAGTAGTCCTCGGACCAGATGATTTGGGTTAGTTAACACTCATTCCAGGCTCTCTAAGTGTTTAAACCTAAGTCTAATCATGTCTGTAGTCCTCGAACCAGATGATTTGGGTTAGTTGTCACTCCTTCACTGTCTTTATAAGCGCTTAAACTTGAATACATCCATGCTTGAAATTCTCAAATATATCTAAGTTAAATCTAACTTATAATAGGCCTCTTAGGTTATGTTTAATTCAAAGCCAAGGGATAATAGCATTCTCCGTGTATATTCGAAAAGATCAGAGAAACTTCTATAATCACTCGCTGCATTCATTGCTTGTTAGTAATTCTTATACAAACTGTTCTTTTTAGTGCCAATTTAAGTTATTTACATCATCTGCATGATATGGGGGTTAAGTTTGCCTATATTACCGTAATTACAAAGTATAGCTATTTGCAGCAATAGTAATTCATAAGATATGCAATGAAGATACAAGAAGTGAAAGAGAAATGTTTTCATTAATCAAAAGAGAACGGTTTACAGTCCCTTACAAAAAAAAAAAAAAAAAAAAGACTAATGCAAATACAAAATTAAAGCTCCTAGCTGTCTAAGCCTTCTTCTGGGGGACCAAAGGATCAGCAGCCTGACTGGACTGAGTTGTAGCAGTTTCTGGGGCTTGGTCCTTACAGTCTGAGAGGGTTTTCTTTTCTCCTAAGACTTTGCCCTTATCCTTGGGATCCTCAACTGGCTTACTCTGATCACCAGGCCGACCAGACTCCTTGGAGGCCTCAAGGTTGGTTGGAGGAACTTGGCTGACCAAGGACTGCTCCGAAGCCTCTTGGAGCTGTGTGGGAGGAGGGAGATCAAACCCTGGGAGCACTCGGATATCAGGGTCATAGTATACACTCCCAGGTAGCCTCAAATTAAATTCCAGAGGGACTCTAGCAGCATCCAATGCCTTTCCCCAGGTTATATCACAATAGTCTCGGCTAATCGAGGCAAATTGTTCAGTAAGCTGGGTTTGGATCTCGTCCGCCCCCAGTTGATATGCTGCTTTCCTTTTAGCCTCGATTACCTCCTTGGCCAGTTGAGCGTTCTGCTCGGCTAATCGGGCTTTCTCCTTGGCTTTTTGAAGTTCGGCCTTAAGTCCTTTCGCCAACTCCCTCTCTGTCGCCAAGTTGATCTCTGCCATGTTCAGGAGTTTACGCTGCTCTTCGGCCTGCTTCTCAGCATTTTTGAGGCCAGCATCGAGGCTATTCCTTTGATTGGTCACATCTTTCAACTGCTCGGACAGCAGAGAATAATCCTCCTTCAGGCTGCCTAGAGATTTTTCTACCTCCGATTGAGATTGGGCTGCTGCTTGAGCTTCAAGATAGGACTTCTTGTTCCACTCTTCAGCCACGTAAATCTGCTGGGTAATCTACATAACAAAAATTTCAATACAGAGCAAAGAGAAGGGGTAAGTAAAAAAGGGTCAGCACTTTAATTAAGCAGATCAGTTCACTTACCATGGCTATATCCCTCTTAAGGGATAGGAAAAACTCATGTTGGTTGAAGCGCCTATAAGAGTCCATGTCCTTTGGAAGGAGTAGTGGCTACTCTAAAGTAGGGGTGTGCTCGGTTCGGTTTCGGTCGGTTTGTATAGGTATGGCCAACCGAAACCAAATATTTCAGTTTGTGAAATTCTCAACCGAAACCGACCGAAATGGCTGGAAAACCATCGGTTTCGGTGTATATCGGTTTCAGTCGGTTTTGGTCGGTTTTCGATTTTCCAAAGAGAGGGTTATTGAGATTTTCAAAACCCTAAATTTAATCACATATAAAAAACAAAGTGATAGAGCAATAGAGAGAGAGCAGAGAAAGAAAAATTTCCAACAATATTTGTTCAACAATTTACAGTATTACATACAGATTCCAACAAAAAATTGAAAATATTTTGAATTAGCAAAAGGTCCAGACAGAACTTTACCGTTGTTGAGGACATGTGACTTAGAGAGAAGAGAAAGGCATGGCCATGGTCCAAGCCTCCATCTCTCAAGCCCTCACCCTCTATCTTCGATCTCAATCTGCAGCGAGCTCGAGGCCCAGAGGCGACGGCGCACCACGAGGCTTTAGAGTGTCTAAAAGCCCTTCGTTAGGGCGAATCCCGCTGATTAGAGTCCAATGCTGGTGTAGGGTTCCAGATCAAGCTGGAGAAACGGATTTACGACACCGTCGAAGAGGACGAGTACGACGCACTCGTGGCCAAGCGGTGAGAGGAGGCTAGGGCTTTTATTGTCGACGACGACGGCCTCGGCTATGGCGACGAGGGCGAGGAAGAGGACTGGTCAAAGTCCAGCCTCCTGTTATCGTCCGGTAAGTCGGACGGCGAACCGGAGAGGCTGAAACGGAAGAAGGCAGAAAAGAGGGAGCCACAGCCGAAGAAACCCTCTGCTTCTTCTGCTTCTTTATTGGCCGCCGCAACTATAATGGGGAAACAGAGGCTCTCGTCGATGTTCACATCGTCGGTGTTCAAAAAGGGCAAGGACGAGAAGGCGAAAGGGTTTTCGGGTTGTGATAGTATTGTTGATGATGTGATTGCAGAGTTTGCATCAGATGAGAATGATAGAGAGAGACAGAGAAAAAATTGAGAGAAAAAAATGGGGGAAGGGGCGGCTTAAGAAAGAAAAGTGAAGAATAAACAGGGGTATTTAGGTATTTATGCTACTACTAGGGTTTTAAAAAATTAAGTAGAAAAAAATACCCACGTCCAGCGCGAAGGCTCGAACCTGGGATCAGGTAGCTAAACCATAAGGAGCATACCATTAAGCCACTGAGCAGTTATGTTTTAATGATACATAAATTTATATATATTCGGTCGGTTCGGTTCGGTTTTGGGTGAAAAAATCCAACACCGAAATCGAAACCGAAACCGAACCAAACCGAAACCGAACCAAAAATTTTACAACGGTTCGGTCAGTTTCGGCCGGTTTATTCGGTTCGTCGGTTTTTTGCACACTCCTACTCCAAAGCCTCAGCAACAACACCTGCCCTACCCCCATCGTAGTTTCTGAGGGAAGTCTCCCAAGGAATAGGAGCACCGCCCAGTTCCAGCTTGGGAGACCATATGCGAGGCCCTCGGCGCACATCAGCAACATGAGGGTCATCTCGGCTCTCAATAGATGAGGCCCTCTTGTTCCGGTGGTCTTTCACCACCTTTTGTTGCTTGGACCCTTTTGGAGGAACCACCTCCCTTTCATCAGTTTCAATGTGGGGCCTTTTCTTTTTCAGATCCGGCAATGGCTTCAAGCCGAGATCAAGAACCTGGGGAGGCGCTAGAGGAAGACTCACTGTTGGTTGGGACATACCGGTCCCTTTAGGCTCAGCCTTCTTGCCTCTATTCTTCATTAGGCTCCTTAAATCCGCCATATCTTCTTCCTCCGAAGAGTCTTCCAAAAGAGCAGTTATTAGAACAGGAGGGTGAACACTAGACTGCCTGTCAATCTCCTTCTCGGCGTCAGAAACTTGTATCACTTGAGCCCCTCCTGAAGCCTCTCTTTTAAACCTGAACTCGTCAATTTGCTCGTCAAGCGAAGGGGTTGAAGAAGCAACTCTTTCACCTCCTGCTACTAGTCCGAGGGGAACCTGCTGAATTGACTAGAGGAGCAGGGGTACACCCTGTGGATTGGGATATGGCACGGGTACAAGATCGTACGGTGCTAAAAAGCCTTTCTGACCAACGTCTATGCGGTTGAGACGATAATCTCCCTGTGTTATCGCGTTGCCGACCGGCTGAAAATCCTTCGGCTTCGTCGTGTACCCAAGAATAAGAGGAACCGACCGGAGCTGCCCGTCCTCACTTACAAAGATTTCTGATCTTAATAGATAATTAAGCGCGGCAACGTTTGTGAGGCTGAGCCGAGGAGAAATGTGGTCTCTATCTGTTAAACATCACAGCAGAACTTAGTCAGAAACTTGAAAATAATGATGCAAAGAGAAGAAAAAATTGTTAAAAGGTGGAGATCCTAAACCTACTGTTAGTGAACCTAAACCTAGCATGTCCCACCTGGCTCTCCTGGCTTGGTTGGGCAATGAAGACCGTTATGCCACACGCTTGAGATGATCACATAGTCGTCTTTCATCCCTTTGTTAGATTTGGGAAGGCAGGAGAGGAGCCTAACAATGTCGGACCGGGAGTTAAGATAATATCCCACCCCTTGCTGGCTATGACACTCGTACATATGTACCATGTCGAGCCAGGTGAGTCCCAATCCTAGGTGACGGTTCAGATCATCAACTGCTCCTAAGATCCTAAAGACATTAGGCGCACACTGTTCAGGACTAAGCCTATGGTTTCGGAGGTAATTACTGGTGATGTTGCCCATGGGGATAGTCATCCCCCCTTCTAGAAAGGTGATGATAAGGATAACAACTTCGCCCGTCTTCCGATCTGTTAGTATTCTTTCTGGAGAGCAATACCTCAGACCCACATCTTGAGGTATGCGATATGTGGCCCTAAATTCCTCTAACTGGGCGGGACTATCCACCATATACTGGAATTTACCCATTGCAATTAAACAGAAAGAAGGAAGTACTAAACGAAGTGACCGAGAAGTGATTATTCGGAGGCCGAGGAGGTAATGAGAGGTTTAGAGGTCGAAACTTACGCAAATTAAATCGGAGAATGATCCTCAAACTCGCGGAAAAATTCTTCCAGACTATAAAAGGGGCTAGGATCGGTGATTGTAGAAGCTTGGAGGATTCGAGTGCTTGAGTTCGCTGGGTGCTCTGAGAATTTGCGAAGTGAAGGAGAAATAACCTGTTCTGAGGCTTTATATGGGGACAAGCGAAGGAGCAAGAATCATCCCGCCCAAATTTTGAGGAAGAATCATGTCCGTTGGATCAATAGCCCACCATTGGATACCAAAGACAAAACGCCGCCTAGAGTAATTGATAGTGCTTTGGGAACACTGAAACGACAGCAGCATTTATGAGGCGCCTGCATCTATGCCCACACACGTGTAAGTTTAGATATTTTTGTTATTTTAAACTGCTATTTCGTGACAAGTCAAAATCCTATTTTTTCCCCTCGGATGCGAGGGAAAAACTAAAATTTTGAGGGGCTATTGTGGGGGGTGAAAGCCCAACCTAATATATTGGGCCTAGGGCCTAATTTGAAGACTACTGTATGTTCGAAGAGAGGAAAATGTTCAAGAAGGAGTCCATGTTTAAGAAATATACCTGAAGGCGAACGAGGGGTGTAGTCCGAAGAGATCATTAATGGTCCGAAGAGACCATTATCCTCAGATACAAATAGTTTTGGTCAAACAGATGTCTGGGAGGTTCAAGTAATCTTCCCAACAATTCTAATGATAAGGATGGACATCAGACATGCATGGAAATGATAGGAGCGGAGAAATATCCAAAAGACAAACTTCAACCACCACATTAAATGCACTGCAACTGCTTTCCTGGACGCATTAATGTGGAGAAGACACCTGAACAGTATAATCTCAGCTACCACCACTCACAGAGGGCTAAAGAAGATATCTGATGGGACATGTACTCAAGTGGATGCTTAGATGAAGAACAAGTGGACGATGAAGATGATGGGAGAAAGTGCTATATAAAGGGAAGAGGCCTTTGATAAGAAAGGGAGAAAAAAGAAGAAAGGGAAGCCGAAAATAACTTTACTGTAGCTCTAAGAGTTGTAATCAACTTTCATTCAATAAAACATCTCTTTGGACATTCGTTGGTTCAGCTTTTTAAGCATGATTTCATGTTAATTCATCCTCAAATGCCATAGTTTATCACTGTTTAGTTCAAAACCAGCCTAGCTCTTTCACCCATTCTCTACAAATTCATTGTTTTGGGTTCATTGGGCTCATAATCCTAACCTCTTGGGCTTGGGCTACAAAAACTGACCCTACATATATATATATGTGTGTATTATAATAAATATAAAAGTTTACCAAAAAACATTACCTTAAGTTAGAACAAATTTTTCATGGTTATAGACTTTAGCATCAATTAAAAGAAAGAGAAAAACACAATATAAAAAATAGAAAGTTTAATTGTTCATTGCATACTAAGAAAACAAATAATACTAATAAGTTAATGCAAATAAGTTACCATTCTTCCCTTGCAAAAATTCAAAAATTACAAAACTAAAAATTAAAAAATTAAAAAAAAAAAAAAAAGCTTTTTTTAGTACCGGCCGATATTGCCTGAAATTGGCTGGTATGGCCGGTAGAGCTAGTATTTAAACTGGTACGAAACGTTGGCGTTTCAATACCGGTATACGTACCAATACGATACATACTGACTGGTACCGGTACACTATCGACTACACTGCTTGGGATTCATCAAGACACATTTGTGTCTTTTATATGATAGTCAGAGTGATATACATCTGGAGTAAAACTAATTCTATCACTCTCAAACTAGGAAAATTAATGTTCACTGTTACTTTGTTCAAGAAATTGTTGATTAGAGAGATATTCTTCTTCAGAAGAGTAAGAATGTAGGTAATCCAATTGAGATGCATGATGACTAAATCAACTCCTTTGCACAAGTTCAAGTACTACTTAAATTTGATTGGTGTTTGCAGTTTGAGTTAACCCTCAGGGGCTTTAGTGAAAGTGTACATAGAATTTTTGTTTGTGAGACTCAATCTAATTCAAGGGTCAAGGTAGAGATTTTTGACGTGGCTTGAACATAACCTCAAAGTCATTGCTTATTTGTTATTAGTTTGGATTCTTTAATTTTTCAGTGCACGACAGTATTAAGTTAGGTGTGTTTGAGTGGTATTTGATTACCAATTTGCCATGTCTAGGTCTTATATTTGCCCTCTCTTCTTTGTATTTGGTACATGTCTCTATATTGTTTTTTACTTGTATTTTCATTCCTATTTTTTATTTTTTAGATCCTTCTCAAGTTTATAATTATTTTATAATTTGTAAAAGCCCTTTTGCACATAAGTTAGAACCGTAGAAGTCATAGTCAAAGTTTAGCTTATTGAAAGAGGGGCGGCTCAATGATGATCTCCCTCTTAAATTTCTTCTTGGTTGATGTTCATTCAAATCCTATAACATCATTGAGACTGCTGCAGTTGTCTAGGCCCTTGTATTTCTCCTCCATGGTGGATTCCGACCTTCATAAATGACGGGCTATAAGCTCAGTGATTTATAAGATAATTGAAAACATAGGATCTTGAAAACTATTTGAAATTCCGAAGAACTACATAGGGGAGCCTTTGAACAACTAGAAAAGGCCTAGATTTCCTCCTCCTTATCACCATCTCAAAGACAAATTTACTATATTTTCAATTTTTTTTTTTTCTCTTTTAGCAAGGTACTACGACATATATAAATAGATATTTGGTTTGAGTAATGCTAGTGACACTAGCACTTTTAGTACATAACTTTTACATGATGTCTCATCGACTCATTAATGATAAAAAATAATAATAATAATAATTATGACATTCTTTTATTATGTTGTTGATATCTTTTTATTTTTTGGTCAAAAGGAAAATTATGTTGTTGATATCAATTAATAACAATCATTGTTATATTAGTTTACAGTGACTATAAAGTTAATTATTATTAACTTTTGTATATTTCATTCATTTTTTTGTTATTTGAAATAAAATTCTTAATTTAACCTAATCTAAGTGGATATATTTATGTTTGAAGTTATCTGTTGGAAACTTAAACTCTGACTTTTGTTGTTCAATGTTCACTCAACTAGTTCACGGTGATCATTTGATGCACCCACCCCTACGAGAGGCTTGATAGAAGGTAAACAATCTCTTGATCTTGCTTAAACGTTGAGAACAAACTAGTGCATGTGCTTTACTAGATTCATAAATAACCATATATTATAAATCTTTTAGGTGGAATCCAGGCTCTGCCTGTTTAAAGTGATGCTGATGCCAAGTATTACTATCAACCAATCTTGTCATTTTTTATTTGGCGAAAAGTCACTTTTAGTCCTTATATTTTCAGGCGATTCCCATTTTAGTTCCTACATTTTATTTTTATCGCTTTTAGTCCCTATCCTGAAAAATGCTTCTCGTTTTGGTCCTTGCCGTTACATCAGAAACGGAGAAAGCTGATGTGGCAAATGGCAAAAATAAATAATACTAAATTAATGTACACGTGGCCTAAATTAATAATAAAAAATGATTTTTGGCATTTAAAAATGCCACGTTAGCATTTAAATTAAAAAAAATTAATTTATTAATTTTAACTAAATTAAACAGAATTAAAAACTAAAAATCATATGGATTAAGATTTAAGTGTTTCTTGAACAAGAACAACAAGAACACAAATCCAGATACAATAACACAAACCCAGAAATTTAAAAAAAAAAGAAAGAAAAAGAAAAACCCAAACTCAAAATTCTAAACAAATCAAACTTAAATTCTCTAATTTCAGTCAAAGCACAGCCATGAATTAAAGTAGAAATTCTTAAACCCAAATTTTAATTTCTCTACAAACTCACCCAAACTCAAATTAGTTACCTCAAAAAAAAAAAAAAAAAAACTTGATATTGTTAAAAACCCAACAAGATTGAAACCCAGCAAACTTAGGTGGTCTTTCACAGTTTTTAGCAAAACAAACCATGTGACTAAAACCCAGTGGTAGAACCCAGATCAACATAGAAACCCGGTGGCAGAAACTAAGATTGACATCCACAAACAATCCCAAAACCCATATTGAGGAGACAAAACCAGATCGGCGATGAGATTGGTGGACTCAATTGACGCTGCAAACTGAGAAATCGAACCTAAGAACTGGTTGCGACGACGATGGTGGAGCCGGCGATGAGAGAGTCCTTGTCGGCGAGCATGGCACGGAGAGCGGACGACTCAGATTCAAGGGCGGAGACACGCGTCGAGAGGGCGATGATGTGATTTTGCGGGCCACGTCGAGCTGTTCGAAAGGATCGGAGGGCAGAATTCGCAAGACCTCCTCAGGAAGATCGTAGTTTGAGGAGCCACGCCCACCAACATCCGACTCATTCGCTAACATTTTCCAAATTCCAACATTTTTTTTTTTTTTAATTTCTGAGTTTGTGTTTTTTGATTTGGGTCTGTGTTCTTGTTGTTCTTGTTCAAGCCACACTTAGATCTCAATGCATATAATTTTTAGTTTTTAATTTTTTTATTTAGTTAAAATTAATAAATTTTTTTTTTAATTTAAATGCTGACATGGCATTTTTAAATGCCAAAAAACATTTTTTATTATTAATTTAGGCCACGTGTATATTAATTTAGTATTATTTATTCCTGCCGTTTGTCACGTCAGCTTTTTCTGTTTTTATGTAACGGCAGAGACCAAAATGAGAAACGTTTTCCAAGATAGGGATTAAAAGCAATAAAAATAAAATATAAAGAGTAAAATGAGAAACACTTAAAAATGTAAGGACTAAAAATAACTTTTTACCTTTTTAGTTTTAATGTTTTGTTTTGTCTTGGTCGAACCCTGTTGAGATTTGGTAAACAGGATGGATGAAGATCGATTATTATGTCATCATCGTAGTACGGAATGTGACATTGCTGATTTTTCTTTCCACCCAACCAAATCTCCACGAAGCAAAAAAACAATGAATTATCTTGAGCCCGTTGTTAATGTTTGTAAAGAACAAACACATCGGTAAAAGGGAATATATATTTTAGATAGCTCACTGCTTTAAATTAGAAAAATGACATCATGCTTAGCAATTACACAGAAAGCAACACTGCAATAACTAATGACACGAGTAAGCTCATTCCTAATGATCAACACATAGAACATGACACACAAGGAAGCATAGTGAGTACTGCTAAGCTCTTATTTCTAGTGATTAATCTATCCACGTTCACCCTAAATCTCAGATGTAATGGATAGGTGATGAAAGCCTCTAGGCAGAAGAAGGTGGCTTCTTGTATGGTGTTGGAGGAGGCAGAATCTTGCGGGGTGGCTTGTGAGGATCTTGACCTTTCTCCACTGGAGGGTGTCCTGGATAGTGACCATAAGGTGGTGATGGCAAGTGCTTTGGGGGTGCTGGAGTTTCTACTTTGGGAGGTAGGCTAGTGGGTGGCCTCTCTACCTTAGGAGGTGCCTGAACTGGGGTTGGTGGCTTATACACTAGTGGTTTCTCTACTTTGGGAGGTAGAGTTGGAGGTTTAGAAATTGGGGTTGGTGGCTTGTGAATTGGCACCGATGGTTTGGGGGGTTGGTAAACTGGGGTTGGTGGCTTATGTTCAGGGGTTGGATTGCTTACTGGAGGAGACTTGTAAATAGGAGTTGGTGGCTTCTCAATTGGGGGAGGTTTCTGAATTGGAGTGGGGGGCTTGTGCTCATATGGAGGTGGCTTTGGGTAATCGGCATTGGATGGAGTGGTGAGAAGCACCACTGCTAGAAACAACACTAGTAAGCTTGTGCTAGACATATTGGCTACTGATGATTCAAAACTAGAAGAGTGGATGCCATTTTGTAATGCCTATTGTGGGCCCTCGTCGGCAGCACAGTATCAAGTAGTTTCATCCATTTCATACGTAAGTTATGAAAAAAATAATGTATTGTAGATTTTTAGGTGAGGAGGGGTCCATTTTGGGTCCCTTTGATTTGAAAATGGTAAATTGAAACAGTGAAGTTAAAATTGAGCGGACAGAAGGTTTTAGAGGTAAGAACATAACCAATATCTTTTTGGACTTTTAAACAGTTCTTCATCACGTGGTATATTTCAAAGTTCAAAGTTAAATAGGGTTGTTTATCCCATATTAGTTGTATGTGTCTACTATCTACTGTTTATAACATCAGTTTACAAAAGTTAGGTCATTTTCTAGTTGTATTGCTATGTAATGTATTATAAAAGAACATAACCAGTACCTTTTTGGACTTTTAAACAGTTTTTCATCACGTGGTATATTTCAAAGTTCAAAGTTAAATAGGATTGTTTATCCCATATTAGTTGTATGTGTCTATTATCTACTGTTTATAACATTAGTTTACAAAAGTTAGGTCATTTTGTAATTGTATTGTTATGTAATGTATTATAAACTCGATTTAAAACACTATGTATTATTATTTTCGTGTGTATTTTAATAAGTATTACTATTTACTTAAAAAAAATAACAAATTAAATTTTAACATGCACATAGACCATATAATACATTATCAATGCTTGAATGTCAGAAAATTTAGTCTCTCATTTCCTACTATGAGAAAGCTTCGGGGCAGCTCTTAAATATGCACAAAACGAGTCTCTTCTTTAGTAAGTCTACCCACCCGAGCACCCTTAACCAGATTAAAGCCTCTCTCGGTGTCCAAGAAGTGAAGCAATGTGAGAAATACCTGGGTCTACCTACCCTAATTGGGAAAAACAAGAGAGCAAGCTTCAAGTACATCAAGGAAAGGGTCTAGGCCAAGCTTCAAGGGTGGAAAGAGCAGCTCCTCTCTTAAGCAAGTCGGGAAGTGCTTCTTAAAGCAGTTATCCAAGCAATTCTGACGTATGCCATGAGTTGTTTCAAGCTCCCAGTCATCCTTTGCAATGAGATAGAATCCCTGATTAAGAAATTCTGGTGGGGTCAGCGTGGTGAGCAACGGAAAATTCACTGGTCCAAGTGGAGCACCCTTTGTAAGCCAAAGAATTTAGGAGGCTTAGGCTTTAGGGACCTTCAAAAGTTTAATGATGTGATGCTAGCGAAGCAAGTTTGGTGCTTACTAACAAATGAGGACTCCTTGTTCTACAGATTTTTCAAAGCCAAATTTTTTCCAACAAGCAGCATTCTTGAGGCGAAAGAAGGGAACGGGTCTTTTGCATGGAAAAACATCCTTAAGGGCAGAGAGATTATCCAAAAAGGCATGTTATGGAGAGTGGGTAATGGTTCATCAATTCAGATCTACCAAGATAATTGGCTGCCTGATCCTAGCTTCAAGAAAATCCTCTCCAAACCTTTCCTTTTCGACAGACAGGAAAGGGTTTCTACCCTTATTGATAGTGTGAGGCACTGCTGGTCCCAGGAGGTAATTGACGCAAATTTTCTTCCCCATGAAGTGGCCATAATCAAGGCCATCCCTCTCAGTTTTGGCGAGTGCGAGGATGTGATGACTTGGCCGCTGAACAATGATGGTGTTTACTTTGTAAGGTCTGGTTATCACCTGCTGTTGGATATGGAACTAAATGTGCAACCCAGGTCCTCGAACCTCTCCAGTACTAAGCGGCTGTGGAAGGGCATTTGGAGCTTAAAAGTTCCTAATAGAGTAAAGACTTTAATGTGGAGAACTAGGTCAGACTCATTGCCATCAAAGTCAAAACTTAGGAAAAGGAAAATCCCAATTGATGCAACATGCTCAAACTGTGGCTTGGAACCAGAAACCTCGATTCATGCAATTTGGTCGTGCCCTTCCCTAATGCAGGTTTGGAATGTCCACTTTGGATGGCTGGTAAATGAAGCGGGGAAGGCCTCAAACTTCCTTGATGTGCTGTAACTGTGCTCCGAGAGAAGTAATCTAGTGGATTTGTTTGCTATGACAGTTTCCCAATTTGGACTAGGCGCAACAGACTCCGTGTGGGTGATGTTGTTGCTCCTTTAGGTATGATCAACTAATTGGCTTTGGCCAGCCTTCAGGAATTCCAACAGTCCTCCCTTAACCCCCCAAAAGCTCCCTCCCCCCTAAAGTCACAAAATGGTTGCCTCCTCCTTCGAACTGGGTGAAACTCAACTTTGACGGTGCAACTTTCGATGACTCCAGCTCCGCAGGCTTAGGAGCGATAATTCGCAATGACATGGGTCTAGTTATGGCTGCTTTTACACAACACATTCCACTGCCTACATCTGTAGAGATGGTGGAAGTATTGGCAGCTCGGGGTGCCCTCTGCTTTGCAAAGGATCTCGGCTTTAACAAGATAATAGTGGAAGGAGACTCAGAGATTATCATAAAAGCTCTCATCAGTGATGGTTTTTCTTCTTCCAGCTTCGGTCACATTGTCAAGGATATCAAGGTGTTGTCTTCATCGCTTGGAAATGTACTCTTTAGTCATACACGTAGACAAGGTAATCGAGTTGCCCATGGGCTTGCTAGATTGGCTTGTAATTTTGCTCATTTCCAATCCTGAATGGAGGATGTTCCTCCAGGAGTGATTGACACTTGCAAATTCCAAATACACAAAATAAGACTAATACCAAAGGTCCAAATGAGAGAGAGAGAGAGAGAGAGCTTGCATGAGTCTTTTACCCTAAATTGAAAATTAATCGCTTGCCACGGAAGGTAAAGGTCCTCATTGTCCTCAAGCAACATAAAGATGGCTACTTTTTGTTTAAAATCCTACGGCAATACTCAAAGCAAGGCCCGAGAGAGAGAGCTTGCATGAGTCTTTTACCCTAAATTGAAAATTAATCGCTTGCCACGGAAGGTAAAGGTCCTCATTGTCCTCAAGCAACATAAAGATGGCTACTTTTTGTTTAAAATCCTACGGCAATACTCAAAGCAAGGCCCAATCACTTTTTGGGCCACTATCTCTATTTTGTAATTTTTTTACTTTTAATGCATGCCCGACCTAAGCAGTGGAGGCTCTGGATTTTTTTTTTAGGGTGGTCAATAATGTTGTCATTTTTGTGTACTAAAAATGGTGTAATTTTTTGCTAATGAAAAAGAAAAGTATGGGGAATAACAATTTCGTTCTGCAGCCAATTACAAAGTAAGCTAGAGTTTGGAGAGAATGTTTATTCACTACAACAAATCTGACTTTTTTCAAGGGTCAAAACCCTTAAAAAAAGTATTAAAAAACCTTGAAAAAAATTATTTTAAGAGTCCAATTGACCCTTGATAACTTTCGAAACATATACCATCGAAAAAGAAATTTTAAAGGCCTTCGTGACCCTTAAAACAAATGCTCTAATCTTATTTTGAGGGTCAAGAGACCCTTAAATAACATTTTACCAAGGTTTAAAAGATTTATATTTACAACCCTTGATAAATAAGGTTATTTAAGGGGTCTTTTGACCCTTAAAATAAGATTTTATTTTATTAAAAAAAAAAAATCTACTATCATGCACAATATATATATATATATATATATATATATATATATTATATATACACACACAAAAATTCACATTTGTTGAGATGATATGCTATGATATTGATGTATAGCAAAAGTGGTATATTGCTACAATTACACTTTTTTTGATCTCTAAACTCAAACCTACAAATTAACAGATTAGGGGCCGCATACAAACTGCCGATATGTCAATTATTGTTTAAGAGAAAATATATCAACAACCACACTTTATACAAAGACCAAATTTGTCCAAAAGTTAAAAGTTTTGATACATTTTATTCTTCATCATCATCTCCAAAGCAAGAAGTTATCAGTTAGTACAATTGAACATTTCAGCCATTATAGGTGCCCTCAAGTTTCTGAAAAAGAGAGAATGATACTAAAAGTTTGTTAATTTCCCAACAAATATATTTATTTATTTATTTTTAAAAATGAAGCAGTAATTTTATGAGTAGAGCTACTGACACAACACTTTCATAACAAAATTTAGGTGGCAAGTTGTTAAAGATGTAAAAAAAATAATGTCATTTGTAGGTCTAGATAAAAACCAATTAAAACTTGCCACTTAACCTTTATTGTAAAATTATTGTGAAAAATAGCACTAAGATAATCATATTCAAGCTTATTTCAACTAGGATTAAACAAAATTTAGGGTTAGTGTGTTTAAAATTTATTTTAGGGGTCAAAAAAAAATTTTAACTTATATATAATTTTTGTTTTTCGGCCAGGTCAGGGGAGAGCCGCCCTTGGACCTAAGCCCAAGCATTTTTTATGAGAAAATCTATGATTGATAGAGCATAAAGCCATAAAGTCAAACGAAAAATGAGGGACAAGAGATTTCTATTCATTCATTTTTTATGATCCCTTATTTCTTCCAGGATTAAATGTATTTTTCTTATAATTCACTATTTCTTCTAGGATAACATATATTTGTATTTTTCTTTTCTTTTCTTTTTAGGAAGTAGATAGGAAATGTCCCTTGTAAAATTCTTTTATTTATATACCCATTTATGTTGTATAAAAAATAAAACTAAAAGGTATACATGAGTTCAGTAGTCAGAATTAAAATATTGTTGGTTACTCCGCTAGTATGAGTGTTTGTGAAGTGTGGGGGGCTTAAGAGCTAGCATTCAAGTTTTCAGGAGGGAGTTTCACATACATATACAGTTGGATTAAGTTAGAGTAAAATTTCTATCTATCTTGTATAAAAAAAATTAAAATTAAAATATTGTTGCACTTTGATATTGCAGACTAGCAAAGTAAGAGCATTAGCATCATATTCCTTAAAATTTCTCCCAATTTTTGGATAAGAATCTATTTTTGCTAACCATTTTTCAAAATGCCCACATTAGATTTTCTACTCTAAAATCTAAACCCAATTTCAATTAAATATTATTTCTTTCAATTTTTTTTTAATTTCCTATTAAAGCCCAAAACGCCCACACCTAGATTTTCTACTCTAAAATCTAAACCCAATTTCAATTAAATATTATTTCTTTCATTTTTTTTTTCCTATTAAAGCCCAAAACACCCACACCTAGACGCATATTAAAAATGGTCCAATCATGCTGTCACTGGCAGTGCCAGACTCCAAGCTGTCATTGCCCATGTCAGTCGTCGCTGCCATGAGAGAGAGAGAGAGAGAGAGAGAGAGAGAGAGAATTCATTTAGGAAATTAATGAACATTGCTCCTAGAGAGCAATTGTAAAAAATCCTAAAATGGGGAATGGATAGGGAGGCTATTGTTCGGTGTGTTTTTTTTTTTTTTTCCTAAATCACTCCTTTACCCTATTTTAGGGATATTAATGCTAATGTTCATAGTTTCTAATGAAGGCATATGGGCATGCACATATTTAGTGATTGATGGACTAGACATATATTGATTTAGTGATTGTTGTGGGATGAACACAAATATATACTTTTTAACATAGGTACATAGTGGGAGAGGAAGAGTTAGAGTTTGAACTACAAATTTAGGGAACTACAAAGGATATATCATTACCAAAGTTGTCAATTCCATTCTAGTGACCGTTTTAGTTTGTCCATTAGAATAGAATATTTCAATACCGGTCTATTTTGGAGCATTGAGATCCCTAATGTTTTCTCTGCGAGCGTAATTGGTCCCTTAAGTTTTGAGTAAGTACTATTAGTCCATCAAGTTTAAAAAATGAGCTAGATTAGTCTTTTTGTCAATTGTTATTAGTGTTATTATCTACGTGGCTAACAGAAAAGTGATGTGGCATTTTTTAACTAATGTTACATTTTTTATATTAAAATATTTCAAAATTAATACTCTCTTTGTGCCTATTCTTTCTCACTGATTTGCAACCATAGAGACTTAGTCTTTTCACATATTTCTCTCACTTCTTGCCAAGATTATCTCGCAGAAAGCTCTTCTTGATAATATAAACCAAACCGATTTCTTAGATCACACTTTTATTTACGACGCACACCCATTTCACCGAAACACAATTACATTTTTTTTTTTTTTCATATGGGTTCTCCATGTTCTTCTCTTTCACATTGAAACACATGAAATTCTTTGATGAGCATGCATACGGCCACGTACATCCTCGAAACTCGAAAGTATATATCTTTTAAACCTAAATTATACACGTACCTAGATGAGCACGCATACGGCCACGTACTCACTCACTCCTTAAACAGTGAATGTTCTTGAGATTAGAGGCAGTTTAGCAAGCAAGAATGAATTAAAAAGACAGAAATCTAAAATATAATATAGAGGAACTAAAGAGGACAACTAGTGTCAAACATGAGCTTTTAATAATATCATTAATTAATCTTTTTAAAGGCCTTAACATAATTTAAATTTCTAAAATCTAAAACAATATTGAAAAATCCAAAAAATATTAGTACAACAACAAAAATCAATAGTAAAGCCAATAATAATAATAATAATAATAAACTCAATCAACCAATTTTATCCAAAACAAACATTTCAACTTTTTTAAAAATAAAAAAAATAAAAAAATAAAAACAATTTTGCCCTTACCTAGCAACATATGCACACATAAAAGACACAAAAATCCTAAGCGGCTAAACCTAACTAAGAAAGGAGAGATTCAGTTTAAAAAACTAAGAAAAGAGAGCGAGAAATTACTGAGCAAGTATTTTCAATTATGAATATCATCAAAATTGAAATATGAGTTATTTTTATGGGCACTATGATATTATTTATAGAAATGGATTGACATTGCTGCGATAATTAATTCGTATTCAATCACAGATGATTTTGAAATATTTTTAAGAAATACCAAGTTTCTTTTTTCGTAAATAACTGCAATAAGAAATAATGATTTTAAGTATTTGTCTTTGTGTTGACTGTTTATTAACACTAAATTTATTAACACTAAATGGATGGTTATTTGTTTAGACAAAAAAAAAAAAAAAATTGGATTTTTTTTTTTTTTTTTTTTTAATAATGAGCTTGCACACCTCTGAACGTCCTTGAGAGTTGAGACTAGTGCAGTTTGGCAATAAGCAAGAATGACAAGTATTAAAAAGACAGAAATATATATATTATAACATATAATAAAACATTAAATAACTCTTTTGATATAAAATAACTTAGAATGGTGATGGGGGCTTGTGTGGTGGCTTGTAGTGTGGGGGAGGTGGCTTCTTATACGGTTTCGGACTCGGAGGAGGTGTCACTTTTTGGGGCGGCTTGTATGGGTTTTCCAATGGAGGGTGTCCTGGGTTGTGTCCATATGGAGGTGGTGGCTTGTGCAGTGGTGGTGGTCTCACTACTATAGGAGGAAGTGGCTTGACCTTTGGTGGTGGTGGTCTCACTATTCTAGGAGGTAGAATTGGTGGTTTTGGCTTCTCTACTTCAGGAGGTTTGTGAACAGGTGTAGGTGGCTTGTAAAGAGGAGCTAGTGGCTTGCGGAATTCAGCAAAAGCTGGACTGGTGAGAACCACAATTCCGAGGAACAACAGTGGCCAATATAAGGAAGACATTTCTGATGGACGATGGTGCAAAATAAGAAGAAATGGGCACCATTTTTATAGTTGATTTAAGCCATTATTGGCTGTAACAGGTGTCGAAATTAACGTCGTTCATTGTGATTCAGCACCTAAATTGTAAGAGAAGTCCAACGAGGGTATGGCGTGTCATTTACAATTCATAAATGTGATAGACATAGTTGGGTCCCATTGAGTCGTAAAATTGGACTACTGGGACAAAAGGTTTGAAAGTGCAGGTCTGGTTTGCTCGTGAATTAAGGTGGGATCCCCTGACTTAAGATTACATATTGTTTTTCGGATAAACTTAGCGAAGTTAGTCTTTGCCGATCTTACACTTCAATCAATTACTTCCTTTTCTTATCCAATTTTTCAGTACTGTTAATTACTTACGGTGTCATATTATGGTTGATGTATAATAATAAAAATGATAATAATTTTAAAGATGTAGAAGCTCTAAATTCTAAACCATGCAATGATATATATTAAGTTTAAAATTTACCATGTAAAACAAAGACGAACAAAAATCATAATTACATTAAATTGATTAAAACGTCCAATATATAGTAACAATACCTCAATCTATAAGTGGATGGCCCCAATATACAGGAACAATACCAGGTCAAGCTCATATACAGTACCAATACCAGGACAAGCTCTGGATGAGTAGGTCAAGCTCAAATGCGAATGAAATATATTTATAAAAATAAAAATAAAAAATAAAAATTCTTTCATCAAGACAATTTTATATAATTCATGACAACTATATTCTCTTTAATTAAATCAAATATATTTATCTTTTAAATTATGTTAATCATAATTAATACTATTATTTAAACATTTTAAATGATTGTTTTTTGTGTGAAATAAATTAAAGATCATACATTTTGTTATAATAATGGTTTAGAAAACATTAAATGTATCTAAATCAATTAATTTAAAAAAAGAGGTTGCATGAAATAGAGTGAAAGGGTATTATTATTATTATTTTTTTTTTTTTTTGAGAAACAGTATTATTATTAATTTGACTCAATTTTTTTTTTTTTTTTATTAATTTGACTCAAATTTTTTTTTTTTTTGGATTAATGTGCTAAAGTGTTTTGGTATGGATTCCAAGACTAAGCATGTAAGTACTCATTTAGTCCCTCGCTTTAATTAGGCCGGCCCTAAGCCTAGACTATTTAGTCCATTCTCTAGGGCCTCCTATGAGAGAAAGGCCCCCAAATTTCCTTTACTTTTAAAAAATCTCAAAGAATTGAGTATTGTTAGGGATAATTTAAAATATATATATATATATATATATATATATGTTTACAAATATGTGTCATTATTCACAAGAAATAATTGAGATAGGAAAATGTTAGATATACTATAAATTTACTTCAAAGTCTTTACAAATTGATGTGACAATTAATCTGATTGGTAGAAGTCAACAACCTATTAAATGTATTTTTTAATTACTTTTTATAATCAATGATACATCTTTTTATGTTTCATGTTATAAAATTTATGAGGGCAAAGGATTTAATGTCGGCACTTTATTATCCCTGTGCACTAATAAGGAGAGCTAATACATGGCACATGTATCCTATGCAAGATTTTTTTGGAAGATTTATGAATGCAATTGTATGTAATTGGCCTAAGATTTCATTGACTATCAGTATGATTATTCATTCTATGCTTTAATTATTTGAGGAGAGATTATCATTGGCAAGTTGCTGAATGGATCTTTAGATACATTTGGAAAGTGTTGATTTAGGTTTGAATTTTGAGAGAGATGAATATGTCGGAATACACTTACTTTGATGTGTCAATACATATAGACTATATATTCATGGTGATCTAGATAAGCGTTTTTCTTGAAGCAATAGTGAGTAGGACATTGGCACTACAATCCATTATTGCTTTATCAACGAGTAGGCTAAATACATGGATGTGATAGAAAGCATTAAGGATGCTATTTTCCTAAATGGTTTAATTGAAGACTTGGGATTAAGGGAGTGAATCTCGTATCGGAGACTGTATCGATTTGACAAGTGGAACGATATATTTCGGTACTGGTCAATACCGATGTACCATATCGAGTTTACAGTTATTTTATATATATATAT
Source organism: Quercus aquifolioides (assembly GCA_019022515.1). NCBI lineage: Eukaryota > Viridiplantae > Streptophyta > Magnoliopsida > Fagales > Fagaceae > Quercus > Quercus aquifolioides. The sequence goes on along the minus strand of CM032334.1, from coordinate 18,190,419 downwards.
GTGTGTGTGTGTGTGTGTGTGTGTGTGTATTATAATAAATATAAAAGTTTACCATAAAACATTATCTCAGTTCAGAACAAATTATTCATGGTTTTAGACTTTAGCATCAATTAAAAGGAAAAAAAAAAAACACACACACACACAATATAAAAAATAGAAAGCTTAATTGTTCATTGCATATTAAGAAAACAAATAATATTAATAAGTTAATGCAAGTAAGTTACCATTCCGCCCTTACAAAAATTCAAAAATTACAAAACTAAAAAAAAAAAAAAAAAAAAAGCATTTTTCAATACGGCCGGTATTACCCGAAATTGGCCGGTACAGCCAGTATTTAAACCGGTACGAAACATTGGCATTTCGATACCAGTATGGCCGGTACCGGTACAGTATCAACTACACTGCTTGGGATTCATCAAGAGCACATTTGTGTCTTTTATATGATAGTCAGAGTGATATACATCTAGAGTAAAACCAATTCTATCACTCTCAAACTAGGAAATTAATGTTCACTGTTACTTTGTTCAAAAAATTGTTGATTAGAGAGATATTATTCTTAGTAGATTAAGAATGTAGGTAATCCAATTGAGATGCATGATGACTAAATCAACTCCTTTGCACAAGTTCAAGTACTACTTGAATTTGATTGGTGTTTACAGTTCGAGTTAACCCTCAAGGGCTTTGGTGAAAGTGTACATAGAAGTTTTGTTTGTGAGGCTCAATCTAATTCAAGGGTCAAGGTAGAGATTTTTGACGTGGCTTGAACATAACCTCAAAGTCGTTGCTTATTTGTTATTAGTTTGGATTCTTTTAATTTTTCAGTGCATGGTAGTATTAAGTTAGGTGTGTTTGAGTGGTATTTGATTACCAATTTGCCATGCCTAGGTTTTATATTTGCCCTCTCTTCTTTGTATTTGGTACATGTCTCTATACTGTTTTTACTTGTATTTTTATTCCTATTTTTTATTTTTTAGATCCTTCTCAAGTTTATAATTATTTTATAATTTGTAAAAGCCCTTTTGCACATAAGGTAGAACCGTTGAAGTCATAGTCAAAGTTTAGCTTATTGAAAGAGGGGCAGCTCAATGATGATCTCCCTCTTAAGTTTCTTCTTGGTTGATGTTCATTCAAATCCTATAACATCATTGAGACTGTTGCAGTTGTCTAGACTCTTGTATTTCTCCTTCATGCTGGATTCCGACCTTCATAAATGACGGGCTATAAGCTCAGTGGCTTATTAGATAATCAAAAACATAAGATCTTGAAGACTATTTGAAATTTAGAAGAACTACATAGGGGAGCCTTTGAACAACTAGAAAAGGCCTAAATTTCCTTCCTCCTTATCACCATCTCAAAGAAAAATTTACTATATTTTCAATTTTTTTTCTCTTTTAGCAAGGTACTACAACATATTTGGTTTCAGTAATGCTAGTGACACTAGCACTTTTAGTACATAACTTTTACATGATGTCTCATTGACTCAGTAATGATTAAAAAAAAAAAAGTAATTATGACATTCTTTTATTATGTTGTTGATATCTTTTATTTTTTGGTCAAAAGGAAAATTTTGTTATTGATATCAATTAATAACATTCTTTTTTTATATTAGTTTACAGTGACTATAAAGTAAAATTTGTAATAATTAACATTTGCATATTTCATTCATTTTTTTGGTTATTTGAAATAGAATTCTTAATTTAACCTAATCTAAGTGGATATATATATGTTTGAAGTTATCTGCTAGAAACTTCAACTTTGACTCTTGTTGTTCACTCAACTAGTTCACGGTGATCATTTGATGCACCCACCCCTACGAGAGGCTTGATAGAATTTGAGCAATCTCTTGATTTTGCTTTACTAGATTCATAAATAACCATATATTATAAATCTTTTAGGTGGAATCCAGGCTCTGCTTGTTTAAAGTGATGCTGATGCCAAGTATTACTATCAACCAATCTTGTCATTTTTTTTTAATGTTTTGTTTTGTCTTGGTCGAAACCTGTTGAGATTTGGTAAACAGGATGGATGAAGATCGATTATTATGTCATCATTGTAGTACGGAATGTGAATTATCTTGAGCAAATCTCCACGAAGCAAAAAAACAATGAATTATCTTGAGCCCGTTGTTAATGTTTGTAAAGAACAAACACATTGGTAAAAGGGAATATATATTTTAGATAGCTCACTGCTTTAAATTAGAAAAATGATATCATGCTTAGCAGTTACACAGAAAGCAACACTGCAATAACTAATGACATGAGTAAGCTCATTCCTAATGATCAACCCATAGAACATGACACACAAGGAAGCATAGTGAGTACTGATTGTTGGGGAGATAAATACCTTCGGAAGTTTCCTTGAATAATTAATATAACATATAGAGACACACTTTAACCCAAAAGGCCTAAGCCCAATGGGTATGTACTCAATTATGTTATATTAACCACTCATTCTTCTCATCTTCATTCAATGTGAAACTTCACTCACACGTGTAACCCTACACTGCTAAGCTCTTATTTCTAGTGATTAATCTATCCACATTCACCCTAAAACTCAGATGTAATGGATAGGTGATGAAAGCCTCTAGACAGAAGAAGGTGGCTTCTTGTATGGTGTTGGAGGAGGCACAATCTTGCGGGGTGGCTTGTGCGGATCTTGACCTTTCTCCACTGGAGGGTGTCCTGGATAGTGACCATAAGGTGGTGATGGCAAGTGCTTTGGGGGTGCTGGAGTTTCTACTTTGGGAGGTAGACTAGTGGGTGGCTTCTCTACCTTAGGAGGTGCCTGAACTGGGGTTGGTGGCTTATACACTGGTGGTTTCTCTACTTTGGGAGGTAGAGTTGGAGGTTTAGAAATTGGGGTTGGTGGCTTGTGAATTGGCACCGATGGTTTGGGGGGTTGGTAAATTGGGGTTGGTGGCTTATGTTCAAGGGTTGGATTGCTTACTAGAGGATACTTGTAAATAGGAGTTGGTGGCTTCTCAATTGGGGGAGGTTTCTGAATTGGAGTGGGGGGCTTGTGCTCATATGGAGGTGGCTTTGGGTAATCGGCATTGGATGGAGTGGTGAGAAGCACCACTGCTAGAAACATCACTAGTAAGCTTGTGCTAGACATATTGGCTACTGGTGATTCAAAACTAGAAGAGTGGATGGCATTTTATAATGCCTATTGTGGGCCCTCGTCGGCAGCACAGTATCAAGTAGTTTCATCCATTTCATACGTATTTTTAGGTGAAGAGGGGTCCATTTTGGGTCCCTTTGATTTGAAAATGGTAAATTGAAACAGTGAAGTTAAAATTGAGTGGACAGAAGCTTTGAGAGGTAAGAACATAACCAATACCTTTTGGACTTTTAAACAGTTTTTCATTGGTATATTTCAAATTTCAAAGTTCAAATTTAAACGGGTCTGAGTAATGTGTGCCTTACGTCATTTACTTTTGGAAATATTTTCTCGAGAATTAAAAAAGTTGTTAATACTTTTCCAATTCTCGAGAAAATATTTTCCAAAAAATGAAAATTATTGTGTGCCCTAAGGGCACACATTAGCAAAATCTATTTAAATAAGAATGTTTATCACAAATTAGTTGTGTGCGTCTAGTATCTACTGTTTATAACATCAGTTTACAAAAATTAGGTCATTTTATAGTTGTATTGTTATGTACTGTATTATAAGATTTAAAATACTAAGTATTATTATTTTCGTGTATGTTCTAATAAGTATTATTATTTACTTAAAAAAAATAACAAATTAAATTATAACATGCACATAGACCATATAATACATTATCAATGCATGACCTTGGGTACATAAAAAGACTAGGCGCAATGTGTGTGTGTGTGTATATATATATATATATATATATATATATTGATAAGGAGAAATCATAGCACAAGCGCCATAGGCTTAACCCGTCGGCTTCTACTCAGGCTGACGGGCTAAGTCATGCAGGATGCTGACTCTAACGCTAACAAACAGGGAAAGGCTGACGGGGAAGGAAATCCGCGAAGAGCTTAAGGGGCTAATTCCGTTCAGGGGCTGACGACCCTTCATGGCTGAAGGGAATGAGACAAGCTGATGAGTCAGAGGCCGACGGTTCTTATAAAACCTTGACTTGGCCACCACGCATGAGTAATAAAACCATGACTTGTACTCCACGTTCAATGATAGAGTCCTACAAGGAAAGGGTTCCGCAATCTACACTCATAAAGATTCCTATATGGAAAAGACTTCTACTCCAAGAAAGAGAGGTCAACCTTCTACTACTATAAAAGCCCCAATACCCTCACAAATCGAGGTACGCATAATTAACCCCTCTCTAGTACTCTAGAGTTGAAAGATGTTCTAACTTGACCTTCGGAGGGTATTTGGCCGGCACCACACCGGTGCTCTCTGTTAGGTCTTCTCCTTTTTGTTGTGCAGGTGTCGTTTCGAGCGTACGAGTATTGTGCAACTCACTGGTGAGATTTTTCGGCATCATCAGTTGGCGTCGTTCGTGGGAAACACTGTAAGCCATACTATCGTTTCCCGGACTGAAGGGTTGCATGGTACTCACTCACTCGATGGCAACCACTAACGACGTTCAAGAAGAGGAGCCACCCACGACTGCCCTCGAGAGACAAGTTCGAACTCTTGTTGCCGCCGTGGAGCGTCTCACCAAACAAAACCACGACTTGGAAGAACAACTGTGCCAGAAGAATGCAGCACTGAACGACCAACAAGAGGATCAGGAAGGGAACAGCACTCCAAAGAAAAATCAGGAGAAACCTGAAGGCAGCCACGCCCCAAGCAAACCGGAGAGGCAGAACTTGAGCATGCCATCCCTCACGGATGCGACTCCACCACATATTATTGCAGAGATGCAGGCGATGAGGGAGCAGATGGAGGTTATGATGAACGCACTCAAGGGACGAGTTTCTAGTGATCTTGACGATTTAGTCAACCGCACCGACTCGCCCTTCACTGTGGCCGTGAACTCCTTCCCCCTACCCCACAAATTTCGCATGCCGCATATCGACAGCTATGACGGAGTGAAGGATCCTCTGGACCATCTAGAAACTTTCAAGACCCTAATGCATCTTCAGGGGGTAGCAGACGAGATCATGTGCAGGGCCTTCCCCACAACACTCAAAGGCCCCGCAAGGGTATGGTTCAGCCGACTGACGCCCAACTCCATCAACACCTTCAAGGAACTAAGTGCTCAGTTCACCACACACTTCATTGGGGGCCACAGGTATAAAAAGTCCACGGCATGCTTGATGAGTATCAAGCAACAAGAGGACGAAACGCTGAGATCCTACATAACGCGCTTCAATAAGGAAGCACTATCGATTGACGAGGCCGACGACAAAATACTTGTAGCAGCATTCACAAATGGGTTGCGAAAGGGTAAGTTTTTGTTCTCCCTATACAAAAACGACCCGAAGACCATGTCGGAAGTACTCTACAGGGCCACTAAGTATATGAATGTTGAGGACGCGCTGCAGGCCCGAGAAGAGAAACCAAGAAAAAGGGAGAGGCGGGAAGATGCACGACAAGATCAAGGGCGGAAGAGGCCGAGAGCAGGAGATCGAAGGGACGAGAGGCGTTCTAAACCTCCGGGAGGAAGGTTCACAAGCTTCACCCCACTAACCACCCCGATAGATCAAGTCCTAATGCAAATCAAGGACGAAGGGGCTCTGACCTTCCCTGGAAAGTTGAAGGGAGATCCTAGCAGGCGTTCTAGGGACAAATACTGCCGCTTCCACCGAGATCACGGCCATGACACAGCCGATTGTTACGACTTGAAGCAGCAGATTGAGGCCCTTATAAGACAAGGGAAATTGCAGAAGTTTGTAAGCAAGGAAAGAACGGATCCACCACCTCAGGAACACCCCCCCCCCCCCCCCGACGGGATAATGACCGCCCTAGACCGCCCATTGGCGACATCAGGATGATTGTAGGAGGGACGGCTACCGGGTCATCCAAAAAGGCTCGGAAGACGTACCTCAGGATGGTCCAAAATGTCCAGCTGACGGGCTCAGTACCAAAAATAGCACGGAGAGAAAGCCCCGTCATCGGGTTCTCCGAAGAAGATGCGCGACGTCTTCACCATCCGCACGACGATGCGCTTGTTATCAGTTTGCAAGTGGGGGACTACAACTTGCACCGGGTGTTGATCGACAATGGGAGCTCGGCGGACGTCCTGTACTACCCGGCATTCCAACAGATGGGAATCAGCAGAGAGCAATTGATTCCGACGAATGCCCCACTCGTCGGTTTTGGAGGAACGAGGGTGTTTCCCCTGGGCGCGGTCACATGTCTGTAACGGCAGGCGACTATCCTCAGCAGATCACAAAGGACGTGACGTTCCTCGTGGTCGACTGTTCGTCCGCCTACAATGCTATCTTAGGGCAACCCACCCTCAATTCATGGAAGGCGGCGACCTCGACTTATCATTTGATAATCAAGTTCCCAACCGAATACGGGGTAGGGTAACTACGCGGAAATCAGGTAGCCGCACGTGAATGCTACGTGGCTATGATGGAAATGGATGATCAACTCCAAGCCATGAGCATAGAAGAACATCGGAGTACGACGGAGCCCGTCGAGAAGCTTGAAGAAATATCCCTTGACGACTCCAGACCTGACCAAAAAACAAAGATTGGGACCCTTGCAAGTCTCATGGTTCGACAAGCACTTACAGCCTTCCTCAGAGAAAATCGGGACGTATTCGCCTGGAGTCACGAGGACATGCCAGGAATACACCCTTCAGTCATGGTGCATAAGCTGAATGTATCACTCTCCTTTCCACCCGTCCGGCAAAAGAAGCGGGTGTTTGCCCCCGAACGGGATCGAGCCATAGCTGAAGAAGTCCACAAGCTACAGGAAGCAAACTTTATTAGAGAAGTTTACTACCCCGACTGGCTAGCCAACGTAGTGATGGTCAAGAAAGCTAGCGGGAAGTGGAGGATGTGTGTAGACTTCACCGATCTAAACAGAGCGTGCCCCAAAGACAGCTATCCCCTCCCGAGGGTCGACACTCTAGTAGACTTTACAGCTCAACACCAGCTATTAAGTTTTATGGACGCTTTCTCCGGATACAACCAGATTAAGATGCACGAAGCTGATCAAGAGAAAACTTCGTTCGTAACCAGCCAAGGCCTCTTCTGTTACAAAGTAATGTTGTTTAGTCTGAAAAATGCGGGCGCAACATACCAGAAGCTTATGAACAAAATGTTCGCACCACAGATCGGGAGAAATGTCCAAGTCTACGTAGATGATGTGCTGGTAAAAAGCCGAAGGGAGGAAGATCACTTGGAAGACCTCAGGGAAACATTCGACACTCTTCGCTCTTACAACATGAAGCTGAATCCAGGAAAGTGCGCCTTCGGGGTGACGGCAGGAAAATTCCTAGGATTCATGGTTTCCCAAAGGGGCATCGAAGCCAATCCGGACAAAATCCGAGCTATAATAGAAATGACACCACCAAAGAATGTGAAGGAAGTACAAAGCCTTAACGGCAAGATAGCAGCACTAAATAGGTTCGTCTCAAGGGCAACTGACAAGTGCTTACCCTTCTTTCGCACATTGAAGAGATCTTTTGAGTGGACTGCCGAGTGCCAACAAGCATTTGAGGAATTGAAATCTTATCTCTCTTCCCCCCCATTGCTAAGTCCCTCGTAACCGGGTGAAGAACTTTTTCTCTATCTTGCCGTCTCCCCAGCCGCCGTCAGCGCCGCCTTTATCAAAGAAGAAGAGAGAGTGCAGAAACATGTGTACTACACTAGTCGGGCGCTACGCGGAGCCGAAGAAAGATATCCACCCATGGAAAAACTCGCATTTGCGCTGGTTACAGCAGCACACAAACTAAAGCCATACTTTCAAGCCCACACGATGATCGTCCTAACTGACAAGCCTTTGCGACGAGCAATGAGCAACCCTGAAACTGCTGGGCAATTGGCACTATGGGCTATAGAATTAAGCGAGTTTGACATACAGTACCGCCCACGAACCGCCATTAAAGGACAGGTCGTTGCAGATTTCATAGCTGAGTTTACAAATGGCGAGGACAAGGGGGCAAAAGAATCTCCCCAATGGAGCATAAATGTAGACGGGTCCTCCAACAGGCCGGCTGGGGGAGCCGGCGTCGTACTACACTCACCCGAAGGAGACATGATCGAGTGTATGATCCGCCTTGAGTTCCCTACCACCAACAACGAGGCGGAGTACGAAGCTCTGATAGCAGGGCTCGAACTCGCCAAAGCTGCAGGAGCCGAAAGAGTGATCATTCACTGCGACTCTCAAGTCGTGGTCAACCAGATAAATGGGGATTATGAGTGTAAAGGCGAAAGGATGAGAAAATATCTGGACCAAGCGAGGTGGAGGGTCAACGAGCTGAAGGCCGAAATTACACAGATCCCCCGAGGAGAAAATGAGCAAGCTAATCGCCTAGCCAAAGCCGCTTCAGCTGAGCATATGGCCACCTTTGGTAACGTACTCTCTTTCGTTCAGCTCTCTCCACTTATAAATTCTGTCGATGTACAGGAGCTTGGTTCCGAAAGCAATTGGACTACGCCATTAGTTTCCTACTTGAAGAACGGCGTATTACCGGACGGAAAGGAGGCTGCAAGAAAGCTGAAGGTCCAAGCAGCGAGGTTCGTCCTGATAAGAGACGTCTTGTACAAAAGAGGCTTCTCCCGCCCCTACCTACGATGCTTAGGTCCTGAAGAAGCAGATTACGTCATGAAGAAAGTGCACGAAGGAATCTGTGGAAACCACTCAGGGTCGAGGTCATTAATACACAAGCTAGTACGAACGGGGTACTTTTGGCCAACTATGCAGAAGGATGCCGAGGCCTATGTAAAGAAATGCGACAAGTGCCAAAGGTTCAGCAATGTCGTCAGACAACCACCAGAAGAACTTACCCCGATGACGGCGCCGTGGCCGTTCGCTCAATGGGGACTGGACATCATGGGATCGTTTCCTACGGCAATATGACAACTGAAGTTTCTAGTAATAGGCATTGACTACTTTACGAAATGGGTGGAAGCTGAAGCCTTGGCCACCATTACAGAGAAGAACGTACACAATTTCGTTTGGAGATGCATCATATGCAAATTTGGCATCCCTAGAGTCTTAGTCTCGGACAACGGGAAGCAATTCGACAACGATGCCTTCCGGGACTTCTGCTCGCAATTAGGGATACTGAACCACTACTCCTCCCCCGCCCACCCTCAAGCCAACGGACAGGTCGAAGTCACGAACCGATCCTTGCTAAAAATTATCAAGACTCGGCTCGAGGGGGCAAAAGGTATATGGGCTGAAGAGTTGCCGAGCATACTTTGGGCCTACAGGACGACGGCAAGGACACCAACATGGGAGACACCATTCCGGCTAACATACGAGAGCGAAGCTGTCATCCCAGCCGAAGTCGACCTCACAAGCTACAGGGTGCACAACCATGATGAAGGAAAAAATGACGAAGCCATACGTCTACAGCTCGATCTAGTGGACGAAGTCAGGACAATGGCAGAGCAAAGGCTCGCACGATACCAGGACCGCATGACCAAGCACTACAACTCCCGGGTCAGGCACAGAGACTTCCAGGTTGGAGACCTCGTTCTAAGGAAAGTCATGGGCGCAGCAAGAGACCCAACCCAAGGAAAGCTCGGCCCGAATTGGGAAGGACCTTACCGAGTCGCGGCGTGGCAGAGGAAGGGCACCTATCATCTGGAGACACTGGACGGACGGAAGCTACCGCATCCTTGGAATGCTGAGCACTTGCGAAAGTACTACCAGTAGAGGCGATGACATGAAGAACAACACCTATCTTTTTATTCTTAAGATTTACTATTTGCTTTTAAGTATCCGCTACAATAAGCCCAACGGGCATGTTTTTTACTTTGGTTTTGCTACAATAAGCCCAGAAGGGCAGGTTTTTCTTTTTTAAGCTACTTTTTATATAGATGCATGGCAATAAGAGGAATTTATTCAGAACTACTGAAGTTTCTACTTACAAATATAAACTCATGAAAGACCGACAAAAGGGCTAAGTCCACAAGATGGACAAAGCAATAAAGCTGACAGTCTCATGAAAGACCGACGAAATGGCTAAGTCCACAAGATGGACAAAGCAATGAAGCTGACGGTCTCATGAAAGACCGACGAAATGGCTAAGTCCACAAGATGGACAAAGCAATAAAGCTGACGGTCTCATAAAAGACCGACGAAATGGCTAAGTCCACAAGATGGACAAAACAATAAAGCTAACGGTCTAAATAAAAGACCGACGACATAGCCAAAATCCATAAAATGGACAAAGCGATATAGCTTACGGTCTAATAAAAGACCGACGACATGGCCAAGTACACAAAATGGACAAAGCAATAAAGCTGACGGTCTAAATAAAAAACTAACAAAGTGGCCAAGTCCACGATAAACCTAGCTATTAAGCTGACGATTAAAATAAAGGACCGACAATTTGCCATCCACAAGATGCATACGGCTATCAAGCTGACGGTCTAATAAGAGACCCGAATGAGCCAACGAAGCTCAAAGCAAACACAAAGCCGACGGTTTAAATAAAGCTGACGGCACTGCTAAACTAAACGGGTCAAAAATCATAACTCTGTTCCTTTGGATCATAACCTACAACTGGGCAAGCCCAACATTGAGCAAACTTCAAAAATAAAGAAATAATTAAAAATCCCTGGCAAAAGGGCGACGGCTTTATTTAACCAACAAAGTCGTGAGCACATTAAATTATGGCAAGGCTGATGGCATTAACCTGCAGCTAAGAAAGTAAATTTAGAAAAGATGCACTTGAATGAGCCATACATACATGTTCAAAAAATGACGGATGCTAAGTATCATAAGCAAAAGTAAAATAATTTCAAGCCCCAAAAACCAAGGGGGCACTTAGAAACATTGTTTTAAAACGAAATACAACGGTTACAAGAAGAAAAACTACGGCTGGGAAGGAGGAGCGTCACTTAAAACCTTTTCTGCAAGAGAATCTTCTACGACAAGGATCTCCACTGATGGAGTGACGGGAGGATTCGCTGCAGGCTGAGCCAAAACAACACTATTCCCATGGGGAGGGGAATCCTCTGGGTCGTCACCACCAACAGTGACGGCATCATTAGCAGGCGTCATTGGCGGGGCGTCATCCAAGGTGATCCCAGATAAGTCCAAATCTGGAAAGGCCGACGCTACTTGTCTAAAACAGTCATCGAATCCTGTACCATAGTATCCACCACAGGAATCAATGAAAGAGTCAGACGTCTTGAACTTCGCAGCCGCATCAGCCTCAGCTGTCTTCACCTGATCACGAAGAGTCATCAATTCTTTCTCTAACTCGTCCTTCTGACGACCCGCCTCTTCCAGCTTCTGCTTTAGGTCTTTCAGCTCGACATTAAGAAGACGCATAGCTTCCTTATACTGAGCCTGCTGATCTCGCATATTAGCATTATGTTTGTTAACACGGGCGACGACACCCTCCTTGGCCACGCACCGGTCTTGAAGTGCCTTTACACGAACCAAGGCCTAGAAAAGAATACAACCGTCAGTCGTTAAACAAGAAAAAGATCAGGCAAGGATCAGTTAAAGACTGACGACTTACCCGTGAAAGATCAAACAAGGCAGACGACCCCAGATCTTCCGTCCCCAGCTGAGCACAAGGATCTATGTCCGTCGGTCTTATAAGTGCTTCGATGGTTTCAACAGCAAAGTCCTTGTGCGTCAACAGGCTACGGGGCCCCTTCAGGACGGGACCAGAAGAAGTCATAACACCTTTCCCTGCTCCATGGCCTGACTTAGGAGTCGACTTCTCAGGGAGCTCATTCCCAGGAGTAACGGCTGTCTTTTTCAAGGGACGATTGACATCCCCGTCAGGTTTCCTTTTTTGGGAACCCTTAGTGACGGTCTGGGGGGCAGACGTAGACGTCACCTCCCCCTTTGCCTTCTTTTCCTCCTTTTGACGAGCAGTGGCAGCCCTAATCCGTTGTTTAGCTGCGTCCATCTCTGCAAAAGAAACATATAAGGGGAACTGACGACTAAAAATACAAAAATGACGGGACAATAAGATCAAGATACTCACGGTGACAGGAAAAATCTTCCAATCTGCGAGCTTCCGGCGTCGGTTTAGGACCTCTGCAGTACGCGTGAAGTGTGTCGAGGGTAATTAAGTCCCGACACGATCGCTCTTCTAGAGGTATCTCCAAAACCCGACGGATGAAATCTTCCTGCTCGTCGGTTATTAGCGGGCGTGTGAAGGCTGAAAAAGAACAAGCAAATTGACAACATTAAAACCGTTCAAAAATAGATTGTGATACGCAGAAAATTGACGAGGACAAAAGCCGACGGCTAAAACCTGACTCCCTGGCAAACGCCCAAGTATTATCGAAATAACCGTGAGGTATCGTCTCCCACTCTTCTTGACGACACACCCAGTCCGTCCCTTCGACAAAAAAGAACCTGCTCTTCCAGGCTCTATTAGAATCTAGCATCTCAGACACCAGCCTCAAATCCTTCTCCCTGACGGCGAAGTGATACATCCCCTTGGAAGAAGAAAGGTGCCGGGGTCTGTAGCAATAAAAAAATTCATCCAAGGAAAGCTGACGGTGGCCTCCGCTTGGACGACCCCACAGTATCTCAGCACCAATAAAAATTCTCCACGAGTTTGGAGCAATCTGACTGACGGACAGACCAAGGAAATCAGCCAACTGACGGTATAAAGCCGTCAGAGGCAGTCTCAACCCCGCAGCAAACATGGCCTCGTACATGCCAACATCTGCAGTTCTTCCCGTATAACATTTTTCACCATCCATAGGCAGACGGATAGGAGTATGGTCGGGGATTTGGAAACGAGTTCGTAACTCGTTAAAAATTTTGAGAGTCATCTTTGGGAGGAACTTATTCACAGCCCACTCCTGGGGAAGGATGAAGGGACGGTTACCTCCAGGACTTCCAGAAGTCCCTTCACAAGACCCCTCGTCGCCCTCATCCCTGTCACTACTTCTCTCTCCTCACCTACTACCTCCTCCTGACCGCCGTCTCCATGACTTCCTACCTCTTCGACGGGAGTTTGGGCTGACGTTTCCCTCTCTGACGACCGGGAAAAGCTCCCGGACTCACTACCTGAACCAAATACCTTGTCGTAGCCCGCTCCATCGCGGACTGACGACCGGTCACTCGACGCGTCACTCGACATCTGACTACCTACAAGTGACGGGTGTAATCTAAGCACCTAGGATGATGACCTCACTTTAAAGAAAATTAATTGAAACAAAGTATGTGCAAGGAAAGAAAAGGAACTTACAAGTTTTCAAAAGTGACGGTTGAATAAGTGACGACAGAAATGTTGGTCGTGCTGACGGAGATAGGCAACGGATGTGCTCTCCAGAAATCAGTGAAAATGAAATAGGAAAAATGAGGAGAGGTGGACACTATATATAATAGGGAAAACGCACGGAAGACGAAGCGACACCCTCATCTAGACGCAGAGCCAACCCGAGCGCGCCACGTGTCCGAGCATTTAATATTGGCTGCTTGAGGTGTCAGCTTTGGAATATTTTCTCTCTCCTGGCCAAAGCAACAGATAATGACGAATGAATACTCCATAACCCGTCAGTTATAACTGACGGAGATATGGAATAGGGGGCAATTGATAAGGAGAAATCATAGCACAAGCGCCATAGGCTTAACCCGTCGGCTTCTACTCAGGCTAACGGGCTAAGTCATGCAGGATGCTGACTCTAACGCTGACGAACAGGGAAAGGCTGACAGGGAAGGAAATCCGTGAAGAGCTTAAGGGGCTAATTCCGTTCAGGGGCTGACGACCCTTCATGGCTGAAGGGAATAAGACAAGCTGACGGGTCAGAGGCCGACGGTTCTTATAAAACCTTGACTTGGCCACCACGCATGAGTAATAAAACCATGACTTGTACTCCACGTTCAATGATAGAGTCCTACAAGGAAAGGGTTCCGCAATCTACGCTCATAAGGATTCTTATATGGAAAAGACTTCTACTCCAAGAAAGAGAGGTCAACCCTCAACTACTATAAAAGCCTCAATATCCTCATAAATCGAGGTACGCATAATTAACCCCTCTCTAGCACTCTAGAGTTGAAAGAAGTTCTAACTTGACTTTCGGAGGGTATTTGGCCGGCACCACACCGGTGCTCTCTGTTAGGTCTTCTTCTTTTTGTGCGCAGGTGTCGTTTCGAGCGTACAAGTATTGTGCAACTCACTGGTGAGATTTTTCGGCATCATCATATATATATATATATATATAGGGAAATGTTAACAAGTAATTAATATTTTGACAGTTTTTTTTATTTTCTACAAAAATTGTATCAAAATTTTGTTAAAATAAACTATTAACTAGTGCCCTAAGAGCAATCGTTAACATAACCATTTATATATTATTTATTTTCTTTTCCTTTGGTTCGAGTCGGTGCAACTTGGTGCGATTTATGAATGTCCATGTTGGTAATTTTATATAAATAAAAAAAATAATAATAATAACCCTTTTTGTTTTGTTAGGATTTGGGAATATGGACCACTCTACACTTGTCATTTCCGAAGATTTTGCAATGTCTATCTATTACGCGTACGCGTTTTCGATTTCCCATATAAATTTTGACATTGATGGGTGCCGGTGGAGAAATAGGCATTGTAGCATGTGTACCTGAAATAAATTAGCTGAATGTTGTAGAGATGGTGGGACCTTACTGGCTGAACTTAAGGAATGATCGACACTTGCAAATTCCAAATACACAAAATAAGAATAATACCAAATGAGAGAGAGAGAGAGAGAGAGAGAGAGAGAGAGAGAGAGAGCGAGAGAGCTTGCATGAGTGATAAGTCTTTTACCCTAGATTGAAAATTAATCGCTTGCCATGGAAGATAAAGGTCCTCATTGTCCTCAAGCAACTTAAAGATGGCCACTTTTTGTTTAAAATCCCACAGCAATACTCAAAGCAAGGCCCAATCACTTTTTGGGCTACTATCTCTATTTTGTAAATTTTTACTTTTAATGCATGCACGACCTAAGCAGTGGAGGCTCAGGATTTTTTTTTAGGGTGGTAAATAGTGTTGTCATTTTTGTGTCTTAAAAGTGGTGTAATTTTTTGCTAATGAAAAAGAAAAGTACAGGAAAAAACAATTTTATTACGCGGCTAATTGCAAAGAAAGCTAGAGTTTGGAGAGAATGTTTATTTATTTATTTATTTTTAAAAACAAAGCAGCAATTTTAAGAGTAGAATTATTGACACAACACTTTCATAACAAAATCTAGGTGGTAAGCTGTTAAAAATATAAAAAAATAATGTCATTTGTAGGTCTAGACCACTTAACCTTTATTGTAAAATTATTGTGAAAATAGCACTAAGATAATCATATTCAAGCTTATTTCAACTAGGATTAAACAAAATTTAGGGTTAGGGTGTTTAAAATTTTATTTTAGGGGTCAAAAAAAAATTAATTTATATATAATTTTTGTATTTCGGCCAGGTCAGGGGAGAGCCGCCCTTGGACCTAAGCGCATGTATTTTTTAAGAGAAAATCTATGATTGATAGAGCATAAAGCCATAAAGTCAAACAAAAAAAGAGGGACAAGAGATTTCTATTCATTCATTTTTTATGATCCCTTATTTCTTCCAGAATTAAATGTATTTTTCTTATAATTCGCTATTTCTTCTAGAATAACATATATTTGTATTTTTCTTTTCTTTTCTTTTTAGGAAGTAGATAGGAAATGTCCCTTGTAAAATTCTTTTTATTTATATACCAGTTTATGTTGTATAAAAAATAAAACTAAAAGGTACATGAGTTTAGTAGTCGGAATTAAAATATTGTTAGTTACTCCACTATTATAAGTGTCTGTGAAGTGTGGGGGGCTTAAGAGCTAGCGTTCAAGTTTTCAAGAGAGAGTTTCACATACATACACATTTGGATTAAGTTAGTGTAAAATTTCTATCTATCTTGTATAAAAAAATTAAAATTGAAATATTGTTGCACTTTGATGGAGACTAGCAAAGAAAGAGCATTAGCATCATATTCCTTAAAAAATTTTCCAATTTTAGGATAAGAATCTATTTTATCTAACCATTTTTCAAAATGCCCACATTAGATTTTCTACTCTAAAATCTAAACCCAATTTCAATTAAATATTATTTCTTTCAATTTTTTTTTTAATTTCCTATTAAAGCCCAAAACGCCCACACCTAGATTTTCTACTCTAAAATCTAAACCCAATTGCAATTAAATATTATTTCTTTCATTTTTTTCCTATTAAAGCCCAAAACACCCACACCTAGACGCATATTAGAAATGGTCCAATCCTGCCATCACTGGCAGTGCCAGACTCCAAGCAGTCGTACACCCACACCTAGATTTTCTACTCTAAAATCTAAACCCAATTTCAATTAAATATTATTTCTTTCATTTTTTTTCTTATTAAAGCCCAAAACATCCACACCTAGACGCATATTAGAAATGGTCCAATCTTGCCATCACTGGCAGTGCCAGACTCCAAGCAGTCGTTGCCCATGTCAGTTGTCGCAACCATTGATCTGCATATATGCCCCGAGAGAGAGAGAGAGAGAGAGAGAGAGAGAGAGAGAGAGAGAGTAAAAATCCATTTAGGAAATTAATGAACATTGCTCCTAGAGAGCAATTGTAACAAAATCCTAAAATGGGGAATGGATAGGGAGGCTATTGTGCGGTGTTTTTTTCCCCCTAAATTACTCCTTTACCCTATTTTAGGGATATTAATGCTAATGCTCATAGTTTCTGATGAAGGCATATGGGCATGCACGTATTTAGTGATTGATGGGCTAGACATATACTGATTTAGTGATTGTTGTGGGATGAACACAAATATATACTTTTTAACATAGGTACATAGTGGGAGAGGAAGAGTTAGAGTTTGAACTACAAATTTAGGGAACTACAAAGGATATATCATTACCAAAGTTTTCAATTCCATTCTAGTGACTATTTTAGTTTGTCCATTAGAATAGAATATTTCAATACCGGTCTATTTTGGAGCATCGAGGTCCCTAATGTTTACTTTGCGAGCGTAATTGGTCTCTTAAGTTTTAAGTAAGTATTATTAGTCTATCAAGTTTTAAAAATGAGCTAGATTAGTCTTTTGCCAACTGCTATTAGTGTTAATATCTATGTGGCTAATAGAAAAGTGATGTGGCATTTTTTAACTAATGTTACATTTTTTATATTAAAATATTTCAAAATAATACTCTATCTGTGCCTATTCGTTCTCACTGATTTGCAACCATAGAGACTTCGCCTTTTCACATATTTCTCTCACTTCTTGCCAAGATTATCTCACAGAAAGCTCTTCTTGATAATATAAACCAAACCGATTTCTTAGATCACACTTTTATTTACGACGCACACCCATTTCACCAAAACACAATTACATTTTTTTTTTTTTTTTTTCATATGGGTTCTCCATGTTCTTCTCTTTCACATACCCATGAAATTCTCTGACCTTCCCTAGCATTCGAATTGTTAATCATTTGGTATAACACAATTCAATTCCAAAGGGACAAATTTCCTCATCTTGGTCATCTCTATTTAACTCATTCACATTGAAAAGTTTATCAAATATTGTTCATTTCTTTAAGAGGGTCAAATTATATAATTTATTATTATATATATTTTGATGGCACAGAAAAAGACCAGGATATCAAGCTCTTGTTGCTCTTCTATCTCTTGGGTTTAGAGAAAAAGTCTAGTTTCAGTGAGTAATAGCTTTGGGCTCAAAAGGTCAGACTAGAAACGCTACTATTGTGGTAGTGAAGAATAAGTTAAAGTAAATGAGAGGCGGGTAAGAGAGTGAGGGATAGAGATTTCTCTTCAATTTTGTAACATTTTTGTAAAAAGAAATGTCATATAAGTGAAAAAGATGCCACATCATTATTCCGTTAGCCACCAAAGTAATAACATCAATGGCAGTTAACAAAAGAAATAACAATACTTATTTTTAAAACTTGAAGTATCAATAGTGCTCACTTGAAATATAAGGAATCAATTGCACTTACAGAGTAAACTTTAAGGGCCAATAGTATATTAGTTTTGCCTATTCTTTTTGCTTGTTGAATATTCTTAGTGCTATTGATGACATGCTTGTGAGGCCCGTGTATAAACAAGTACATAATCCATCTCACTTATCAACAAATCCTAATCAAGGTATACAATATTAATCTATCTATCCTAAGTAAGGATACTTTAAAAATATAATGATATAAAAAGTGTCACGTCATTAATTATATTATATGAAGTGGCACTAGATATACTTTTAAATTTATAATATATAATCCGATGATTTTAATATATTTTAATATAATTGGAGTTTTTGTTTGTTTGTAGGAAATAATATATAATTTTTCTTTGTAGCTCTAGATTTTTCTTTTAATTTGCTGCTTTGGTGAGACGCGACCAAATTATTAATTTGATAATGATTATAGTGAAATCAATCTCCAATAGCCTTAATTAGTTTTTTTTTTTTTCCAATTATTTCTGTTGAGAATAATGCTTTTAATTTCCTTGTATCGGGGTATCAAGGCGCGAATCATTGAGACATGTAATAACATGTCAATAGAAAGAAGAAGAGTTTGAATCTTTACGAGAATTATGCAATGACTTTTTGTTCTTCTCTATCTGATAGAAAACAATTCAAATCGTAAAGATACAAGATATATCAAGGCTGCAATATTCTCCAAATGCATAACTGCATGTCAATACTCATAAGCAACACAGCTAACAACAACCACTATATAAACGAGTACACAACATGAACATATAGCTCAGTGCTAGTAGTAGTTGACCCACAAATAGTACAGTGAATGACAGGAAAGATAACATAGTTGTAGCTCTTATTTCTAAATATTTAGCTATGCATTCAGTTGGGAGTTGGGGGTTTGTGGGGTGGCTTGTGAGAAGGACTTGGTGGCTTCTTTTCAGCAGTTGGAGGCTTCAAGTTCTTTCGAGGTGGCCTTTGCGAGTCTTTATGATCTTCTGGGTGATGATCATGTGGTGGCTTGTGCTCCGGTGGTGGCTTCTCTCCTTTACCCTTTGGTGGCTTGTGTTCTGCGAATGGTTTCTTCTCTCCCTCTTCAACTGAGGTTGGTGGCTTGTGTTTTGGTGGTGGCTTTGCTCCCTTGGGAGGAGCTTTACCATCAATGGAAGATGACTCCAATAGAAGGTGTCCAGGGTGATGATCATGTGGTGGCTTGTACTCTAGTGGTGGCTTCTCTCCTTTACCCTTTGGTGGCTTGTGTTCTGGGAATGGTTTTTCTTCCTTGTCAAGTGGGGTTGGTGGCTTGTGTTTTGGTGGTAGCTTTTCTCCCTTTGGAGGAGGTTTTCCATCAATGGAAGTAGACTCCAATAGAAGGCGTCCGGGGTGATGATCACGTGGTGGTGGCTTCTCTCCCTTACCTGGGGTTGGTGGTTTGTGTTCTGGCAATGGCTTCTCTTCTTTATTGAGTGAGGTTGGTGGCTTGTGTTTTGGGGGTGGCTTTTCTCCCTTAGGAGGTTTGTGCTCATGTTTGGGAGACTCATGGTGGTCAGCCAGTGAGGCGGTGCTTAGAAGCACCACTCCAAGGAGCAACACAAGGCAGTATTTGGTGGTGGTCATCTTTGGCCTTTGGATGGTTCAAAAACTCTTAGCCTTTTATAAGGGACTAGAGAGCCTATACTGCGTCAGATCATACGTCATTCAGCACTTAAAAATTATAATATACCCTACCATAGAAACAGTTCAAAATAGATATCTTTTCTTCTTTAATGTTAAAATATAAATATTAATGTATGGGGTCTAATCGGGTCCTACTGAGTTCAAAAGTTTGACAATGTACCTAAGTTGTTCTTTGCTTTCCATGCACAGATCTCTTTTGCATGCAATCTTAGAATATTTTAAGCTAAAGCTTAGTTCCTCATCAATTATCTTACTTTGAATTTTTATATCCTAAACATAGATATCATTCCCACCAAAAGGAAGAAAATCCCCATACTGGTCATGTAATAATGTAATATGTACATGGTTCAACATCATCGCTATTCCGCAAGAAGCACTACAAAAAAACGGGGCTATCCCAGCGTTTTCAAAACCGCTGGGATAGCCCCAGAAAGCGCTGGGATAGGGTCAAAATTCCTATCCCGGCATTTTTTTTCCCAGCGCTTCAAACCGCTGGTTTTTGTACGTGGGGATAGGGTCATCGGACCTGTACCAGCGCTTTTTAAAAGCGCTGGGATAGGTCCCGGCGCTTTCAGACCCTGTTCCGGCGTTTTTACTTGTGTCGGGACAGCCTTTATGAAAATGTGAATATAACCTATACCAGCGCTTTTGAAAGCGCTAGAATAGGTACTACCTGTGCCAGCATTTTCAAAAGCGCTGGTATAGGTCATGAAAACGCTAACATAGGTCATGAATGAATAAAATTGAAAAGGCCTATACCAGCGCTTTTGAAAGCGCTGGGATAGGTCATTTTAAAAAAAAAAATTCCAAACCCTATTCCAGCGGTTTTCAAAGCGCTGGCATAGGTCATTTTTATAAAAAAAAAATTTCCAAACCCTATTCCAGCGGTTTTCAAAGCGCTAGAATAGGTCATTTAAAAAAATATATATATTTAATTTTTTTAGCACCTATAATGTACCTACAATACATATTTTCCAATACCTATTTTATAGCAACTGTAATGAACCATAATTCATATTTTCCAATAGCAAATACAATACCACATTAAACCAAGAAACTAAATATATTTAATTACACCATATCAATAATTACATCCCAAATGTCTAGAATGTTATATATACACAAAATAATACATCCCAAGTGTCTAGAATGTTATGAGGCGCACCTACACTACGATTTCACCATTGCACATTGAGTTTCAAAAATATAAGTCACAAAACAAACAACACTCCTAATAGAAAATACTCCACCTTTTCTCTCCATGCAAGCCACCCGCTTGCTCCCAAACAACAACCCACCACAGCATACTATATGTATTTACTTAGACAAAATACGAGAAATTGACAACAAATTGAACAACAATATATTAACATTCACAAAACAAACAACACTTCCAATATACTCCACCTTTTCTCTCCATGCAAGCCACCTGCTTGCTCCCAAACAACAACCCACCATATTATTTTACAAATTAAGGGAATTAAGAAACAGATCTTACTCACCCTTTAGCAATCCTAGTGTTTGCCCACGGAAAGAAGGTAAACTTTAAACACCCTTTAGCAATCCCAGTGTTTGCCCACGGAAAGAAGGTAAACTTTAAACAAGTTGCCACTCCTGCAAAAGCGAACTGACCATTACTCACTACTATGATAACTTAAATGACGTAAATTAGGTCATTTCCTGTCCAAAACCATGTAACAAGTGAAGAACTTACCAAACCAAGTACATTGAGAGAACAAACTAAAAACTAGACTAGGGAAAGGTGTGCAAAGATATACAAACCAATTAATCAATCATGCTATTGAAGTTTGTTACAAATACTAAAGAGAGATAAAAGAGTCTTTTTATAAAAGAGTCTGATATAAAGAGTCTTTTTATGTATTCAATAAAAGAGAGATATAAAGAGATTGAATTAATAAAAATTCAGTAGCATATATTTTATGTTTTGATGGTGTCATTGCCTTCTCCTTCCTGAGTGTGATTGCTTGGGAAACCTTGGTGTTATTGCCTAGGACTTATCTTTCTTTGTTTCTCGTTCAATTCACCATTTTAACACCAATTGCCAAACCCATCAAGATCATTGTTTTTTTTTATTGATTAACCTACCAAAACCCTTAAACATCAAGCCCTAATGACGCAAGGAGAGCAACAAAATTTATTTCAAATTTTATTATTTGAAATAAAATAATAAATTTAGGCATTAATATTGTTTAGGAATTTATGGAATGTAATTACGGTTTTATGTACTCCTTGAAACCTATCAAAAAAAGGCTCCAGGAATAATTTTGAGGAATGCATTTTGAATAAAATTACTTATTAAAGATGTTTCTCTAAAGCTTGGTGGTGATTCCAATCATCCTAAGCTGGTGAAGTCTAGGGCTCCTTGTTTTTACCCTTTTGCTTTCCATTTTCTATCCTACTTGTCCTAAATATACGTGGATCATATCACCATAAGAAAATTTCTTGCAAAATGTTTCAAAATGCACCGCGCATCATCAGCTAGTACTAGTTAGCTGTAGGGAAAAAAAGGGTATCTTGAACTTGCAATTAATAAAATTTAAACAATTCAATTTGCTTAAATTTTGTTGAAAACACAATCCTTTCAAGATTTCATTATTTATATTTGTTTTACCATTATTTTTAACAATTGTGGCAATAAAAAATCTTACATGAGCAACTTGCACAAATCTATCTAAAACACCTCCTAATCTGAAAACACAATCCTTTCAAGATTTCATCTCTCTCTTTTCCTTTCCAGCATTTAATTGATCAAATAGTTGGTGAGCACAAAAAAACATTGCAGACGCATAAATTTCAAATATCAAGGCAAACATGTATCCCAGTTGATTGCTCAGTTGTGGTAACCAACACATCAAAAATCACATAAAAGTAGCAGTAAAAGCAACAAACAAACTACTAAAAAAAACCCATAAATTTAGCATCTTTAACACAGTATAAGCAGTAGCAAGCTAACATTTCTTCAATATCAAACAGAAAATGGGCATAAAGCATGTGAATAATTACTCCCACAAAAAATCCCAACAGCCCAAATAAGCAAAACCCATAAAAATTAAAGTCTTTCACATTACAAATTCACAGTATTTACCAATGAACTTTCGAGTGGCTGATTCAGAGAGAGACAAATGGAGCAGAGAAATAGTAGAAAAAGGGTGACTGACTTACATCGGCGACGGAATGGGTTTGTGATGGCTCAAATCGGCGACGGAATGCTCAAATCAGCGACGGAATGCTCAGATCGGCGACAGAATGGGTTGTGATGGCTTAAATCGGCGACGGTTGGGTTTCTTTTGGCTTATCGGCGACGGAATGCTCACCAGCGACGGTTGGCTTGGGTTATCGGCGACGGTAGGCTTGGGTTATCAACGACGGAATGCTCATCGGCGACGGTAGGCTTGGGTTATCGGCGACGGAATGCTCATCAGCGACGTTGGCTTCGGCGACGGTTGATTCTTTTGGATTATCGGCGATGAAGGCGATGAAGACAATGAAGACGGCGTGCTGTTTGGTGTTCAGACTTGGGAGTGAAATGAAATAATAAGAAGGGAAAGTGAAATAAAAGTATATTTATAGTCATGGCTATAGCGACGCAATATTTCCGTCGCTAATGCCTATTTTCGTTGCAACAAGTATTACGTTTTTATGCTTTTAGCGACAAAGACCTGGGCCCAGCGCTTTTAAAAGCGCTGGGACAGGTCATTCTCATTCCCTTATAGAAAAGATCTGTCCCGGTGCTTTTAAAAGCGCCAGGATAGGTCATTTTCCATACAGAAATTGAGGGACCTGTCCCAGCGATTTTAAAAGCGCTGGGACAGGTCATTCTCATTCTCTTATGAAGAAAGAGCTGTCCCAGCGCTTTTAAAAGCGCCGGGATAGATCATTCTCCATACGGAAATGGAGGGACCTGTCCCAGCGCTTTTAAAAGCACTGGGATAGGTCATTCTCATTTCCTTATGGAGAAAGAGCTGTCCCAGCGCTTTTAAAAGCGCTGGGACAGATCCCTCCATTTCCGTATGGAGAATGACCTATCCCGGCGCTTTTAAAAACGCCGGGATAGGTCTTTCCATAAAGGAATGATAATGACCTATCCCAGCGTTTTTGGGCTTCCTATACCAGCGTTTTTGAAAAATGCCGCTATAGGTCTCCTATTGAAGCGTTTTTGGTCTTCCTATACCAGCGTTTTTAAAAAACGCCGTAATAGGATTTCCTATACCAGCATTTTCAAAAAGCGCTGGTACAGGCTTATCTATTACGGCGGTTTGTAAAAACGCTGAGAAAAAAACGCTAGGACAGCTCGATTTTTTTGTAGTGAAGTGTGTAGGGAAAAAAAGCACTTAACTTTAGAAGGCTTTCCAACTATAAAATTTGTCATGTATTAATTGCCCTTATAAAATAATTAAAGTTCAAAATGAAAAAAAAAAAAATCAAATATATGTCATATTATGATTGGTAGAATATAAAACAAGCACATTGAGGCTTTTATGAATTTTTTTACTTCTATTATATATTATCATCATTTTCATAACATGGCGTTGAAGTCTCACATCGTGAGTAGATTATATACACACATGTTGGCATGATAAATGTATAGTTTTAGCTATTTTCCAAAAGAAATTAAATTCTATAAGGACGTGGTGTAAAACTCATGTTTTACCTTTTCAATCCCAACATGCCACATCATTTTATCACATATTTAAGAATAAACACAATCACACTCAATCAATTTTAATATCCATATATAAATCCAACCAAATTGAAAATTTATTGGGATGTTATTAGGTGTAGTAGGATATATTAAATTTTAAGTAAAATACTGATGTGACAATCTTTTATTGGATGGTACCTTATAGAATTTAATCTCTTTCCAAAAACACTAAAAAAGTGCACAATGGTGTTTCTCGAATTCCCACTTAGGACGGCGACTTTACTAGCGACTAGACACTGCACCAGTACGTGGTTAGAAGAAAGATGCAAACAAGTCATGTGATGGGGGCAGAAATCACACTTATACAAAAGATAATGTAGTAATTAAGCATCTTAATGGATAGCAAATAGATAACCATACACAATTTAGTGTGAACTGTTGAAATTAGAGGCACACTGATCTTGTATGGTTTGTTACAAATACTATTTTTGGAATGATCAATAGCACCACCATTACAACATATGCAGTTCATGCTTTCATACTATTTTAGACGGTATTGTATGATTCATGCATGTGGTTTAAAAGAACTTAAGTGAGACACGGAGTGTCACATGAGCATTGTGTCACTGCAGTAACTAAGGGATTATTTGGTACTCGCTTTTAAACAACAGTTTTCAATGTTAAAACAATAATAACACTTTTGACACGTATTTTTATAATACTCAAACATGTATTTCTACAATACTGAAAATTGAAAAACAATACTTAAACACTACTATCAAACGACCCCTATGTGTACACATGTTTGTAAATAATTAGTTGATTTGTTGGTAGGCATTAGAGTCTGTTTTATGTTTGTTAGAGATGGATTAGCCTGTTATGCTCTGTTTTAATAGATAAATAACAGAGATGATTATAATTATAATAATATATAAGTGAGACACTACTCGACCAATCTACAATGTTGTTGTTGATGTGGCTGTCAAGTGATATGTGAGATAACCAATGAACTATGTTAATTCCTATGTTTCATCTTTTCCCACTTAGGAGAGTGACCTTTGATCCGTGATTCAGTGGTAGAGCCAAGTCAGGTCATGGCCCCTAAAAATTTTCAAATAATTCTTAATTAATTTTGGGAGTAAACTTGTTTGTTGTGGTTGTTTATTTATATGTGAATATTATATTAAATATTCTATATTGAAAATGAAATATTAATGAAATTACTCATTAATTGATATGCAATTCTCAAATATGAGTAGCGTATTTAATTGCCTTTTCGTGAAGTTATTGGATTAGTGGAATTAGCAAGCTACAAACTGTTGAAGAAGTTAAAAGTTAAGAGTAATACTAGAGATAAAAACATTTTTACAAAAAAAATTTACAAGCTGTTGATGTGGTGAGGAATTATTGGTAAATAAAAAAGTGATATTGATGGTGGGCTTAAATGAAAACCAATAAAAAATTTGTTATATTAACATTTTGTAACAATGTTGTAAAATAGTTTGTGACTGTAGCATTACTCAAAAGTTAATAATAAAAAATAAAAAAATCATAAGCTTATTTGTTGTATAACATACTGTGTTGTACTCATTCAAAACATTAAAAATAGGAATGGCAATGGGCCGGGTTCAGGCCGAGTTTTTTTATACCCGAACCCACCCCGCAGGCCTATACCCGTTACCTAGACCCGGCCCGTTTTATAAATGGATTTTTTATGCCCACTCAAACCTGTCTCGTCAGGGCCCACAGGCCCCGTTTAGCCCTACCAGATTTGGGCCCAATACATAGCCCAAATTGTGGCCCAATAAAAAAAATTTGAATTGAAGCCCAAATTCATTTATGCCCTAAATCAAGCCCATATTACATGGCCCAAATGCCAAATCAGTCCAAACCATATGCTATTAATCATAAATCAATAAATCACATGTTAATTATAAATCTATAAATCAATAAATCATAGCTAAGATCGTAAATCAATAAATCACCTATCTAAGATAACCATTTAATCATAAATCAATAAATCATAGCTAAAATCACCTGCTAAACATAAAAATAAAATAAATCCAACAAGTCCAAGAAATAAGTATCACAAGTCCGAGTCCAAGAAATTAAAAAGCTACAAAATAAATCCCACAAGTTTAGGATAATTACAAACCAACTAGTCTAAGAAATTAAAAAGCTACTAAATTAATACAAAAGTCTAATCCTCCATAGTTGTGACACAACTCTCATCCTCTTCGTTAGGCTCCCTATCATCAAGAATTAATTGAAGTGTACAATCTCCTAGCATAGTTGAAGAACCTACAACAACAATGAATTAAAAAATGGAATAAACTTCATCAAATTATAACTAGCAAATATAAAAATACAATTTTGATTTCATTTTATAAATACAAATTATACAATTGCTAACCTTTGATTTCACTTTATAACCAATTCTGGGCACACATCATTGCCTCTATAGTCTTAGGATGAAGCCTACTACGGTGTGGATTTAACAGTCCCCCACTAGTGCTAAAAGCAAATTTTGAAGTAACAGTTGTGACAAAAATGGCTAAAATATTCATTGCCTCTATATAAGAGGGTTTTTGGTAATTAAATATGTAATCGAGTCGGGTCTGAGTCTGGGTTCGGGCCAAATTTTACCAAAAAACCTGGACTTGACCTGGACCCGTTTCGGGTTTTTTTTTTTTTTTTTTATTAACTCAAATCCTACCCTATTCTTTATCAGGCCGAGTAAAACCAAACCCATTAGGGTCGGGTTAGGTACCCGCGAATCGGGTAGCAATTGCCATCCCTAATTAAAAAGTGTTTATTGACTTGAAATTGTTTAACTAAAATACCACTTTTTGCACTGAGCCCCTTAAGACATACAAAATACACAAAAACAAAATTACAACAATTTCACAACACTCACCAATATACCTACCAGCTCACACTTGTGAACCCAACGAACAAACGTACTATTCAAAACACAAGCACATTTTCAAATCCGTGAAATTTTCACTACGTGACGCATGGATGGATTCCTTGAGCTCCACGGCCTCACACATTTTGT
The DNA here is from genome assembly GCA_019022515.1 of Quercus aquifolioides. Lineage (NCBI taxonomy): Eukaryota > Viridiplantae > Streptophyta > Magnoliopsida > Fagales > Fagaceae > Quercus > Quercus aquifolioides. The sequence goes on along the minus strand of CM032334.1, from coordinate 18,162,995 downwards.
GCACGTGTGGGCCTACTGGGGGACATAGATCCCTATATGCATGCTATATATATTTCCACGCCCACCTCTTGATTTCCAGTCACGTCGTCATCTTGATTATGATGCACTATAGGTTCTCTTTTGATGTAAGCCCGCCACTAATGATCTATAATTAACAACTTATCATCCTAAATGCTTTGGACTCTAGCACCAACAATAGTTACGGTAAGGGAATCCGAACACTTCTAAGGATAGGCACGTATGAGCACATTGTGGAATTGTAGGTCATGCGGCTGACAAGTGCTATAAAATTATAAATTGAACAATTCCATGCTATCATCTGATGCATCGTTACAGCAGAAATGCCATTGTATCAGTATTTGATACGGATATGGGTAGGATACCGAGACAAACGTATTCAAAGAGTATCAAAAGAAAAAAAATCAATTTTTTATTTCGATACGGCTCGGATATGCTCAGGATACATCTGAGATACGGCACATACCAATCTGATACGGGAGAAGGAAAGAAAAAAATGATCAAAATTTGACACTTGACCATTCGATCAGCACATTTGGGTTAAAAGCCCTAATCCTTTCACGTGATTACCCTTTCACTCTCTCCTTTCTACTTTCTATGCTCTCGCCTCTCAGTCTTACTTAGTCACTCTCGATTTCTGCTCTAAATAGCCCATATGCTGAACTGAGCTCTAACTCTCAATCGCAAGAGCTCGTCCTCCTTCTTACTGCCAGTAAGTCTCTCAAACTCTCACTCTCTCTCCCTCACCTCTCACTTGCCGCTGTTCTGAATTGGAATTACCAAGAGGATTTTTTTTTTCCCTCTCTTTTTTGCCTGTGTTAGCCTCTTTACTCTTTCTCTCTCTCTCTTTTGGCTCATGTTTGTTTTGTTGTGGCTCATTGTTGTGGGTCTGACTCTGTTATATATATATATATATATATATATATATAAATGGGTCTGTGATATATAGTTATAAACATAAATTATGTACAAAAATATTTAAATACACCTAAAATAAATAAATAAATATTAATTAATTAATTGTTGTATCCTGACGTATCGTATCTTAGATTTTTCAAAAAATGTTGTATCCCCATACCTGTATCCATACCGTACCGATACCCGTATCCATATATGGTTGAAATCCAAGTCAACTCCAATATTAAAACAATTAAGATTGACAATGGGACCGAATTCTTGACGGGGAAAAAAAAAATATATATCAAAACTAAAGGCATCTTACATCAACTCACTTGTGTAGCAGCGCACCCTAACACAATGTTGATGTTGAAAGAACACATTAGCACATACTGAATGTGTTAAGAGCCTCAAAGTTTCAATCCTCCTTACCTTTGATGAGCCTATGGGGTCACCTTGTTTTAACTGTTGTCCGTTTGATTAATAGGCTTTCAAGTTACATCTCATTCTTTGAACAACAAAAGTCCTCTTGAATTACTCCTAGTCCTTGGTCATCCTCCATCTTTTTTTGACAAAAAATGTCTATATTTGGGACTGTTTCAGTATGATGAGCAAATCAATGACGTAGTGTAAGAGACACTCTTAAAATTAAAGTTACTTTCTCTTTAAAATAAATAAATAAATTTAAAGTTACTTTAATTAAGATACTAACAGAAAATGAGCCTCTAGCGGGGAAGAGAAAGTGAGAAACAACGCTGCTTTCGGGAAAAATGATCTTATGTTTCCGCTGATATGGCCTCCTGCGTTAGACTTTAATTAAGATACTTTCTCTTCTTCTTCTTTTTTCTTTTTTGTTAACTGTTTGGGATGTATTGGATGCCCAATTTGTAACTGGTAATGGGCCTTCGAGGGAATACCCTTTGTCATTGCGAATTATGACACTCATTGATGTCTTTCACGTGCTAGTCCCGATTTGTACAAGGTAATGGGCCTTCGGGTGACTAGTCTTTGTCCTTGATTTTTTACCCATAAGGTTTCTCCCCACTAAAAATTTGTCATAATGATGATATTAGAAGTCCATTTATCAGTTTGGCTATAGTTGCCTAAGACCTAAAATAAGTCCAACGACACAAAAAAATTCACAAATTTTTAAAAAATTTTGAGGTGATAACTGATATGTTGTGATTAGTTTATAATAAAAGAAATGCTAATGGCTAGTGGTCTTATATGAGAATAATGTTATACATATCATAACTTTTCATTTCATCCAATTGTTTACGAGTTGTGAAATTGTTTTATATATCTAAAATGACTAAGCCTTCTATGTATAGTTAGCCACTTTTTATAAGGGTGCTCCACTTCCTCTATCCTTTTTGAAATAGAATTCAAGAGTATATTTCTTATAAGATAGTCTCATAGGACCCACACATGTTATAAGAGAGATGTTTCACGAGATTGTCTCATAAGACCATACTTCTTACCTTATGTAAATGTTGTGGTTTATTAATTTGATTATTCTTAAATTTCCAATGAAATTTATCAATATAAATAATTTATCGTTTGTATTCAATCGGGATCCAATCATTTGATTCTTTGATAAAGTTAAAAAATAAATTAAAAAAGAAAAAAGAAAAAACTTAAATTTTCTTATATTACACATTACATGGATAAATCACCTTTATTTGCTTATATTAAGTATTATAATACTTTAAGATTTTCATGATTTATTTAGTTATAGTATATTGTCAGCTTTTGATATTTATATTAATTTGTTGGCATTTGATATTTTCTTTAATGGACAATTTTTCAATGGGATATAAGGATATCATATAGGTCTTTGGCATCGTGAGGGGTGGCAATTTTTATCCATATCCATAAACCCACCCATTACCCACCTAATTTGGATAAGTCTTAACCTAACCCATTTGAATATTTAGGTTAAATGGGTAAATACCCATTAGGTTATTTAATTATATGGGTCTTAATGGATAAACCCACTAATACCCACTAAAACCCCCTCTAAAATTTAAATAAACAACATAAAATCTAAATTTCTAGAGAATGACCAAAATACTCCTGAAACCTATAAAATGACCAAAATACCCCCCAAAACTTGAAAATGATCAAAATTCCCCCAAAACCCAAAAAATGACCAAAATACTCCCAAAACCTAAAAATGACAAAAATGCCCCCAAAACCCAAAAAATGACCAAAATACACCCAAAACATAAAAATGACAAAAATACCCCCAAAATGACCAAAATACCCCCCCAAAACCAAAAAATGACCAAAATACGCCCGAAATTAAAAAATTACCCAAATACCTCGAAACCCAAAAAATGGCCAAAATACCCTCGAAACCCAAAAAATGGCCAAAATACCCTCCAAAACCCAAAAAATGACCAAAATACCCCTGAAACCCAAAAAAATGACCAAAATACCCCAAAAACAAAAAAAAATGACCAAAATACCCCCAAAACCCACAAAATGACCAAAATACCTTCAAAATATCTAAAATGAGCAAAATACCCCCCAAAACTCTAAAATGTCCAAAATATCCCCAAAGCTCTAAAAATTACCAAAATACCCCATAATCCTAAAAAAATGACCGAAATACCCGCTAATCTTAAAAATGATCGAAATACCTCAAAAACCTTAAAATTACCAAAAATACCCCCTAAAACCTAAAAAATTACCAAAATACCTCTAAAACCTATAAAATGACTAAAATACCCTTGAAACCTGTAAAAATTACCAAATTACCCCGTAACCTAAAAAATGACTGAACTACCCCGAAACCCATAAAATTACCAAAATACCCCCTAAACTTAAAAAACTACTGAAATACCCTGAAACCTAAAAAATGACTAAAATGCCCCCCGAAACCTAAAAAATGACCAAAATACCCCCCTAAAACCTATAAAATGACCAAAATACCCTCAAAACTTAAAAAAATTACCGAAATACCCTTGAAACCTAAAAATTACCAAAATACACCCTAAACATAAAAAATTGCCAAAATACCACCAAAACCTAAAAAATTACTGAAATATCTCTGAAACCTAAAAAATTACCAAAATACCCTAAAACCTAAAAAATTATCGAAATACCCCAAAACTTAAAAAATGACCAACATAACCCCAAAACCTTTTAAAAAAATGATCGATAAAAACCCCTGAAACCTAAATTATGACTAAAATACCCCTAAACATGTAAGATGACCAAAAATACACCTGAAACATCTAAAATTACCAAAATAGAGGTTTAGGGTATTTTTGATGTTTCGAGGATATTTTCAACAAATTAAAGGTTCTAAGAGTATTTCAGTCATTTTATAGGTTTTGAGGGAATTTTGGTAATTTTTTAGGTTTCGAGGGAATTTTGGTAATGTTTTAGGTTTCAGGGTTATTTTGATCATGTTTTAGATTCTAAGAATATTTCAGTAATTTTTTAGGTTACAAGGGCATTTCTGTCATCTTTTGGGTTTTAGGGGTATTTTGGTCATTTTTAGGTTTTGGGTGTATTTTGGTCATTTTTTGGGTTTTGAGGATATTTTGGTCATTTTTTGGGTTTTGGGGGGTATTTTGGTAATTTTTAGGTTTTGGGGGTATTTTGGCCATTTTTTGGGTTTTAGGGGTATTTTGGTCATTTTGGTAGGTTTTGGGGTATTTTGGTCATTTTTTGGGTTTTGGGGGTATTTCGGTCATTTTTTTGGTTTTAGGGGTATTTCAGTCATTTTTTGAGGTTTTGGGGTATTTTTGTAATTTTTAAGTTTCAGGGGTATTTTGGTTATTTTTTGGGTTTCAGGGTTTTTTGGGGTTTGGGGGTATTTTGGTAATTTTTAGGTTTTAGGGGTATTTTGGTCATTTTTTTTAGGTTTCGGGGGGGTAGTTTGGTCATTTTTAGTTTTTGGGGGTATTTTGGTCATTTTTAGGTTTCGGGGGTATTTTGGTCATTTTTTTGGTTTCAAAGATATTTTGGTCATTTTTTTGGGTTTTGGGGGTACTTTGGTCATTTTTTGGGTTTTGGGGGTATTTTGGTAATTTTTTAGGTTTTGGGGATATTTTGGACATTTTGGATGTTTTGGGGGGTATTTTGCTCATATTAGAGATTTTGAAGGTATTTTGGTAATTTTGGAGGTCAAGAGAGTATTCAAATAGTTTAGAGGTATTTGAGTCATATTGGGTTAAATTGGTGGATTAATTACTAATTAAATGGGTTGGATTGGTAATGGATAATTAATTTATATATAAATGAGTCATAAATTGATAAATGGGTAATTATACACCCAATCCACTTATGACCCAACCCGCCCATTTGCCATCCCTAGCATAGTCTACTAAAGGGGTTTGTTGGGAAATGCGCCCTTTTGGTGGCTTCTGCTCATTTTATCTTTTGGAGGTTTTTCATATAGGATTGGTAGGGTGTATGTAACAGCTTTTATCATATTCATAAATCTAACTTGCTACTCAAGTATTTATAAAATAAAGAGTAAATTACAAATTGCACCCCTAAAGTTTGAGGTGATTGAATTTTACACCATGAAATTTCATAATTTAGATTTTACCCCTTGAAATTTGTACCATATATCCATTTTTCTATTTGCAGATGCCCAGGGCCAGTTCCATTTTTGTAGTCTTTTTGCTTGTTTAGAAGCAAAATTGCTAATTAAATTTTTGTATACAAATTATCTAACATCTCTTTTTAAATTGATAATATAATTAATTCACTTAAGATGTTATTATATTTATTATCTATTAATTAGATATGTATTTATTTGATTTTTTTTTTTTTCATTTTGATTTGTTAATATCTACAGAAACGTTTTAATAGTTTTTTGCGACGTTTTACAAATGCGGCCTAAATCCAAATTTTTTATAGTGACAAGGTTCACTTAGAGCCAAACTTGCGTGAGCCGGAGACTTATTAGTACCTTAAGCATTCTTCAATTGATTTTGATTATCTTATAGTCTCTTCAATTATAATCTCTATGTAAATATTATGTTTGTGTTAAAGGTGGGCATTCTAAAAAAAATGTGTACATCTTACACAAAATTTTGGATATTGTGTGTTATCAAAGAATGAGAAACAACAATTTACCTTTTCAATTGGCTTTGCTCAACCACCGGACAGAGTATATCACAACGCATAGTTTCTAAATATTTTTTTACATCCTCGAAACTCGGAAGTATATATCTTTTAAACCTAAATTATACAGGTACCTAGATGAGCATGCATACGGCCACGTACTCACTCACTCCTTAAACAGTGAATGTTCTTGAGATTAGAGGCAGTTTAGCAAGCAAGAATGAATTAAAAAGACAGAAATCTAAACTATAATATACATTTCTTTATAATAATAATAATAAAACAATGCTGCTGGTTCCACTTACAGTACAGTTTCACATTAGAGGAATTAAAGAGGACAACTAGTATCAAACATGAGCTTTTAATAATATCATTAATTAATCTTTTTAAATGCCTTAACATAATTTAAATTTCTAAAATCTAAAACAATATTGAAAAATCCAAAAATATTAGTACAACAACAACAACAACAAAATTTCCCTTACCTAGCAACATATGCACACATCAAAGACACAAAAAATTCCTAAGCGGCTAAACCTAACTAAGAAAAGAGAGATTCAGTTTAAAAAAACTAAGAAAAGAGAGAGCGAGAAATTACTGAGCAAGTATTTTCAATTATAAATATCATCAAAACTGAAATATGAGTTTTTTTATGGACGCAATGATATTATTTATAGAAATGGATCGACATTGCTACAATAATTAATTCGTATTCAACCACAAATGATTTTTGATGATGCTAAAATCGTCAGTGATCGTCCAGTAGTAGAGTCGACCAAGATCTTCCAAAGCCTTGCAAGAAGGAATGAATAAAGGAAAAAGGAAGGAACACCAATGTGGTGCTTGCCACAGAGCCTTCGATGGTAAAGTTAGATAATTGAGAGAGAAAAGAGAGGGCTAAGTACCAAAGTATCAGAGTTTCTGGATTAGAATTAAGTACCTCATTAGGTCCTGAGGTGCTTATATATATACACCTGCTTCCTTCTCCTAGCCGTTGAAGGTGTTTTAATGGTGGCTTCAATGTGGTATCTGTAACGCTTCCGTGAGGTGTTAATGAGAGGATCTTCGTCTCTCCAATGGTAAGGAGACTTATTGCTACTGTATAACGCCTTGCCATTATTTGTGAATTAATGGCTTTTCCTTTGTCCAATGGATATGGCTAAGGACGGAGACTGGTGTGATGGTTCCTTCGTCCACTAGCCCCTCTTCTGGACGAGGAGGTTGCCTGAGGGAGTTATGTCTGGGCAATCTTTAGCCCTGTTAGTATGGTCTCGTACTCTGCTTCATTGTTGGTTACAGGGAAGTTAAGTTAAACTCCATACTTAAAAGTGTCCCCCTTAGGGGAGGTGATGATGACGACGCCTGCTCCCCTCTCTTCTGAGTGGATGACCCGTCCGTATGGATCGTCTAGAGAGCTGGTTCGTCCGGGCTATCTTCGTGTTCAGGGGAGGTGAACTCTATTATGAAGTTTGTCAGTGCTTGGGCTTTTATGGCCGTCCTAGGTCGATACTCTATGTCAAATTGACTAAGCTCAATGGCTTACTGTATCATTCATCCAACAACCTTAGGTTTATTCATCGCTTTCTTAATAGGTTGATCCATCATTCATCATTACTTGAGGAGCATGTCGTCCACATATACCTCTACGTTCCTCCCAATTTGCTTGCTGAACATCTAGTTTACTAGCCTCTGGTACGTGGCTCTTGCATTCTTCAAACCGAAGGGCATGACCCTGTAGCAATAGAGCCCCTTGCTGGTGATGAAGGTAGTCTTCTCTTACTCTTCTTCTGCCATTTGTTTTTTGTTGTACCCAGAGAAGGCATCCATAAAGGTGAGAAGCTTGTGCCCAGCTATTGAGTCCACAAGCTGGTCAATTCTAGGTAGGGGGAAGTTGTCTTTCGGGCAGATGCTATTCAGATTTGTGAAGTTGACGCACATTCTCCATTTCCCGTTCACCTTTTTTACCATGACGATGTTGGCCAGCTACTCAGGATAATAAACTTCCCTAATGAAGTTAGCGGCTAGCAACTTGTCCACCTCGTCCATGACTGCTTTGTTTCGTTCAGGGGCGAAGACCCTTCTTCTTTGCAAGATCCATGTTTAGGCGGTGTTGAATGATGTTTGTGGGTATGCTAGACATATCTTCATGACTCTAGGCGAACACATCCAGGTTACCTTTCAAAAAGCTAATGATTTCCTTCTTCGTCTAGAGGTTCAGACTCGTCCCTATCTGGGTCATCTTTGCTGGATCTTCTTCCACCAATTCAATCATTTCCAGCTTTTCCACGATTTCTTGCATCTTCTCTCCAATTATCTATGTATGGTTTTCCTTTAGCGCCAGCACTGTTTGGTAACATTCTCGTGCCAGCACTTGGTCTCCCCTTATCTCCCCAATCCCTCTTTCTGTTGGGAATTTTACTTTTAAACAATACGTGGAAGTGGCTGCTTTCCAACGATTGAGGGTGGGTCTTCCTATGATTACATTGTAGGATGAAGGTGAGTCCACTACCAAGAAGTTGTGTCGATTAGTTACTTGGAGGGGGTATGAATTAGCTGTGACCATTAGTGTTACTATTCCCCTTGGGTACACTTTGTCTCTGCTAAAACTGAAGAGGGGTGATTCGAATGGGCGAAGTCTTTTCGGATCCATCTTTAACTGCTGGAAGGCAGAAAGGTAAATAATATCTGCCAAGCTCCCATTGTCTACTAGAATTCTTCTGGTATTGAATCCTTCAAGCATGAGTATAATGACCAATGGGTCGTCATGGGGTTGTTTCACTCATCTGGCGTCTTCTTCCAAGAACAAGATATCCCTCTTCGTTTGTCTCTGCTTCGGGGGTGGTATCCCATGGACACTATTTACCTGCCTTTGGTGTGACTTCTTGAAGGATCTGAACGATCCCCTTGTGGACGATCCTCCTGTGATCGTCTTTATTTTCCCTATTGTGCTCTGTGGATGAAGGGGCATGTGGTCTTCATCCCTCTTAGAAGCTTTGTGTCTGTCCTTATTGTCATCCCTAGACCTGCTGGAATCTCCATATTTTACAATTTTTTGCAACTTTCCTTTTTGTATGAGCTCTTCTATCTGCTCTTTCAGGTCTTTGCAGTCCTCTGTGTAATGACCGTGATCCTTGTGAAAACGGCAATATTTCTTCTGGTTGCACACGTTAGGTGATAAGTGTAATGGCCGGGGCCATTTGAGGTAGTGTTCATCTTTAATCTGCGCCAAAATTTAATCAACATGCATAACTAAAGGAGTGAATTTTACCGTCCAAGGGGTCTTTTCATCTTTCCATCTATTCCCATCAGTATTCTGACGATCTGGTAAGCTCCTCCACACTGGCTGTGAGCGTCTGGATTTGCAGAGCTAATGCTGCGGGATCTTGGGGAGTGTTGGCTCCATCTGGACTTGTGAGTTGAATGGAACTACGTTCTCGAACCTAGGTGTGAAAAAGTTATCCCCACATACAGCGCCAAATTGATGATGTTGAAATCGTCAGCAATCGTACAGCAGTAGAGCCAACCAAGATCGTCCAAAGCCCTGCAAGAACGAATGAATAAAAGAAAAAGGAAGGAACACCAATGTGGTGCCTGCCACAAAGCCTCTGATGGTAAAGTCAGATAATTGAGAGAGAAAAGAAAGGCCTGAATACCAAAGTATCAGAGTTTCTGGACTAGAATTAAGTACCTCCTTAGGTCCTGAAGTGCTTGTATATATACACCCGCTTCCTTCTCCTAGCCGTTGGAGGTGTTTTAATGGTGGTTTCAATGTGGTTTCAGTAACGTCTCCGTGAGATGTTAATGAGAGGATCTTCGTCTCTCCAACGGTAAGGAGACTTATTACTGCTATATAATGCCTTGTCATTATTTGTGAATTAACGGCTTTTCCTTCAACCAATGATATGGCTAAGGACGGAGACTGGTGTGATGGTTCCTTCATCCATTGGCCACTCTTCTGGACAAGGAGGTTACCTGAGGGAGTTATGCCCGATCCATCAATTTTGAATTTTATTTTAAAAATACCGAGTTTCATTTTTTGTAAATAACTACAATAAGAAATAATGATTTTAAGTATTTGTCATTGTTGACAGTTTATTAATACTAAATGGATGGTTATTTGTTCAAGAAAAACAAAAAAAAATTATTTGGAATTTTTATTTATTTATTTATTTTTTAATGAGCATGCACACCTCTGAACATCCTTGAGAGTTGATACTGGTGCAGTTTGGCAATAAGCAACAATGACAAGTATTAAAAAGACAGAAATACACACACACACACACACACATATATATATATATTATAATATATAATAAAACATTATTTCTGGTGACACTTAGCAGTACTGCATTACATTAGAGGAATTAAGAAGGATAAACTAGTGTCAAAGTCCGAGAAACAGCATCGGCTTTTCCCACTAGCTAGAACTAGTAGTACTCCATTAATTCGCACTGGATGTATAACATGAGTTGGAAATTGCCTTTGTTTCTAGCATACAATATGTTAACGTATATAGTGTTGTGGGCTTTAGGCCCAACTAGATTACTTGTATAGCACACATTCTTGTACGACACTCTTACTTGTATTGCACTCATATGCCTCCTATATAAAGGCACTCATGTATATTCTTTCATTGAGAAATACAATACAATTATTTATTCAATATTTCTAACATGGTATCAGAGCCACTGCTCTGATCTTTTCTTAGCAGTCTTGTCTTTATTGGTGTTACTCCGATGTCTTCTTCCAGTCGTCGTCCTTGGGTTCCAGACCTGCAGCCGCCGTCGTTGAGGAGTTTCACATTGCAAAGACCACTGCCCTTTGAGTCATCGCCGCGAATATTGCTCCGATTAATTTTCTGCAAGTACCACTGAGATCATCTTGCATCGATCTACAAAATCGTGGAACCTCAAAGCCATCGGAGACCGCACGTGCCTCCACGCGCCGCTCAAAGGCTCTGTTACGCATCTCACGCGCCTCCACGCGCCACTGAACAGCTGGGTTGCCTTTCCACGCGCCGCGTCATCAAGTCACGCACCGTCACGCGCCTACACACGCTGTCACGCGCCTCAACCCCTCCTGCTAACGTCATTTTGCCACGTCAGCCCCAGTTGCGTCATCGCTGACGTCACTTCCTTACGTCATCCGCTGATGTCATCGTTTGACTTCTGTTGGTTTGACCGTTGTCTTTCAGCAGGGTTAACCGTTGACTTTTTCCTAGAGTTGACTTTTTGCAGTCCAGGTGTTCCTTACCCAGTTTTTCTCGTAGATTTCATTTTTGCAATCTATTTTTGCATATTTTGCTTCTAAATGAAGAATAAAGATAAGTCTTCTTCCTTTTGCAACAATCATCGCAGACAATCCAACAAACATTTTTGCAATTTTTGCAAACGTTTTGGCCAGAATATTGAGACTTTCTATCATCACAACAAATCATCTATTTCCATTTCTGCTGCTACTGTTGCTAACACTGAGAGTGTCCAACCAATGACTCCTGTCTTCTGGATCCACTTTCTCCATTTCCAGAGATGACCTTATAAATATCATCGCCAATGTCATTCGTATGGTTGGTAATGCATCTTATTCCTCTTCTCTCTCAGCTTTATCTGGTATGTCTCCTACCTCTTGGCTTATGGATTCTGCTTGTTGCAATCACATGACACCTCACTTGTCCTTATTTTCTGAACTTACACCTGCACCGCACCCTCTTAATATTCGCACAGCAAATTGTTCCACAATGTCTAGTCATAATATAGGTTCAGTTTCAACCTCCAACCTCTCGGTTCCTAGAGTCTTTAATGTTCCTGACCTTTCATATAATTTATTTTCTGTGGGACAATTAGCTGAGTTGGGTTATCGCATTACCTTTGATTATATTGGGTGCATTGTGCAGGATCCTAGGATAGGACAGGAGCTTGGGACCGGTCCCAGAGTTGGGCGTATGTTTCCCTTGGACAACCTTCGTCTTCCACTTGTTGCTCCTGTTTCTGTTGCTGCAGCTGCTGCAGTTTCTTTCACTCCTTCCCTGGCACTTTGGTATGCTCGTCTTGGTCACGCATCTTCCTCTCGGGTACAACAATTGGCTTCTAGATGTTTGTTAGGTTCAATGTCTACAAAAATTTTTGATTGTGTTTCATGTCAGTTAGGAAAACAACCAGCTTTGCCTTTCAATACTAGTGAATCAATATCCACTGATATCTTTGACCTTATTCATTCCGATGTTTGGGGGCCTTCCTCTGTCTCTAGTATTGGTGGGTCTAGATATTTTGTTGTCTTTGTTGATGATTACTCTCGCTATAACTGGATTTTTAATATGAAACATCGTTCTGAATTATTGGAAGTATATTCTAATTTTGCAAAAATGGTTGAAACTCAGTTTTCCAGACGCATCAAAATTTTTCGATCTGATAATGCTCTTGAATACACTCAATATGCTTTCTAAGCTGTTTTGCATTCCTATGGCACTGTTCATCAATTAACTTGTCCAGGTACCTCTCAACAAAATGGTAGAGCCGAACGAAAACTTCATCATATTCTTGACACTGTTCGTACTCTCCTTCTCTCTGCCAAAGTTCCTGGTCCTTTTTGGGGTGAAGCTGCTCTTCATGTTGTTCATACAATTAATCGCATTCCGAGTCCTGTTATCCAAAATCAAACTCTATATGAGCGCCTTTTTGGGTCACCTCCAGACTATCACCACCTTCGCTCTTTCGATTCTACTTGTTTCGTTCTTCTTCAGCCACATGAGCATAACAAACTTGAGCCTCGGTCAAGGCTTTGTTGTTTTCTTGGCTATGGCGAAACTCAAAAAGGGTATAGGTGTTATGATCCTGTCTCTCATCGTCTTCGTATCTCTCGTAATGTTGTCTTTTGGGAACATCGCCTCTTTGTCGAGCTCTCTCATTTCAGTGCTTCCCTGTCTTCCTCCTCTGTCTTAGATATTTTTCCAGATGAGGCACATATTCCTTCTATAGCTGCTTCTGATCTTTTTGTAGTTGCTCTTGATTCTGTTGCTGTAGACTTCTCTGTCCAACCATCAGATATCACTGATCCCTTTCCCAATTCACCCTTTAATGAACAGGTGGAAGATGAACAAGTTGAAGACGAGCTACCCAACCCCAATCCTGAGCTTGGGTCTCCTACTCCTGCTTTGCCTGAAGATCTTGCACAAGACATTCCACCTCGTCACTCAACTCGGGTAAGATCTATTCCTGCACATTTACTTGACTATCATTGTTACACTACCCTTGCTACACTACACAAGCCTCACACCTATCGTGAGGCTTCCACTGACCCTTTATGACAGATTGCAATGAAAGAGGAACTTGATGCATTATCTAAAAACCATACTTGGGATTTGGTGACACTTCATCCTGGGAAATTTGTGGTTGGTTGTAAGTGGATCTACAAGATTAAGACTCGCTCTGATGGGTCCATTGAGCGCTACAAAGCTCGTCTTGTTGCAAAAGGTTTTACACAAGAGTATGAGATTGATTATGAAGAGACATTTGCTCCGGTTGCTCGTATCTTATCTGTTCGTGCCCTCTTAGCTGTTGCTGCTGCTCGTAAATGGGACCTTTTTCAGATGGATGTCAAAAATGCATTCCTTAATGGGGATTTAAGTGAAGAAGTGTAGATGCAACCTCCTCCTGGTCTCTCTGTTGACTCAAACAAGGTTTGTCACCTTCGACGTGCACTTTATAGCTTTAAACAAGCTCCACAAGCTTGGTTTGCCAAATTCAGCTCTACCATCTCTCGCTTGGGTTACATGGCCAGTCATTATGATTCCGCCTTATTTCTTCGTCGCACTGACAAAGGCACTATTTTACTCCTCCTATATGTGGATGATATGATCATAACTGGTGATGACCTCAGTGGCATTCAAGAACTCAAGGCTTTTCTCAGTCAGCAATTTGAGATGAAAGATCTTGGACATCTCAGCTACTTCTTGGGTCTTGAAATCACTCATTCTACAGATGGACTTTATATTACTCAAGCCAAGTATGCCTCTAAACTCTTGTCTCGAGTTGGACTCACTGATAGCAAGACTGTTGACACTCCAGTTGAGCTTAATGCACATCTGACTCCCTAAGGGGGGAAACCATTGTCTAATCCTTCTCTTTACAGACGCTTGGTTGGCAGCTTAGTTTATCTCACTGTCACTCGTCCAGACATTTCCTATACTGTTCACCAGGTGAGCCAGTGTCTGTCTGCTCCATGATCGACTCACTATGCTGCTGTTCTGCGCATTCTTCGATACCTAAAGGGAACTCTCTTCCATGGTCTTTTCTACTCTGCCCAGTCTCCTCTTATTCTTCGTACATTTTCTGATGCTAATTGGGCAGGAGATCCCACTGATTGCAGGTCCACTACTGGTTATTGCTTTCTTCTTAGTTCTTCTCTGATTTCTTGGCGAAGCAATAAACAAACTCATGTAGCCCGCTCCAGTACTGAAGCAGAATATCGTGCCCCTGCTGATACCACATCTGAGCTCCTTTGGCTATGATGGCTTCTCAAAGACTTAGGTGTGTCTATATCCTCTGCTAATCCTCTTTATTGTGACAACCAGAGTGCTATTCATATTGCTCACAATGATGTCTTCCATGAACAGACTAAACACATCGAGATCGATTGTCATTTTATCCGTTATCATCTTGTCCATGGTACTCTCAAGCTGATCTCAGTCTCTTCTAAAGATCAACTTGTAGATATCTTCACCAAGTTACATCCTAAGGGACGCCTTCGTACTTTGGTTGACAATCTCAAGTTGGTCTCACATCCACCTTGAGTTTGAGGGAGGCTGTTAACGTATATAGTGTTGTGGGTTTTAGGCCTAACTAGATTACTTGTATAGCACACATTCTTGTATTACACTCTTACTTATACTGCACTCATATGCCTCTTATATAAAGGCACTCATGTATATTCTTTTATTGAGAAATACAATACAATTATTTATTCCGTATTTCTAACACAATACATAAACTCTTTTGATATAAAATAACTTAGAATGGTGATGGGGGCTTGTGTGGTGGCTTGTAGTGTGGGGGAGGTGGCTTCTTATATGGTTTCGGACTCGGAGGAGGTGTCACTTTTTGGGGCGGCTTGTATGGGTTTTCCAATGGAGGGTGTCCTGGGTATGGAGGTGGTGGCTTGTGCAGTGGTGGTGGTCTCACTACTATAGGAGGAAGTGGCTTGACCTTTGGTGGTGGTGGTCTCCCTATTCTAGGAGGTAGAATTGGTGGTTTTGGCTTCTCTACTTCAGGAGGTTTGTGAACAGGTGTAGGTGGCTTGTAAAGAGGAGCTAGTGGCTTGCGGAATTCAGCAAAAGCTGGACTGGTGAGAACCACAATTCCGAGGAACAACAGTGGCCAATATAAGGAAGACATTTCTGATGGACGATGGTGCAAAATAAGAAGAAATGGACACCATTTTTATAGTTGATTTAAACCATTATTGGCTGTAACAGGTGTCGAAATTAACGTCGTTCATTGTGATTCAGCACCTAAATTGTAAGAGAAGTCCAACGAGGGTATGGCGTGTCATTTATAATTCATAAATGTGATAGACATAGTTGGGTCCCATTGAGTCGTAAAATTGGACTACTGGAACAACAGGTTTGAAAGTGCAAGTCTGGGTTGCTCGTGAATTAAGGTGGGATCCCCTGACTTAAGATTACATATTGTTTTTAGGATAAGCTTAGCGAAGTTAGTCTTTGCCGATCTTACACTTTAATCAATTACTTCCTTCTCTTATCCAATTTTTCAGTACTGTTAATTACTTACGGTGTCATATTATGGTTGATGTTTAATAATAGAAATGATAATAATTTTAAAGATGTAGAAGCTCTAAATTCTAAACCATGCAATGATATATATTAAGTTTAACCATGTAAAACAAAGACGAGCAAAAATCATAATTACATTAAATTGATTAAAACGTCCAATATATAGTAACAATACCTTAATCTATAAGTGGATGGGCCCAATACACAGTAACAATACCAGGTCAAGCTCATATACAGTACCAACAGTGGATGGGCCCAATATACAGTAACAATACCAGGTCAAGCTCATATACAGTACCAACACTAGGACAAGCTCTGAATGGAGGTGGTATAAGGTGTTTCGGATGCATGCATCCAAAACACATTGTATTTTCTCCTATGGATGAGTAGGTCAAGCTCAAATGCGAATAAAATATATTTAAAAAAATTCTTTCATCAAGCCAATTTTATATAATTCATGACAACTATATTCTTTTTAATTAAATCAAATATAATTATCTTTTACATTATGTTAATCATAATTAATACTATTATTTAAACATTTTAAATAATTGTTTTTTGTGTGAAATAAATTAAAGATCATACATTTTGTTATAATAATGGTTTAGAAAGCATTAAATGTATCTAAATCAATTAATTTAAAAAAAGAGGTGGCATGAAATAGAGTGGAGGGTATTATTATTAATTTGACTCTATTTTATTTATTTATTAATGTGCTAAAGTGTTTTGGTATGGATTCCAAGGCTAAGCATGTGAGTACTCATTTGGTCCCTCGCTTTAATCAGGCCGGCCCTAAGCCTAGACTATTTAGTCCATTCCCTAGGGTAGACATGGCAAAACGGGTCAGAATTTTCTGACCCGACCCATTTGACCCGCAACCCGTTTGACCCGCGACCCGATTGACCCGTTTAAAAATGATCAATTTTGACCCGCAACCCGATTGACCCAACCCGAACCCAACCCGACCCGCCCGTTTTGCCATATCTACCCTAGGGCCCCCTATTAGAGAAACGCCAAATTTTGGGGCACAATTGATATATTTTTTTTTTTTACTTTTTATTTTTTGGAGATATAGAAAAAAAAAAAATTAGTTTACATTTTTCCTCTACTTTTAAAAAATCCCAAAGAATTGAGTATTGTTAGGGATAATTAAAAAAAAAAAAACATATGTTTACAAATATGTGTCACTATTCACAAGAAATAATTGAGATAGGAAAATGTTATAAATACTGTAAATTTACTTCAAAACATTTACAAATTGATGTGATAATTAATGTGATTTGTAGAAATTAACAACCTATTAAATGCATTTTTTAATTACTTTTTATAAATGGTGATACATCTTTTTAAGTTTCATGTTATAAAATTTACGAGGGCAAAGGATTTAATGTCGGCACTTGATTATCCCTGTGCGCTAATAAGGAGAGCTAATACATGCCACATGTATCCTATACAAGATTTTTTTGGTAGATTTATGAATGCAATTGTATGTAATTGGCCTAAGATTTCATTGACTATCAGTATGATTATTCATTCTATGCATTAATTATTTGAGGAGAGATTATCATTGGCAAGTTGCTGAATGGATCTTTAGATACATTTGGAAAGTGTTGATTTAGGTTTGAATTTTGAGAGAGATGAATATGTCGGAATACACTTACTTTGATGTGTCAATACATATAGACTATATATTCATGGTGATCTAGATAAGCGTTTTTCTTGAAGCAATAGTAAGTAGGACATTGGCACTACAATCCATTATTGCATTATCAACGAGTAGGTTAAATACATGGATGTGATGGAAAGCATTAAGGATGCTATTTTCCTAAATGGTTTAATTGAAGACTTGGGATCAAGGGAGTTAATTTCGTACCGGAGGCTGTACCGATTTGACCAGTGAAACGATATATTTTGGTACCGGTCAATACCGGTATACCGTATCGGGTTTACCGTTATTTTATATATATATATATATATATATATAGGGAAATGCTAACGAGTGCCCTTAGGACATTGATTAATAATCCATTTAAAGAAAGTTTTTATGGGAAATGAAAAAAAAAAAAAAAATAATATTTTGACAGCTTTTTTCATTTCCCATAAAAGTGGTATCAAAACTTTCATAAAATAGATTATTAACCAGTGCCCTAAGGGCACTCGTTAGCAAAACCCATATAAATATATTTATGTATGTATGTGTGTGTGTGTGTGTGTATATTATAATAAATATAAAAGTTTACCAAAAAACATTACCTCAATTCAGAACAAATTTTTCATGGTTATAGACTTTAGCATCAATTAAAAGAAAGAAAAAAACACAATATAAAAAATAGAAAGTTTAATTGTTCATTGCATACTAAGAAAACAAATAATACTAATAAGTTAATGCAAATAAGTTACCATTCTTCCCTTGCAAAAATTCAAAAATTACAAAATTAAAAAAAAAAAAAAAAAAACCTTTTTTTAGTACCAACCGGTATTGCCTAAAATTGGCTGGTATGGCCAGTACGGCTGGTATTTAAACCGGTACAAAACGTTGGCGTTTCGATATCGGTATACGTACCAATACGGTACATACTGGCCGGTACTGGTATAGTATCGACTACACTGCTTGGGATTCATCAAGAGCACACTTGTGTCTTTTATATGATAGTCAGAGTGATATACATCTTGAGTAAAACTAATTCTAACACTCTCAAACTAGGAAAATTAATGTTCACTATTACTTTGTTCAAGAAATTGTTGATTAGAGAGATATTCTTCTTCAGAAGATTAAGAATGTAGGTAATCCAATTGAGATGCATGATGACTAAATCAACTTCTTTGCACAAGTTCAAGTACTACTTGAATTTGATTGGTTTTTGCAGTTTGAGTTAACCCTCATGGGCTTTGGTGAAAGTGTACATAGAATTTTTGTTTGTGAGACTCGGTCTAATTCAAGGGTCAAGGTAGAGATTTTTGACGTGGCTTGAACATAACCTCAAAGTCATTGCTTATTTGTTATTAGTTTAGATTCTTTTAATTTTTCAATGCACGACAGTATTAAGTTAAGTGTGTTTGAGTGGTATTTGATTACCAATTTGCCATGTCTAGGTCTTATATTTGTCCTCTCTTCTTTGTATTTGGTACATGTCTCTATACTATTTTTTACTTGTATTTTCATTTCTATTTTTTATTTTTTAGATCCTTTTCAAGTTTATAATTATTTTATAATTTGTAAAAGCCCTTTTGCACATAATAAGTTAGAACCGTTGAAGTCATAGTCAAAGTTTAGCTTATTGAAAGAGGGGCGGCTCAGTGATGATCTCCCTCTTAAATTTCTTCTTGGTTGATGTTCATTCAAATCCTATAACATCATTGAGACTGCCGCAGTTGTCTAGACCCTTGTATTTCTCCTCCATGGTGGATTCCGACCTTCATAAATGACTGGCTATAAGCTCAGTGGTTTATTAGATAATTGAAAACATAAGATCTTTAAAACTATTTGAAATTCAGAAGAACTACATAGGGGAGCCTTTGAACAACTAGAAAAGTCCTAGATTTCCTCCTCCTTATCACCATCTCAAAGACAAATTTACTATATTTTCAATTTTTTTTTTCTCTTTTAGCAAGGTACTACGACATATATAAATAGATATTTGGTTTGAGTAATGCTAGCCATTACAAAAAATGCTGGTTTGAGTCGCGTTTTTCAAAAACGCGGCTACAGGTAAGACTTCGAGCCGTGTTTTTGAGCCACGCGACTTCAGACCTGGTCTAAAGCCGCGTTTTCTGAAGCTGGAGCTGCATTTACCTTCTAGGACTGAAGTCGCGTTTTTAAAAAGGTGGCTACAAACCCAACCATTTAAATATATATATATATATATATATATATATATATATATATATATATGTATATATTTCCTAAAGCCACGTTTAAAAATCGCGGCCTAAGCCCTACCTAGAGCTATATTTTCTATAAATGCGGCTACAACTATATACCTAAGAGCATTCACATCAGATCAGCTATAGTCTTCTAAAATACATCTACAGTGCAAATTTTACACATTTTGAGAAAAAATACACCCACATCAGTGGGTGTAAAAATGTGTAAAACCGGTCATATTTTTCCATGAGCTACAGTACCCGTGTAAATATACATGGGTACTGTAGCTCGTGTATATATTAAAATAATACTATCCGTTTGCACCAATTTTTCTCTCTCTTCTCCGTGCTCAACAACCTCAGCTCCTCCTCATCTTCTTTTCCTCAGATGCACACAAACACACCCACACACAAACACATCCATACAGACAAATCAACACAGAGATACACTTGCTCAAAAAAAAAAAAAAAAAAAAAAAACAGAGATACACGAGCTAAGGAGATCGGTGCTTGTGGATCGAAGCTAGGGAGATCGGAGCTGTGGATCGGTGCTTGTGATCGGAGCTGTGGATTGGTGCAACTGTGGATCGAAGCTGTGGATTGGTGCTTGTGATCAGAGCTGTGGATCGGAGCTTGTGATCGGAGCTGTGGATCGGAGCATGGTCGGAGCTGTGGATCAGAGCTCGTAGGAGCTGTGGATCGGAGCGTGGATTGGAGCGGTGGTTCGGAGCTGTGGCATTTGGTGGCGTAGATCAGCTCGTAGATCGGTGCTCGTAGATCAGATAGATCGGTGCTCGGAGTGGGTGACGGTTGCGGTGGGTAGTGGCTGTGCGGCTGAGATTTGGTGGTGGATCAGATTTGGTGGGTCAGGATGAGTGTGTGGTTGAGATTTGGTGGTGGCTGAGATTTTGTGATGGTGGTGGAAGAGGAAGGTGGATGGGTTTTGTGATTTAGAAGAGGAAGGCCAGAGAGATGGGTGTAGAGAGAGAGAGAGCAAGAAATCAGAAAAATGGGTAGAAAGAGAGAGAGAGCGCGTATTAAAGAGAGGTAGTTAGAGAGAAATAATAAAAAAATGGAGTATAATGAATATTTTATTGAAATATCTTGTAAAATAGATGAACTGATGTGGGTGTTTTGTAAAAGTGAATGTGTAAAATAGAAAAAGTAGGTTTTTAGTGTAAAAATGTTCGTGTAAAATACATGAACTGATGTGAATGCTCTAAGCCGCGTTTTATATAAACGCAGCTTAAAGCATGTCTGTAGCTGCGTTTGTTTAAACACGGCTATAGGTTTGGCATAAATTCTTTTTAAAAAAAACCCCTAAACTACTCTTTGATCTCTAACCCGATCTCTCATCTTCTCTCTCACTCTCTCCCTTTGACTCCCAAACCCTCACCTTCAACCCACCCCTCTCTGATCTCATTTTTGAGCTATGGAAAATTTTGTGATCCATAGCTCAACCGTACCCTTCCTACTCTCTTTCACCACCAATCCTTGTGCCTCTTGCGCTGCTGATCAAGCTCGATGTGCCGCCACCGACAAAGCCTATCCTGCCACCGATCTGCTAACTATTCAAGGTATATCTCTCTCAATGTTTCCTTCTCTTCTCTCTCACTCTGGTCGGTGGTTTTGGGGTGGTCTGTGATGGTGGGGTTGATCTGGGTTTGTGACAGTTTGTGTTGTGGATTGATCTAGGTTATGTGGTGGTCTTTGATGTGGTTTGGCGGTGTGGGTGTGGGGTTTTGATTTGTGTGGGAGTGGGTTTTGGGTTGGTGGGTTGCGGCGGGTCTGGGTTGTGGTGGGTTGTGGTGGCATGGGGGTTTTGGTTGTGGAGGTGCAGTGATGGCATGGGGCCGTAGTTGTGGCTAGGTTCTGATGGGTTTGGGTTGGATTTTTGGAATGGGTTTGATTTTGGGTGGGTTCTAATGGTGTTGCTATGGTGGTGGGGTGGGTTGTTGCCGTGATGGTGTCTAGTGGTTGTGAGATCGGCGTGGGTCTGGTAGTTGCTGATTCGGCGTGATTCTAGTTGTGAGATCGGTGCTAGGTTTTGGTGGCTGTGTCTGGTGGTTCTCTTTATAGTATAATCTTTAAAGCATTTTTTGTTATGTGATTTGTTAAAGATTGGTTTTTTTAACCATTGTGTTCTTCGCAGAATTGAAATGATCTCTACTAATTTTATTTTTTTAAATAATGATAAATGGTTTTAAACTCTACAGTAATTTGCTAATTTTATTTTTTTAAATAATGATAAATGGTTTTAAACTCTACAGTAATTTGGTGATTCTAGTGACATGTTTTTTGTTATACTGTTAGCATACGAAATACGATGGTTTTGTAAAAGACAATGGACTTGTTTGGGTTTGATCGGACCTTTAGTATTGTTATTGTAAATGAGAAATACTCGAATAACTGACAATCCCAAAATGATTGGATCGTGTGCTGTGTCATCTACAGTCAGCATTGCCTGGTATGGGATTTCATGATGCAATAATACTTAATTGATGGGATCATGGTTAGGAGTATAATGGGTTGTTTTGGTTTGTCAATTCGTTGGGCAAAGTGTTGTTGGTTGTGACACTGCGCCTGTTTTTTCCTTTATTTATAATTTTTTGTTTAGTTTTTGCATAAAACGAAAAGTTAACGAACGATTTGTCATAAATTTTCAGGGTCAATCTGCCATTTCTGTTGATGATACGTTAAAAGTTATAACCTGCAGGTAATTTGATTCTAGCCATTTGTCACATTCGACAAATTATGATCTCAAGCTCATAGTGGGATTCTTTTTTATTTTCTAGGGAGCAACAAAAGAAGTTGCCTGCCTCCATAATACTATTTTTGCAGTTTGCTTTCTATGGAAACAGCTGATTGCCCGGGGTTATTGGTGGATCTTGTAAAGATCGTAACTGACATCAATATTGCCATTCAATAAGGAGAATTTGACACTGAGGTGGTTATTTCTCATTGTAGAAACCGGATTTGGGCACTTCTACGGGTTGAGAGAGTGGACCCAAGCCCAGCTAACCCTACAATGAATTTATAGAGAATGGGTTCAAGAACTAGGCCCTAGAAAGGAATGCAGCGGCCATGCATGGTTGTACATGAGTGCCTAATAACTGAAACGTTAACTGGGATGCACAATAATGCTCCTCGGACGTGCCTTACAGAGCTTGGAGTTCTTATTATTTCTTTGAAGAAAGGTTACAAGGTTTCAGAGAACACAAGTGGCTAAAGTACTTCATAATTCTGGTTTTTCCATCCGTCCCTTCTTCAAGAGGAACTTCTTACATTATATACATCTATCTCAGTTGATCCTAGCCCTACATTTGTTGATCAGCCAGGCCACCACTTGAGAGCCTGTCCCATCAGCCGCATTCCCATCCCTTCTGTGGGTTGCAGCGCCCAAGACAGCACTGTTCAGGGGTCCTATCCTCATTAATGCGGCCAGGGCGTTAGTTGAGGGCATTTAATGTGGAGGTGACAGTTCATCTGGGACTTGCTCCTCCACCATACTTCCATGTCCAGCACTTGGTACTTGGTATTTGCTCCTTGGATGCTCGGGGAGACTCCCTTTGATGGTGTGCCGCTTGTCCACTTTCAGATCTCGGAGGTCCGAGGACTTTATCATCCTTGGCATTGTTTCCTGGGCAACTGGGCTTTGCACTTTAGTCCTCGGACCTTGGACGCGTCCTCGGCGTGGGCCTTTGGGCCTAGTTCGAAGTGGGCCGGGGTTGCCTGACTCTTTCTGGCCCCACAATAGCCCCTCAAAATCTTGTTGTCCGCATCCTCGGGCGGAAATGAGGATTTTGACATCCTCGGATCTGCTCCGTGTCCAATTGAGTCTTGTCCCTCGTCAGCGTTGGAGCCTTTTCATCTGCCCAAGGTGCGTTACTGACGCTTCGGTGCGCGTAACGTGTCCTGCATTAAATTCTGGCGGCTCTGTGCTCCCCACGTTTAACGGGCAGATGACAATCTAACGGTAGGGATGCGCCTAGCATTTATGGGCGGGAAAACTCGCGCGGCTCTTCGATCTGGGGTATAAATACCCATTCGAACTGCTTTCCCCTTTTTTCATTCACAATCAAGAGCTCTTGCGCCTTCATTCTGAGTCCAGCCAAATTTTCACCTACATCTCCAGCATAAAAAGCACGTCCGAGGAGCTTCTCCTCATTTTTGTAAGTCGCTCTATCCCTCTCTGAGCTTTCTTCCTCTCTATTCCTCCTTCTCTTTTATTTGCTCTTCCTTTAGCTCTCTTAGGCGTCATTTGGGATGGGTAGGCTTAAGAAGTACGTCTATACTGAGGAGGCGATGGAGAAATTCATCGCCGATTATAAGATACCGGCCAACGTGGGCTTGAGGTATTGTGAGGAAGGGGAGCGACTCCTTCGAAGGCAGGAGGGCGAGGTGGTGATTCCCATCATCGCTTTCCTCGAAGGTGGCATGAGGATCCCCATGGGCCCGGTGACGAGGGGTTACCTTACATACTTCCGGTTAACCCCCACCCAGTGCGCCTCCAACATCTTCAGAATTCTGGGGTGTGTGGACGCTCTGAACAAGAAGATGGGGCTAAGGTTGACCCATCACGACGTGAACTACTGTTACAACCTTCAACACCTGAAGAACAAATCGTACTACATGAAGACGAGGGACGATAGGGTCCGGCTTATCCAGTGCCTCCCTGAGTCCAACAAGGGGTTGAACGAGGATTTTCTCATCGTGTCTGGAGGGTGGCACAATGGCCTTCACTGCCCGACGACAGAAGGGACACCAGGTGGGGCAGTGGGAGTAGGAGGGGGTTCAAAGATTCTAACTTGTTTCATGCGTCATTTCTTTTTGCACTGTTTGGTTACTAACGTGAATGTGTTTTCTTTCTGCAGATCCACACGCCTTCGCACGCCACTTCAACCTGATCAACAGGGAGGATTTGCAGAAGGTGCTCAGGTTGGCGGTTTTCGAAAACGAAGCTGACCATCAAGTTAGAGCCGCTCACAAAATCTTGGGGTACACCTCGCTCCAAAAATCGTTCGCGGCCCCAAAGCACGTGATCAGAGCGAAGGATCCTCGGCTGCGGAAAATAACTGTGACCGAGGACGGGTTCGAGTTTCCCGAGGATCCCTCCACTTCAGAAGGTGTCATGTTAGCAGTCCCCTCTTCCTCCCACACATTCTCGGAGGCCGCGAAAGAGAACTTAGAGAGGGAAGGGGAAGTTGCAGATTTTGGTTCTGCCGAGGACGATTTTGACGTGTTTGAACAAGTCCAACAGTCCGAGGACCCTTCTGGAGACTTGGGTGATCCTCGTCTAACTGAAGCAGACCTCCTAGCGTCAGAGACATCTTCTCGGCTTGAGATGGGTTATAAGAAGAAGCCCCAAGCCAGTCTGCTTGACCTAATAGAAGGGCAGTCGGGGAAGTCCAAGCCAAAGCTTCCTCCTCCTTCCCCAAAGACTCGTCCTGCCCAGACCAGGTCAGCCTTTACTCAATCTAGGCCTCCTTCTCCTCCATCTCAGACGAACCCGCCATCCAAGCACGAGCCTGCTGATCCTAAGCAGAAGAAGGATAAGGGCAAGAGGCCCATCGATGACAAATCTGGGCCCACGAGGGAGGGGGATGACACTCAGCGGCCCTCAAAGCAGCTGAGGATTGGCTCCAAAGCCCAGGACAAACAGACCGATTCCCAGCCCGAGATTCAGGCCTGGCTCCCCGCCCCAATGCTCCATAGGGCACCTTTGAGGGGTGACTCCTCCCTCAGGGATTTTAGAGAGGGCGAAGGCGCGTACGTGGCCGACGCGGTGGAAAGATGCCTGCTACTTCCTGCGGACATGGCGCAGCTAGGGACCATGAGGAGTAGGGAGGTCTTCCTCATCCTCAAGCGATACTTGGGGATGGTAAGACCCTCAACACTTGTGTTTTTTTTTTTGGCTTCAGTTTTTTCTTCCTTTCTTTTTCGAGCTCGGCTTATTATGTATCTGTTTTGTTTGGCAGGCTGTCTAGGCCACCTTCAGGCTGGAGGAGGCGGCCCATGACCACGGAAAGGCCATGGATGAAGAGCCCGAGAAGCGCTTGGAGGCCACTCGGACCCTCAAGAACTCCGAGGACGACCTTGCCAAGGCCAGGGAGGAGCTGAAGGCAATGACCAGGGCTCGGGACAGCGCAGTGTCAGGCCTTGAAGGTGCCCAGAAGCAGGCCGAATCTCAGACGAAGCGTCTGGGTGAGGTAGAGGAGCAGTTGAAGCTCGCCGAGGAGCTGATAGCTAGCCTGACGAAGAAGATGGATGATGCTGAGGAGGCCAAGATGGTGGCTAAATGGGCCAAAGAGGAAGCTGTGAGGGCCAAGTTTGAGGCAGATCAAGGTAGGGAGGAGGCCTGGGCCACTAAGGAGGAAGCCGAGGAGGCAGCCTATGCTGCCGGGGCAACTGAGACAGCAGCTGCCTACAAATCCCAAGTCCCTGAGTTATGCAGGCGCTACTGCTCCCAGCCTTGGGGTGAAGCCCTCAGACAGGCTGGAGTGGAGGCCTCTTCTGACCTGTGGAAGGAGGAGAGTGTGTACTACCCCCTGCCATCCGCGAGGCTGCCCCAGATGGCTCTGAGGCCGAGGAGTCCGCTGTGGAAACTGCTGCTACTCTAGGTGAAGGGGCCTCGGACGCTGGACCCACTGGTGAGCCAGTTCAAGGGAGTAATCCTCCTGTGGTGGTTGAACTGAATGAAGGCCCTAACAAGGAAGCACCCCAGTAGGTTGTAAAGCCCTCCCCCGATGCCCAGGTTTCTTCTGCTGAGGGGGCAGCTATTCCTGCCGTGCCTCTGCAGGCTATCCCACTCGGTCAGAGCTCAGAGGATCCTGAGGCTGCTATGGGCCAGCCACCCACCGGAGCGGGCAATTAAGTGGAAGGAGTAGGCTTCTTGGCGCCTCTGCTTTACCCCCTTTTGGACATCGCAAGGACGCATCTACCCTGCCTTTGCTTTTGTTTGTTATTCATTTTGTTCTTGTTCTTTTTTTTTTTTTTTTTTTTTTGAACGGTGTAGTGTGACTCTTACCATGTAATTTTTTTGGACTTAATGAAATGCGAGCTTTATTTCTCTATTCTGAATTATGCTGGCTGTTTGTTCATCTGCGCATTATCCGCTCTTTTTTTTTTTACTTGCATAATTTTAACTTCAATTGCATCTCGGCCAATCGCGGCATCAATTATTATAACAAGAGGGCATGTATGCTCGGGCGGACCTTTCGTTTCCTAAGGACCATGTAGAATTTCTTCGAGCAGACACTTAAGATCCCTTCGAAGTAGTTAGTTTCCCCATAGGCCTGAGTCCGAGGACCATGCAATGCCTTGGTTCTGTCTAACATTTAGTCTTCTGAAGTAGTTAGTTTTCCCATAGGCCTGAGTCCGAGGACCATGCAGTGCCTTGGTTCTGTTTAACACTTAGTCTTGAAGTAGTTAGTTTTCCCATAGGCCTGAGTCTGAGGACCATGCAGTGCCTTGGTTCTGTCTAACACTTAGTCTTGAAGTAGTTAGTTTTCCTATAGGCCTGAGTCCGAGGACCATGCAGTGCCTTGGTTCTGTCTAACACTTAGTCTTCTGTAAGTAACTAGTTTCCCCATAGGTTTGAGTCCGTGGACCATGCAAGACCTTGGTTCTGTCTAGTACCCAGGTATATTTGAGTGGTTAGTTTCCCCATAGGTTTGAGTCCGAGGACCATGCAAGACCTTGGTTCTGTCTAACGCTTCAGTTCATCTGTAAGTAACTAGTGTTCCCATAGGTTTGAGTCCTTGGACCATGCAAGACCTTGGTTATGTCTAGTACCCAGGGATATTTGAGTGGTTAGTTTCCCCATAGGTTTGAGTCCGAGGACCATGTAAGACCTTGGTTCTGTCTAACGCTTCAGTTCATCTGTAAGTAACTAGTTTTCCCATAGGTTTGAGTCTTTGGACCATGCAAGACCTTGGTTCTGTCTAGTACCCAGGGATATTTGAGTGGTTAGTTTCCCTATAGGTTTGAGTCCGAGGACCATGCAAGACCTTGGTTCTGTCTAACGCTTCAGTTCATCTGTAAGTAACTAGTTTTCCCATAGGTTTGAGTCCTTGGACCATGCAAGACCTTGGTTCTGTCTAGTACCCAGGGATATTTAAGTGGTTAGCTTCCCCATAGGTTTGAGTCCGAGGACCATGCAAGACCCTGGTTCTGTCTAACGCTTCAGTTCATCTGTAAGTAACTAGTTTTCCCATAGGTTTGAGTCCTTAGACCATGAAAGACCTTGGTTCTGTCTAGTACCCAAGGATATTTGAGTGGTTAGTTTCCCCATAGGTTTGAGTCTGAGGACCATGCAAGACCTTGGTTCTGTCTAACGCTTCAGTTCATCTGTAAGTAACTAGTTTTCCCATAGGTTTGAGTCTTTGGACCATGCAAGACCTTGGTTCTGTCTAGCACCCAGGGATATTTGAATGGTTAGTTTCCCCATAGGTTTGAGTCCGAGGACCATGCAAGACCTTGGTTCTGTCTAACGCTTCAGTTCATCTGTAAGTAACTAGTTTTCCCATAGGTTTGAGTCTTTGGACCATGCAAGACCTTGGTTCTGTCTAACATTTAGTCTTCTGAAGTAGTTAGTTTTCCCATAGGCCTGAGTCCGAGGACCATGCAGTGCCTTGGTTCTGTTTAACACTTAGTCTTGAAGTAGTTAGTTTTCCCATAGGCCTGAGTCTGAGGACCATGCAGTGCCTTGGTTCTGTCTAACACTTAGTCTTCAAGTAGTTAGTTTTCCCATAGGCCTGAGTCCGAGGACCATGCAGTGCCTTGGTTCTGTCTAACACTTAGTCTTCTGTAAGTAACTAGTTTCCCCATAGGTTTGAGTCCGTGGACCATGCAAGACCTTGGTTCTGTCTAGTACCCAGGTATATTTGAGTGGTTAGTTTCCCCATAGGTTTGAGTCCGAGGACCATGCAAGACCTTGGTTCTGTCTAACGCTTCAGTTCATCTGTAAGTAACTAGTTTTCTCATAGGTTTGAGTCCTTGGACCATGCAAGACCTTGGTTCTGTCTAGTACCCAGGGATATTTGAGTGGTTAGTTTCCCCATAGGTTTGAGTCCGAGGACCATGTAAGACCTTGGTTCTGTCTAACGCTTCAGTTCATCTGTAAGTAACTAGTTTTCCCATAGGTTTGAGTCTTTGGACCATGCAAGACCTTGGTTCTGTCTAGTACCCAGGGATATTTGAGTGGTTATTTTCCCCATAGGTTTGAGTCCGAGGACCATGCAAGACCTTGGTTCTGTCTAACGCTTCAGTTCATTTGTAAGTAACTAGTTTTCCCATAGGTTTGAGTCCTTGGACCATGCAAGACCTTGGTTCTGTCTAGTACCCAGGGATATTTGAGTGGTTAGTTTCCCCATAGGTTTGAGTCCGAGGACCATGCAAGACCCTGGTTCTGTCTAACGCTTCAGTTCATCTGTAAGTAACTAGTTTTCCCATAGGTTTGAGTCCTTGGACCATGCAAGACCTTGGTTCTGTCTAGTACCCAGGTATATTTGCCGTTGGGACGCGAGGCATGTAATCATGATAGGCAGAACATCTGAATCAAAAGGGACTTCTTCATTAATAGTAATACCTTTTCAGGTTATTTACATTCCATCGACGAGGTACAGGTTTGTCATCTAAATCTTCTAAATAGTATGCTCCTACCCCTGCTACTGAGGTAATTCGGTAGGGCCCCTCCCAGTTGGGTCCGAGCTTTCCCCCAGAAGGGTTCTTGGCAGCTCCTACGACTTTTCTCAGCACCAGGTCCCCTGGTGCTAGTGGTCTGAGCTTCACATTGGCGTCATATCCTTGCTTGAGCTTTTGCTGGTAGTTGGCCAGCTGGATCATTTCTCGCTCTCTTCGTTCGTCCACCAGGTCCAGGCTCCACCCCAGCAGTTCATCATTGCTGCCTGGAGTGAAGGAGCTCGTCCTTAGCGTCGGGAAGTTTGTTTCCAGGGGGATCACCGCCTCCGCACCATAAGTCATGGCAAAAGGTGTTTCCCCCGTTGAGCGTCGGGGTGTAGTCTGGAACGTCCAGAGGACGTGGGGCAGCTCTTCTACCCATCTCCCCTTGGCATCATCCAGTCTCTTCTTAAGCCCGTTGACGATGACCTTGTTGACAGCCTCGGCCTGTCCGTTTCCCTGGGGGTAGGTTGGCGTTGAGTATCTGTTTGTGATCCCAAGTTCGCAACAGTACCTCCTGAAGGCCTTGCTATCGAATTAGAGCCCATTATCCGAGATGAGGGTATGAGGGACCCCGAATCGTGTAACTATGTTCCTCCAAAGGAATTTTTTCACGTCTACGTCCCTGATGTTGGCCAGTGGCTCGGCCTCGACCCACTTGGTGAAGTAGTCCGTGGCCACCAACAGATACTTCTTATTCCCTGGTGCTCTGGGGAAAGGTCCCACAATGTCCAATCCCCATTGGGCAAACGGCCATGGACTGGACAAAGGATTGAGGACCCCTCCTGGCTGATGGATGTTTGGGGCGAACCTTTGGCACTGGTCACACTTCTTAACATACTCCTGGGCTTCTTGCTGCATTCCCGGCCACCAGTATCCTTGTGTGACGGCTCGGTGAGCCAGGGATCTCCCCCCTGTGTGGCTCCCACAGATTCCTTCGTGCAGCTCTTCGAGCAAGAATTCTGCCGCTTCGAGGTGGACGCACAGCAGATATGGCCCAGAGTAGGAGCGCCTGTATAGTTTGTGATCCTCGGACAACCAAAACCGAGGAGCTTTCCTTCGTATCTTTTCTGCCTCTAACCTCTCCTCAGGCAGGACATCATCTTTGAGGAATCTCACTATGGGGTCCATCCAGCTAGACCCATCTCAACTTAGTGGACGGGGATCACTCCCTTTGGCACTTCACTCGCCCTTTCCAGGTGCTCCACAAGTATGATTCGAGGTAGAGCCTCTGCCGAGGAGGTTGCGAGTGTGGCTAGTGAATCGGCATGACTGTTCCCACTCCTAGGAATATGGGACAAGCTGAAGAGGCCAAACTCCAGCTGCAAGCGCTTGACTTGGCTCAGGTATTCTTGCATTCTCGAATCTTTGGCCTCCATCTCCCCCTTTACCTATCCTACCACCAACCTCGAGTCTGAGAACATCTCTATTGACTTTCCTCCCATCTTTTGCACCATGATCATCCCTTGCAGTAATGCCTCATATTCGGCCTCGTTGTTTGTGGCCGTGAATCCGAGCCTCAGGGAGTTCTCTAGGACATGATCTTCAGGGGATACTAGGACCAGCCCTATTCCGGACCCCCTTTGGTTTGCCGCGCCATCAACATATACTTTCCAACATGGTGACTCCGAGATGGAGATTGCCCCAACTGATTTCTCATCACAGCTCTTCTCCTCGGCTGTCACCTCTACGACTGGTTCAGCGAACTCGGCCATCAAATCTGCCAGAACCTGGCCTTTTATGGAGGTCTGAGGCATGTACTTGACGTCGAAAGCCCCCAGAATTGTGTTCCACTTCGCAATTCTTCCTGTGTAGTCAGTGGTCTGGAGTACAGACTTCAAGGGCAATCGGGTTAGGACAACCACCGTGTGAGCTTGGAAGTAATGGGGGAGCTTTCTTGTGGCGTGGACCACAGCCAGTATGGCTTTCTCTAGGGGTAGGTATTTGACCTCCGCTTCGTGCAGCGACTTACTGACGTAGTAAACTGGCTTTTGAACGCCATTGTCTTCCCGTACCAATACTAGGCTCACTGCGTGGGGCGCCACAGCAAGGTATGCGTATAGGACCTCGTCGGCCTCAGGATTGGACATGATAGGCGGCCGGGATAGGTACTCCTTGAGTTGCTGGAAAGCTACGGCACAATCCTCGGACCACTCAAATCCTTTCCACTTGTTGATCATGAGGTAGAAGGGCCTGCACCTGTCGGCCGACCTGGAAATGAATCGGTTCAGCGCCGCGATCATCCCAGTAAGCTTTTGGACCTCCTTGGGGTTCTGCGGAGGCTTCAAATTGTGAATGGCCTTGATTTGGTCAGGGTCGACTTCGATCCCACGGTGGGTGATCATGTACCCCAAAAACTTGCCAGAGCCTACGCCAAACGAGCATTTTGAGGCATTAAGGCGGAGCTTGTGCTTTCTCAGGACGTCAAATGTGCGGTCGAGGTCCCCCAAGTG
This sequence comes from Quercus aquifolioides, assembly GCA_019022515.1. NCBI lineage: Eukaryota > Viridiplantae > Streptophyta > Magnoliopsida > Fagales > Fagaceae > Quercus > Quercus aquifolioides. The sequence goes on along the minus strand of CM032334.1, from coordinate 18,131,207 downwards.
TTCGGACACCAGTTTGCTCTTCACCACCATATCGTCAACATAGACCTCGATGCTCTTGCCTAACATCGGCTCAAACATTCTCGTCATCATCCTCTGGTAGGTGGATCCGGCGTTTTTCAGGCCAAATGGCATAACCTTGTAGTGGTAGTTCCCAATGAGCGTCACAAAGGCTGTCTTCTCTTGGTCCTCCAAAGCTAGTGGGATTTGATGATAGCCCTGAAAGGCATCTAGGAAGCTCATCCGAGGATGGCTCGCCGTCGCATCTACTAGCTGGTCTATTCGTGGCATTGGGAAGGGGTCCTTTGGGCATGCTTTGTTCAGGTCTGTGAAGTCTACACAAACCCTCCACTTCCCACTTTTCTTCTTGACCACCACAGTGTTGGCCAACCATTCTGGGTAAAAGACTTCTTTGATCGCCCCCGCGCGCTTAAGCTTATTGACCTCTTCCCTGATTGCGTCAGCATGCTCCTTTGACGGGCGCCGGGGTGGCTGCTTCTTGGGGATCACGGATGGGTTGACGTTAAGGTGGTGACATATGAAGGATGGATCAATCCCAGGGGCATTGCAGGGGTCCCATGCGAACATGTCAAGGTTCCTTTTGAGGAACTCGAGTAACTCTTCCTTCTCCTGGGGAGGCAGCTGGGTCCCGACCTGGAAGAACTTCTCCGGGTCATCGTCAATTACCACATTCTCCAGGTTCTCACATTTGGCATCCTCGACAGCTGTATCAGGAGGCGCCACCACGGTCTTTGGTTGCTATAAACCTTCCTCGGCGGGGGCCGAGGGCTGTGCATCAAGCCGATAGGATATGGCAGCCACCGTGCACTGCCTCGCTGTGGTCTGGCAACCTCGGATCTCTAGAACTTGATCCCCTGATGGGAATTTCACCTTCTGGTGCAAGGTGGAGGCTACGCCCCCCAAGGCGTGTAGTCAGGGCCTTCCTACGATGGCCGTGTAAGGGGAGTATGTATCCACCACTACAAAGTTCACCTCCACCACCTCTGGGCCTGTCTGTATGGGCAGCTTAATCATGCCCTTTGGGATGACGAGCTTTCCAACGAAACTCATTAGGGGGGAGCTATAAGGTGTGAGGTCCTCCGGTTTTAGCCCCAGCCCCTTGTAGAGGTCTGGACACATGACCTCGGCTGCGCTGCCACCATCCACCATCACCCTTTTCACGTCGTAGCCCCCGATTCTGAGGGTGACGATTAGAGCGTCATCGTGGGGTTGGGTGGTCCTAATCTTGTCCTCTTCCGAGAAACTCAAGGCTAGGGGAAGACTCCTCCTGGCCCTCTTCGGCCCTGTCCGGGAGTCCTCGGCAGGTAGTTGGGCTACGGACAGCACTCGCGAAGGGCATGTGCCTGTTCTTCCTAGTGCCGCCAAGATTACGTTGATCGTCCCAGCGGGCTGCCCCATGGCGGTGTCCCTCCGAGGCTCTTGGTAGGTCTGGCCCTGCTGGCCGCTGGAATGGTGCAGAAGGTGCTTCAGCTTTCCCTCCCGGACTAGCTGGTCCAGGTGGTTCCAAAGGTTCCTGCAGTCCTCCGTGGCATGTCCGTGGTCCTGGTGGTATTGGCAGTAACGGTTCTGGTTGCGCTTATCAGGTTCTCCAGACATCTTAGCCGGCCACCTGAAGTATGGCTCGTTCTTTATCCTTTCCAGCACCTTGTGTACGGGTTCTTGGAATACGGCGCCAACAGGCTGGGCATTGGTCGCCCCGGATTGCCCACCGAAATCCCTCCTCGGTCGGGCATTGCTGTACCTGTCCAACCTGAAATCCCTCCTCTCCTGAGGGATAGCCTTCTCCTTCCCCTTGCCCTGCAACATGTCTTCCTCTACCCGCTTGTACTTGTCGATCCGATCCATCAGTTGCCGCATGCTGGTGGCGGGCTTACCAGTTAAGGACTTCCTCAGGCCGTGCCCCATTGGTAGTCCATTCTGGAATGTATTGATGGCGACAGCGTCGTACTTGCCGTCCAGCTCGTTGTAAATCTCCCAGTACTTGTCCGAGTAAGCCTTGAGGGTCTCCCCGTCACGCATGGATAGGGACAGTAACGCGCTCATGGGCCGAGGAAGCCTGCTGTTCGTAACAAAGCGGGAACCAAAAGCCTGGGTCAGCTGCCTGTACGAGTCTATGGAATTCGTCCTTAGACCGTTGAACCACCTCATTGCCACAGGCCCCAAGCTGGATGGGAAGACTTTGCACATCAGCGCCTCGTTCTTAGAGTGGACAGTCATCCTCTGGTTGAACTGGCTCACATGCTCCACGGGATCCGTTTTGCCGTTGTAAGCGGTGAAGGTTGGCTGCTGGAACCGCCGAGGAAGCACTGCCTCCTCTATACAACGCGTGAAGGGCGACTTGGAGAGCTGATCCAGCGCCTTGCTCATGGCGTCACCCCCTAAGCCCCTGGGGGTTGGGTTGGCACGCCTACGCCTCTAGTAGCGCTCCTCCTCGTGGGAGAAAGTCTCGCTGGGGGGCGTTCTTGACCTTTGCTTGTATTCGTCATCACTTTCGTCGTCAGAGGGCAGGTCAGGGCTGGGTTCGAACTGTCTTCGCTGCACACGGCGCAGCTTCCTCTTCAGATCATCTATCTCACGCTGCATGGCCACCTTATCATCCTTTCTCTGGGAAGCGTGGCTATGGGCCTCTTCCGATCACGTGGCCTGGCCATTGTCGCGCTTCTAGGGAACGTGCCCGTCCTGGCGGGCTTGGCTTTCGCTCGCTGTTGAGGTATGCACGCTTCCTTCTCGAAATCGTCCGTTCTCGTTCTGACCGCCCCCGGGGTCGCCATAGTTACCCTGGTGCCGGGATTTAGCCGGTTCAGGTCGATGGGGATTTCCTTGGTAAGGGCCTGATCCTACCATGCTTGACTGTTGTCCTTACTAACACACAAGTTCTTCCCACAGACGGCGCCAATTGTAGGGACCAGATTTGGGCACTTCTACGGGTTAAGAGAGTGGACCCAAGCCCAGCTAACCCTGCAATGAATTTATAGAGAATAGGTTCAAGAACTAGGCCCTAGAAAGGAATGCAGCGGCCATGCATGGTTGTACGTGAGTGCCTAATAACTTAAACGTTAACTGGGATGCACAATAATGCTCCTCGGACGTGTCTTACAAAGCTTGGAGTTTTTATTATTTCTTTGAAGAAAGGTTACAAGGTTTCAGAGAACACAAGTGGCTAAAGTACTTCCTAATTCTGGTTTTTCCGTCCGTCCCCTCTTCAAGAGGGACTTCTTACATTATATACATCTATCTCAGTTGATCCTAGCCCTACATTTGTTGATCAACCAGGCCACCACTTGAGAGCCTGTCCCATCAGCCGCATTCTCATCCCTCCTGTGGGTTGCAGCGCCTAAGACAGTACTGTTCAGGGGTCCTATTCTCATTAATGTGGCCAGGGCGTTAGTTGGGGGCATTTAATGTGGAGGTGACAGTTCATCTGGGACTTGCTCCTCCACCATGTTTCCATGTCCGGCGCTTGGTACTTGCTATTTGCTCCTTGGATGCTCGGGGAGACTTCCCTTGATGGTGTGCCGCTTGTCCACTTTCAGATCTCGGAGGTCCGAGGACTTTATCATCCTCGGCACTGTTTCCTGGGCAACTAGGTTTTGCACTTTAGTCCTCGGACCTTGGACGCATCCTCGGCGTGGGCCTTTGGGCCTGGTTCGAAGTGGACCGGGGTTGCCTGACTCTTTCTGGCTCCACACTCATTGATCTCTGCAAGTTTTAATTATTATTTTTTTAATTGGACATTGAGTGACATTATTCTTGTACACCAATGACAATGAAAACAGGCCCACCAATGATTTCATCATTCTTGTACGTTAAACCATTTACTAAATTTAAGTCAATGATAAATAGTTGGTGTTTTAGAGCTTTAACAATTCTTTCACATAAAGATATCTAACTCTTAAAGGTTCAATAGATCTGAAATGTAGTTTTATAATTTTCAGTTTTTCTAATAGAGTTGAATCACTTGTTAATAGCTGAAGTTGGCAGTTGGCTGATTTGTTCATAGGAAATAGGAATACAAACTAGGGGTAGTTATTAATATTCCAATTCTAAGTTTTCTTTGAAAGAATTTTTTTTACATCTAAAAGACATTTTGAATTACATATGGAGGTGCATATTTATATGTCCATGTGGTACTGGCATGTGCCAGTGTATGGATTGAGTGCTTGTAGCACAAGTTCTTCCCTGTTTATTAGGAAGTCAATAAGCATAAAATGATGATTGCTTACACCAATATAGAATGCGTGGTTTTGAGAAAATTATAAAAGTCCTTGACAAACTTATAGTCCTTAACGAGAAGAGTGAAGGTATTCTACTATCTAACTTTTATAGTGGGGATCTGAACTAGAATTTATTTAACTAGATTTTTTTTAGTAAAAAAAAAAAAAAAAAAAAACAGTCAACTAGTTGACTACCTATATTCCTGATTCTTTGTTCCATGCATGTCTATGTATGTCTATATGTGTTGATTTTCCCGCTGGCAAATTTTCATTTAACCAATTCCTCTTTCTTCGTAAATTTAACTCTCTGAGTTTCTTCAGGGAGGTGGCTGAGCCTATTATTAAGATCTGTTAAAATCTTTAAAGCCTAGCTTGTTATTATTGTTAAATTTTTTATTTTTTGTACCTGTAGCAAATTTCTGCATAATCCAATGCAGTACAATGGTGGTTTTTTATTTTTATGGGGTTCATGACAGGACAAGAACTTAAATTCTACACTAAAGCATGAAAAGAATCTCAAAAGTATCGGTATGCTCCATAGTCCCTACTAAAACAGATCTTTCTTGTCAACCTTTATTTTATGCTAAACTGTATTCTCCATTTGTATTGTTCTTATGAGCCAGGTTCACTCAAACACAAGACATCGACTGGTCTGGAGCATGCTGAGAAAGCTGCAATTGTTGAAGCAGATAAGCAGTTAAGTCTCTAAATTTTTTTCTTTTCCTTCTTCTTTAAAAAGTCAGTTTCCCCTATTTCTAGATTGTATTTAATTTGGACAGTTTATTTGAGGGTGTTGACAAGTGTTCACTGGGTCATTTTGTAATATGATTTCTTTGTAGCAACTGATTTTTCTTCTTATGGTGTCTTGAATCATCTTATGTACTTCCATTACAAAAAAATCATGTATAAATATTCATTGCATATCTTTTTTGTTGTTACGCATGAAGTTAGAGGTACCTTACTGGCAAAAAAAATTCCTCTATGGAATGTGAATGCTAAGCACTGAATTGATTTGATGCATAAAATCAGTCAAGGATCTTTCTTTGTGTGTATTTTAAGGCCTCAAAAAATAAATTAGAATACAAGGAAAAGCAACTTTTGTGTGTTGTGCTCTAAGTCTTTAAGAATGAAGTTAGAGCTCTTTTACCTCATATAAAGGCCATAATGTGTTAAATTCATTAAGGTCACTGCCATACTTGTGTCATGAGAGGGGGTGGGGGGTCAATATGCAACTATGTATACTACTCAAGGCTCAAGCGAACATGTAACAACCCCCCTCCTCCCTTCCCTGTCCTATTTTTCAAAACAAAGCATACACAATAATGTTTCATAGTAATCTCCTTTGGTGTAACCTAATTAAATCAAGGCTAATGGTTTTCATTTGGTAGACTGAAAAAAACTACATACTTTTTTTTTTTAATTGTTGTCAATATCCATAGCTTTTATAAGTAGAGACATGACAAGTTTTCCATTATTAATGACAATGAAAATGTGAATTTTTGCAGCAATATGAGCCACGATACACAGCACCTTCTAAGAAGTCTCAGTCGTTGGTTGATGAAGCAGTAACCATTAGGTACTTTTTCCAATCCATTATTTATTATTAGTTATTATTACACAACTTAGAAAGTAAGGGCGCATGAGCATGACAAGTGCCTCGTTTTTAAATTCTAGTAAGAGTCACTCACCTTTATTTTCGTGTAGTTTATGATTGAAGTAATTACTTCAATCATAAACTATAGAACGCAGCTATAGAACCCTTTTCAGCTACCTTCAGACAACCTATAGCCGCGTTTTTAAAAACACGGCCGCGTTCATAAACGCAGCTCAAAGAGAACCTATAACCGCGTTTTTTTAAAAACGCAGCCATAGGCCTATAGGGCAGAATACATCTTACAGGGAAAAAAACGCGGCCATAGGCCTGTTGCTGCGGTGATTAGGCCGTGTTTGTAAACGCGGCTCTATCCTATAGCCGCGTTTTTTAAAGTATGACATTCTTTTATTATGTTGTTGATATCTTTTATTTTTTGGTCAAAAGGAAAATTATGTTGTTGATATCAATCAATAACAATCATTGTTATATTAGTTTACAGTGACTATAAAGTAAAATTTGTAATAATTAACTTTTGCATATTTCATTCATTTTTTCATTATTTGAAATAGAATTCTTAATTTAACCTAATCTAAATGGATATATTTATGTTTGAAGTTATCTGTTGAAAACTTAAATTCTGACTCTTGTTGTTCAATGTTCACTCAACTAGTTCACGGTGATCATTTGATGCACCCACCCCTACGAGAGGCTTGATAGAAGTTAACCAATCTCTTGATCTTGCTTTAACGTTGAGAACAAACTAGTGCATGTGCTTTACTAGATTCATAAATAACCATATATTATAAATCTTTTAGGTGGAATCCAGGCTCTGCTTGTTTAAAGTGATGCTGATGCCAAGTATTACTATCAACCAATCTTGTCATTTTTTTTTAATGTTTTGTTTTGTCTTGGTCGAACCCTGTTGAGATTTGGTAAACAGGATGGATGCAGATCGATTATTATGTCATCATTGTAGTACGGAATGTGACATTGCTGATTTTTCTTTCCACCCAACCAAATCTCCACGCAGCAAAAAAACAATGAATTATCTTGAGCCCGTTGGTAATGTTTGTAAAGAACAAACACGTCGGTAAAAGGGAATATATATTTTAGATAGCTCACTGCTTTAAATTAGAAAAATGATATCATGCTTAGCAATTACACAGAAAGCAACACTGCAATAACTAATGGCACGAGTAAGCTCATTCCTAATGATCAACCCATAGAACATGACACACAAGGAAGCATAGTGAGTACTGCTAAGCTCTTATTTCTAGTTATTAATCTATCCACATTCACCCTAAAACTCAGATGTAATGGATAGGTGATGAAAGCCTCTAGGCAGAAGAAGGTGGCTTCTTGTATGGTGTTGGAGGAGGCAGAATCTTGCGGGGTGGCTTGTGAGGATCTTGACCTTTCTCCACTGGAGGGTGTCCTGGATAGTGACCATAAGGTGGTGATGGCAAGTGCTTTGGGGGTGCTGGAGTTTCTACTTTGGGAGGTAGGCTAGTGGGTGGCTTCTCTACCTTAGGAGGTGCCTGAACTGGGGTTGGTGGCTTATACACTGGTGGTTTCTCTACTTTGGGAGGTAGAGTTGGAGGTTTAGAAATTGGGGTTGGTGGCTTGTGAATTGGCACTGATGGTTTAGGGGGTTGGTAAACTGGGGTTGGTGGCTTATGTTCAGGGGTTGGATTGCTCACTGGAGGAGACTTGTAAATAGGAGTTGGTGGCTTCTCAATTGGGGGAGGTTTCTGAATTGGAGTGGGGGGCTTGTGCTCATATGGAGGTGGCTTTGGGTAATCGGCATTGGATGGAGTGGTGAGAAGCACCACTGCTAGAAACAACACTAGTAAGCTTGTGCTAGACATATTGGCTACTGATGATTCAAAACTAGAAGAGTGGATACCATTTTATAATGCCTATTGTGGGCCCTCGTCGGCAGCACAGTATCAAGTAGTTTCATCCATTTCATACGTAAGTTATGAAAAAAATAACGTTTTGCAGATTTTTAGGTGAAGAGGGATCCATTTTGGGTCCCTTTGATTTGAAAATGGTAAATTGAAACAGTGAAGTTAAAATTGAGTGGACAGAAGCTTTGAGAGGTAAGAACATAACCAATTCCTTTTGGACTTTTAAACAGTTTTTCATCACGTGGTATATTTCAAAGTCCAAATATAAATAGGGATGTTTATCTTGTGTGTTTAGTGTTTGCTGTTTATAACCCTAGTCTATAAAAGTTAAGTCATTTTGTAGTTGTACTTTTGTTATATAATATATTATAAACCCGATTTAAAATACTAAATATTATTATTTTCGTGAGCGTTCTAATAAGTATTCTTGTTTATTAAAAAAAATAACAGATTAAATTCTAACATGCACATTGACCATATAATACATTATCAATGCATAACCTTGGTACATAAAAAGACTAGGCGCAGTGTGTGTACACACACACACATATATATATATATATATATATATATATATATATTTTATTTGTTTATTTTCTTTTCCTTTGGCGGGAGTCGGTGCACCTTAGTGTGATTTATGAATGTCCATGTTGGTAATTTTATATAAATAAAAATAATAATAATAACCCTTTTTGTTTTGTTAGGATTTGGGAATATGGACCACTCTACACTTGTCCTTTCCGAAGATTTTGCAATGTCTATCTATTACGCGTACGCGTTTCTTGATTTCCCATATAAATTTTGACATTGATGGGTGCCGGTGGAGAAATAGGTATGGTAGCATGTGTACCTGAAATGAATTAGCTGAATGTTGTAGAGATGGTGGGACCTTATGGCTGAACTTAAGGAGTGATTGACACTTGCAAATTCCAAATACACAAAATAAGACTAATACCAAATGAGAGAGAGAGAGAGAGAGCTTGCATGAGTCTTTTACCCTAGATTGAAAATTAATCGCTTGCAATGGAAGATAAAGGTCCTCATTGTCCTCAAGCAACTTAAAGATGGCTACTTTTTGTTTAAAATCCTACAGCAATACTCAAAGCAAGGCCCAATCACTTTTTGGGCCACTATCTCTATTTTGTAATTTTTTTACTTTTTAATGCATGCCGGACCTAGGCAGTAGAGGCTCCGGATTTTTGTTTAGCTGGTCAATAGTGTTGTCATTTTGGTGTCTTAAAAGTGGTGTAATTTTTTGTTAATAAAAAAGAAAAGTACAGGAAAAAATATTTTCATTTTGCGGCTAATTGCAAAGTAAGTTAGAGTTTGGGGAGAATATTTATTTATTTATTTATTTTTAAAAATGAAGCAGCAATTTTAAGAGTAGAACTATTGACACAACACTTTTATAACAAAATCTAAGTGGCAAGTTGTTAAAGATGTAAAAAAATAATGTCATTTGTAGGTCTAGATAAAAACCAATTAAAACTTGCCACTTAACCTTTATTGTAAAATTATTGTGAAAATAGCACTAAAATAATCATATTCAAGCTAATTTCAACTAGGATTAAACAAAATGTAGAGTTAGGGTGTTTAAAATTTTATTTTAGGGGTCAAAACAAAAAAAAAAAATTAATTTATATATAATTTTTGTTTTTCGGCCAGGTCAGGGGAGAGCCGCCCTTGGACCTAAGCCCATGTATTTTTTATGAGAAAATCAATGATTGATAGAGCATAAAGCCATAAAGTCAAACGAAAAAAGTAGGACGAGATTTCTATTCATTCATTTTTTATGATCCCTTGTTTCTTCCAGGATTAAATGTATTTTTCTTATAATTGCTATTTCTTCTAGGATAACATATATTTGTATTTTTCTTTTCTTTTCTTTTTAGGAAGTAGATAGGGAGTGTCCCTTGTAAAATTCTTTTTATTTATATACCCATTTATGTTGTATAAAAAATAAAACTAAAAGGTATACATGAGTTCAATAGTCAGAATTAATATATTGTTGGTTACTCCGCTAGTATAAGTGTCTGTGAAGTGTGGGAGGCTTAAGAGCTAGCATTCAAGTTTTCAAGAGGGAGTTTCACATGCATATACACTTGGATTAAGTTAGAGTAAAATTTCTATCTATCTTGTATAAAAAAAAAAAAAAAAATTAAAATTAAAATATTGTTGCACTTTGATGGGGACTAGCAAAGTAAGAGCATTAGCATCATATTCCTTAAAATTTCTCCCAATTTTAGGATAAGAATCTATTTTTGCTAACCATTTTTCAAAATGCCCACATTAGATTTTCTACTCTAAAATCTAAACCCAATTTCAGTTAAATATTATTTCTTTCAAATTTTTTTTTTTAATTTCCTATTAAAGCCCAAAACGCCCACACCTAGATTTTCTACTCTAAAATCTAAACCCAATTTCAATCATTTTTTTTCCTATTAAAGCCCAAAACACCCACACCTAGACGCATATTAGAAATGGTCCAATCCTGCCCTCACTGGCAGTGCCAGACTCCAAGCTGTCGTTGCCCATGTCAGTCGTCGCAACCATTGATCTGCATATATGCCATGAGAGAGAGAGAGAGAGAGAGAGAGAGAGAGTAAAAACTCATTTAGGAAATTAATGAACATTGCTCCTAGAGAGTAATTGTAACAAAATCCTAAAATGGGGAATGGATAGGGAGGCTATTGTGCGGTGTTTTTTTTCCCCCTAAATTACTCCTTTACCCTATTTTAGGGATATTAATGCTAATGTTCATAGTTTCTGATGAAGGCATATGGGCATGCACGTATTTAGTGATTGATGGACTAGACATATACTGATTTAGTGATTGTTGTGGGATGAACACAAATATATACTTTTTAACATAGGTACATAGTGGGAGAGGAAGAGTTAGAGTTTGAACTACAAATTTAGGGAACTACAAAGGATATATCATTATCAAAGTTGTCAATTCCATTCTAGTGACCGTTTTAGTTTGTCCATTAGAATAGAATATTTCAATACCGGTCTATTTTGGCGCATCGAGGTCCCTAATGTTTACTTTGCGAGCGTAATTGGTCCCTTAAGTTTTGAGTAAGTACTATTAGTCCATCAAGTTTAAAAAATGAGCTAGATTAGTCTTTTTGTCAACTGCTATTAGTGTTATTATCTATGTGGCTAACAGAAAAGTGATATGGCATTTTTTAACTAATGTTACATTTTTTATATTAAAATATTCCAAAATTAATACCCTCTTTGTGCCTATTCTTTCTCACTGATTTGCAACCATAGAGACTTAGTCTTTTCACATATTTCTCTCACTTCTTGCCAAGATTATCTCGCAAAAAGCTCTTCTTGATATTATAAACCAAACCGATTTCTTAGATCACACTTTTATTTACAACGCACACCCATTTCACCAAAACACAATTTTTTTTTTTTTTTTTTTTTTTTTTTTCATATGGGTTCTCCATGTTCTTCTCTTTCACATTGAAACCCATGAAATTCTCTGACCTTCCCCAGCATTCGAATTGTGAATCGTTTGGTATAACACAATTCAATTCCAAAGAGACAAATTTCCTCATCTTGGTCATCTCTATTTAACTCATTCACATTGAAAAGTTTATCAAATATTGTTCATTTCTTTAAGAGGGTCAAATTATATAATTTATTATTATATATATTTTGATGGCACAGAAAAAGACCAGGATATCAAGGTCTTGTAGCTCTTCTATCTTATAGGTTTAGAGAAAAAGTCTAGTTTCAGTGAGTAATAGCTTTGGGCTCAAAAGGTCAGACTAGAAACGCTGCTATTGTGGTAGTGAAGAATAAGTTGAAGTAAATGAGAGGTGGGTAAGAGAGTGAGGGATAGAGATTTCTCTTCAATTTTGTATCATTTTAATAAAAAGAAATGTCATATAAGTGAAAAAGATGCCACGTCATTATTCCGTTAGTCACCAAAGTAATAACATATTAACATCAATGGCAGTTAACAAAAAAACTAACAATACTTATTTTTAAAACTTAAAAGATCAATAGTGCTCACTTGAAATCTAAGGGACCAATTACCCTTACAGAGTAAACTTTAAGGGCTAATAGTGTATTAGTTTCGCCTATTCTTTTTGTTTGTTGAATATTCTTAGTGTGCTTGTGAGGCCCGTGTGTATACAAGTACATAATCCATCTCACTTATCAACAAATCCTAATCAAGTTATACAATATTAATTTATCTATCCTAAGTAAGGATACTTTAAAAATATAATGATATAAAAAGTGTCACGTCATTAATTATATTATATGAAGTGGTACTAGATATACTTTTAAATTTATAATATATAATCTGATGATTTTAATATAATTGGAGTTTTTGTTTGTTTATAGGAAATGATATTTAATTTTTCTTTGTAGCTCTAGATTTTTCTTTATTAATTTGCTGCTTTGGTGAGACGCACCAAATTATTGATTTGATAATGATTATAATGAAATCAATCTCCAAAAGTCTTAATTAGTTTTTTTTTTTTTTTTTCAATTATTTCTGTTGAGAATGATGCTTTTAATTTCCTTGTATCGGGGTATCAAGGCGCGAATCATTGAGACATGTGATAACATGTCAATAGAAAGAAGAAGAGTTTGAATCTTTACGAGAATAATGCAATGACTTTTTGTTCTTCTCTATCTGATAGAAAACAATTCAAATCGTAAAGATAGAAGATATATCAAGGCTGAAATATTCTCCAAATGCATAACTGCATGTCAATACTCATAAGCAACACAGCTAACAACAAACACTATATAAACGAGTACACAACATGAACATATAGCTCAGTGCTAGTAGTAGATGTTCCACAAATAGTACAGTGAATGACAAGAAAGGGCCAAAATGGCCAAATACCACTTATTTTTGAATTTTTAAGGACAAAAACACTGTTTCAGAAATAAATAGGAAACTACCACTTTTTTTAGAACTTGAGTTTCAGAAACTTGAGTTCCTCATCAATTCTGCCACCGTGGCACTGCTGAGCTGGAATTTCTGTGATTAAAAAAAAAAATTATGTAGTACTCGAGCTTGGTAAACTCGAGTTCCATGCAACACAATACTCGAGTATGCCAGACTCGAGTACGTTTTGTAAATAAAATGCAGATAAAAAAAAAATTACATGGTACTCGAGTTTACCAAACTTGAGTACCGTGTAAATTTTTTTTTTTTTTTTTTTTGGGATAATCGACAAATAAACATAAAGATAAAAATAAGTGGCTTTTTTATGTTTTTATTTATTTAAACAGAAGCATTGTAAAATATAGAGATTTTAATTTCAAAATATGAATTTAATTTCTACATTAATTAAAATTGTTCATTTTTTTCTCATAAAAATTGTTCACTGTTTTCTGTATAAACTATTTCTACGATTTTGCATAAAATTATTTTCTGTTCAGCATTATTTAAGAAATTGTTCACTCTCTTTTCTGCATAAATTATTTTATGTTTACTGTTTAAAAAATTGTTCTCTGTTTTCTCATAAAACACCTAGTGAAATTGTGTTTTCTAAATTTAAACGCAAAATCTGAATGCTTTTTCATGTTTGAATTTCACAATAATCGAATATATTTTTCTGCATTGATAAAATCTGTTTCTACATTAATAAAATTTGCTCTCTGCACATCATATTTACTGTATATTCAAATCTACTTACTGCATTCATAAAATCTGTTTTTTTGCATTAATTAAAACTGTTCACTGTTTTCTCATAAAAATTGTTCACTGTTTTCTGCATAAACTATTTCTAGCATTCTGCATAAAATTATTTTCTGTTTAGCATTATTTAAAAAATTGTTCACTCTCTTTTATGCGTATATTATTTTTTGTTCACTATTTAAAAAATTGTTCGCTGTTTTCTCATAAAATACTTAGTGAAATCGTGTTTTCTAAATTTAAAAGCCAAATCTGAATGCTTTTTCATGTTTAAATTTCACAATAATCAAATTTGTTTTTCTGCATTGATAAAATCTGTTTCTACGTTAATAAAATTTGCTCTCTACACATCATGTTTACTGTATATTCGAAGCTGCTTACGGCATTCATAAAATCCGTTTTTTGCATTAATTAAAACTGTTCACTGTTTTCTGCATAAACTATTTTTAGCATTGGCGCAGTTATTGCACTTAAAAAAAAAATTACACGGTACTCGTGTTGCATGGAACTCGAGTTTACCAAGCTCGAGTATCACATAATTTTTCTTTATCGCAGATATTCCAGGTCAGTAGTGCCACGGTGGCAGAATTGGTGAGGAACACGAGTTTCTGAAACTCGAGTTCTAGAAAAAGTGGTAGTTTCCTATTTATTTCCGAAACAGTGTTTTTGTGCTAAAAAATTCAAAAATAAGTGGTATTTGGCCATTTTGGCCGACAAGAAAGATAACATAGTTTAAGCTCTTATTTCTAAATATTTAGCTATGCATTCAGTTGGCAGTTGGGAGTTTGTGGGGTGGCTTGTGAGAAGGACTTGGTGGCTTCTTTTCAGCACTTGGAGGCTTCAAGTTCTTTCGGGGTGGCCTTTGCGAGTCTTTATGATCTTCTGGGTGATCATCATGTGGTGGCTTGTGCTTCGGTGGTGGCTTCTCTCCTTTACCCTTTGATGGCTTGTGTTCTGGGAATGGTTTCTCTTCCTTGACAAGTGGGGTTGGTGGCTTGTGTTTTGGTGGTGGCTTTTCTCCCTTTGGAGGAGGTTTGCCATCAATGGAAGTAGACTCCAATAGAAGGCGTCTGGGGTGATGATCATGTGGTGGTGGCTTCTCTCCCTTACCTGGGGTTGGTGGTTTGTGTTCTGGCAATGGCTTCTCTTTCTTATTGAGTGAGGTTGGTGGCTTGTGTTTTGGGGGTGGCTTTTCTCCCTTAGGAGGTTTGTGCTCATGTTTGGGAGACTCATGGTGGTCAGCCAGTGAGGCAGTGAGTAGAAGCACCACTCCAAGGAGCAACACAAGGCAGTATTTGGTAGTAGTCATCTTTGGTCTTTGGATGGTTCAAAACAACAAGACTCCTGGCCTTTTATAAGGGAATAGAGAGCCTTTACTGCGTCAGATCATACGTCATTCAGCACTTAAAAATTATAATATACCCTACCAAACAGTTCAAAATATATATCTTTTCTTCTTTAATGTTAAAATATAAATATTAATGTATGGGGTCCAATCGGGTCCTACTGAGTTCAAAAGTTTGACAATGTACCAAAGCTGTTCTTTGCTTTCCCTGCACATATCTCTTTTGCATGCAATCTTAGAATATTTTAAGCTAAAGCTAGTTCCTCATCAATTATCTTACTTTGAATTTTTATATCCTAAACATAGATATCATTCCCACCAAAAGGAAGAAAATCCACATACTGGTCACGTAATAATGTAATATGTACATGGTCCAATATCAACGCTATACCGCAAGAAGTGTGTAGGGAAGAAAAGCACTTAACTTTAGAAGGCTTTCCGACTATAAAATTTGTCATGTATTAATTGCCCTTATAAAATAATTAAAGTTCAAAATGAAAAAAAAAAAAAATTATCAAATATATGTCATACTATGATTGGTAGAATATAAAGTACGCATAACAAGTAAGTAGGATAGAGAAAAAAGAAGAAGAAATGAGTATATGTCATTAGGCTACAAGCACATTGAGGGTTTTATGAATTTTTTTACTTCTATTATATATTATCATCATTTTCATAACATGGCGTTGAAGTCCCACATCGTGAGTAGATTATGTGATGTTGGCATGATAAATGTACAGTTTTAGCTATTTTCCAAAAGAGATTAAATTCTATAAGGATGTGGTGTAAAACCCATATTTTACCTCTCCAATCCCAATATGTCATATTATCTTATCACATATTTAAGAATAAACACAATCACACTCAATCAATTCTAATACTCATATATAATCCAACCAAATTGAGAATTTATTGAGATGTTATTAGATATAGTAGGATGTATTTAATTTTAAGTAGAATACTGATGTGACAATCATTTATTGGATAGTGTAAAACTTGGATTTTACCATGGTTTTAAAAACCGAACCGGTCATCAAACCGTTTTTCTTTTAAATTTCCGGTTCAACCCTGGTTTTTGACCGATTTTTGGCCGGTTTTCCGGTTGTTGACCGGTTTTGGAGCTTTTAACCAGACCGACTAGCTCCCGGTTCCCAGTTGAACCGATCGGACCGGCCGGTCCGGTCCGTTTTTAAAACAGTGGTTCATTTTACACCCCATCCTTATGGAATTTAATCTCTTTCCAAAAACACTAAAAAAGTGCACAATGGCGACTTTACTAGCGACTAGACACTGCACCAGTAAGTGGTTATAAGAAAGATGCAAACAAGTCACGTGATGGGGGCAGAAATCAAACTTATACAAAAGATAATGTAGTAATTAAGCATCTTAATGGATAGCAAATAGATAACCATACACAATTTAGTGTGAATTGTTGAAATTAGAGGCACACTGATCTTGTATGGTTCGTTACAAATACTATTTTTGGAATGATCAATAGCACCACCATTACAACATATGCAGTTCATGCTTTCATACTATTTTAGTTGTATCCTATGATTCGTGTGGTTTAAAAGAACTTAAGTGAGACACATGAGTGTCACATGAGCTTTGTGTCACTTCAATAACTAAGGGGCTATTTGTACTAGCATTTAAACAACAATTTTCATTGTTTAAATATTAATAAAACTTTTAACACGTATTTCTATAATACTCAAACATGTATTTCTACTATTGTTATTAATACCGTTTCGGACCCCGTTTTGGTTTGTCCAGTGGAATGGAATATTTCGGTACCGGCCGATTTTGGCGTACCGTTTCAGGGTGTTTCGGGGTTCCTAAAAAATAATTTATATATATTCTTGTAGAACATAAAATTACCAATTCTAATAAATAAATAACTAAATATCAAATATCACAATCACATATCTTAAGTTCTTAACACTTAATCTTAACTCCTAACTCCTAAGTTCTTAATCACAAAAAAAAAAAAAAAAAAAAAAAAATTTAAACAAGCCAAATCCTATACCGGCCGAAATTCACATCTCGGCCGGAATTGTCCGGAATGACCCGAAATCTGACCTGAGGTGGAATGTGAGGTATTCTCGTACCGGTTTGCATACCGGTACGAAAAATTCTTGCCGGAACGGAACGGAATCAATAACAATAATTTCTACAACATTGAAAACTGAACAACAATATTTAAAGTTTGTTAAAGATGGATTAGCCTGTTATGCTCTGTTTTAATAGATAAATAACAGAGATGATTATAATTATAATAATAAATAATTAAGACACTACTCGACCAATCTACAAGGTTGTTGTTGACGTGGTTGTCAAGTGATATGTGAGATAACCAATGAACTATGTTAATTCCTATGTTTCTTCTTTTCCCACTTAGGAGGGTGACCTTTGATCAGTGACTCAGTGGTAGAGCCAAGTCAGGTCATGGCCCCTAAAAATTTTCAAATAATTCTTAATTAATTTTGGGAGTAAACTTGTTTGTTGTGGTTGTTGTATTTATATGTGAATATTATATTAAATATCCTATATTGAAAATGAAATATTAATGACATTACTCATTAATTGATATGCAATTCTTAAATATCCGTATTTCTTGCCTCAGTCCTACTGCTAAAATTGAGTAGTTATTCTATTTATTCGTTATAAAATTTTCTTCTTAATTTTTTATTATTTTTCTTTACCTATTATATATGTTATATTTTATGCTTATATACACACACACACACATATATATATATATATATTTCTTTTTAATTGATTTTACTTTATATTTATATATGAGTAGCGTATTTGCCTTTTTGTGAAGACATTGGATTAGTGGATTCTTAAATCAATTAGCAAGCTACAAACTTAAGAATTTGTAAATTATTATATAAGTTTTAAACCGTTAAAAATAATTAGTAGCATTAAAAGAAAAAACTAAAAAGAAGATTTTAAAAGTAGGTTTAATTTTTTGAAATTATTTAAATGTGAAAAAAGTAAGTTCTAACAAATTGACCGGGCACTCTCGGGAAAAAAAAATGACTGGTCTCATCATAAATTAAATATGGATAAACGGAATAATAATATATTTTAATCTGACCCATATTTGATCAAGACATATCACACCTAAACCGTTAACTAGAATTATATTTGTGGAAAGTGTTGGAACTCTTGGAATTGAAGAAGTTAAAAGTTAATAATAAAAAAAAAAATCATAAAGTTATTTGTTGTATAACATACTGTGGTATACTCATTAAAAACATTAAAAAGTATCTATTGACTTGAAATTGTTTAACTAATATACTACTTTTTGTTTTTGAGCCCCTTAAGACATACAAAATACACTAAAACAAAACTACAACAATTTCACAACACTCACCAATATACCTACCAGCTCACACACCCAACAAACAAACGTACTATTCAAAACACGGGTCATTCTACTGTACCCCTTATTTTTTTTAGAGGGTACGGTACCCACCCAAATCTATACCATTAATTAGTGTTATTTTAATTGTGACCGTTGATTTAAGTTTAGTGCGAAACCTGTTACCAAGAGACTAGGTTAGTATATAAAAGCCAAAAAAAAAAAAAACGAAAAACAGGTGATTCTCTCTCAACTTCATATCCGCTCTCTCTCTCTCTGGTGTGCTCCCTCTTTTTCCTTCTCTTAAAAGACCTCAAATTGCTTCTTCTCCCATGTCCATCAACTTCACTTCATCCCATCAGCGTCCTCATTTACTCACCGCTGAGGGTTTTTTAAGGGATCAACTCGTTTTGATTTTGTTTAAGGTAAGAATCAAACAAAACCCTAATTTCTATGTCATTGTTTTGTGCCCCTTCTTCTTTTTTGATTTTTGAGAAAATTTTGGAATTTCGCTCTTAAATTTCATTTCACTGTAACGTTGGCAAATTTCTGTGCTGGCGAGGTTCCAATTTTGTTCTTTCATATAAGTGGCATAGAAAGTGCTTGTTGAAATGCTTTTTAGGGATTCAGTTTTTCCAAAACTTGTGGCTTTGTGTTCTGCTCATCAGGGGGTGTGGGTTCTTGTTAGTGCGGTGTTGAAATTTTATTTGTATTTATTTTATTTTATTTTATTTTATTGGTTAGCAGAGGAAAAAGGCAACAACTATGTATTTAAGGGGGAAGGGTTTTTATAAAGAAATAAATTTTTTCTTTTATGTCCTAGGGAGGACACGGGTATAGAGTTGCTATTTCTTTGTTTCTATTTCATTTCTTTTCTATGTGGTGTACAACTAAGTTGTAATTCTGTAGCTGTTGCAGCATCTCAGAATCAAATTTTGAATTTTGTTTTGAGTGTTTTCTAGTTTTAGAGTTTGAGAGCTGTTGTGTTGCATTTTGGCTAGTACAGAATTGGGTTTTTTGTACTTTTGCTTGCTATTTGCATCTCAGGTTGTTTCGGGTGTTTGTGCTAATAAAATTTTCTGATTTATCAAAAAAAAAAAAAAAAAAAAATTAAAGAGATTGTAGATCAAAATAACGAAATTTTTAGAAACATCCTGTTATTTTATATTGACATGTTGAATCAGTCAATAGCATTTTTGGATGGTCAACTAGAATGAAACGGACTACTACTTTTTATGCTAGTGCTTACTCAATGGCAAGGTTTTTTTTATATATTTTTTTATGACTGTCTCACTAGGTAAATTTAGTTGCTTATGTCATAGACCTGCTCATGTCCAATTTCAAGGCACATGTTACCTCTCTCCCTTTTTTTTTTTTTCTCTTGATAAAAGAAAAAACCTCACTACCATATAGCACTTTGAAGTGATGTGATTATCAACTTGAGACCAGGCTTAAGTCAATTCACCGGGACTTTTGCAGCAACTTGTTCCTAGTCACTTCAATGCATTGCCCATATGCCTGCTTGAGTCTTGATATTCTGTTATTTGGGTAAATTGGTCCAATTATTTTTCTCTTTCGATTTTTTATCTATGGTTATCGAATGAAAGTGCTGCATTCACTTGAATGATAGAGAATTTCAGGAGTACACCAAACGAAAAAGAAATAAAAGTAGATATGAGATTATCCTGTATCAAAATAACTTGTTCTATGTTGAGTTACTTATTGAGCTAAATAAATTTCAAAGCACTTGAACCATGGTCACTCCATTGACATGCATGCTCAATGTTTGTGCAGGGAAAAGCACAAGGATTTGTTGCTGGTGTGGAATCATTATCAAGTTTTTTATCACCGTTTGTAATGAGTCCATTGACTTCTGAGTGGACTAACTCATCTTTTGTTTAGTTGAGTGTTAGAATCAATTCATATGTATTGCTAACAAGTTAAATTGTTATTTCAGCATGGTTCTTATCTAGAAGTGCTCCTTTCAACTGCAAAGGTTTTAGTATTGTATGCGCATCTATATGCATGGTAAGCAGATACCCCCCCCCCCCCCTTCTCTCTCTCTCTCTCTCTCTCTCTCTCTCTCTCTCTTAACTAACTCTGAATCTTAATCTCCTCAGATGGTTTCTTTATGTTTTGCTTGCCTGCTTCAACTTGGGGAACCTTCAAGCAATAATTCAGAGGATGACATTGAATCGCCATTGTTAAGTGAGAGTTGATTGTTTGTACTGAGCTGATATAAATGTTTGGGGTCTCTGCATAGAGCAATGTTGTAATTGTATTAGAGCAACTAAGCTTCCAATGTGTTTATCCCATAGAAATTTATCTTAAACTTTATGCACCCTTGAGCTGCAGAGGATGACATTGAAGCTTCACCTCCAAGTGATATAGTTAATTGTTGTTTTTCCCAAGCGTTTTGTAATAGCTTTTATAGGCGGTGATGTTATATTTGGCATCCCTAAAAGTGATATGCTTTCATGCACTCAATGGAGCTTTAGATTAAATGTTATGGTCTATCTCAACACCATGTAATGATGCAAGAGTTATAAGTAGATTATTGTATTGGTTTATTTATATTAGTTCCCAAAGAATCGTGTCAAATCTATAGCATTTTTGGTAAACATTTAAGCATATATTAAAGGTTTATGGGTGGTTTCATCAAAGCCCGTGTGTGAGGTCATGAATCATCTTTTATAACATTTTGATTTAATTTATTATGTTTTCTTAAGGTTATTTTTCGGTATAGAATGATGAAACATATTTTGACCCATTTGCCCTTTAATTTTATTATATATATATATATATATATATATATATAAAATCTAAAGTATTTCTCTAACTCTAAGACGACAATAATGATATTTTGGAACTTATACAAAATCACAGTCATTGGTTTTATTAAAATTGATAAACAACGACAATTTGAGCCATCCATGCCAAAGAGTCGCTTGGAAAGGTAGAGAGAGTGAGAGACTAATAGACACACTAAGACTCTTTATACAATCCAATATATATATATATATATATATATATATATATATATATATATTATCAAAATACAAATTTAAAATTTCAAAATATTTTAAAATATCTCAAATGCAAAAAGGGCAAAAAGGAATGACATCTCAAATTGTTGTGGTGAGTTTCATAAGCAGCCAGGAATGACATCTCAAGTATGGCATTTTATTTTGGAAGCATAATGTAATCGTGTTATTGATGATGATAGGTCATGTGACTCATACCAAATGCTTGGCAAAAAAGTGTAAAAAAATAAAAATAAAAATTAGGAGAAGTAAATAATCAAACTTTTTATTAGATTAAAAAAAAAAAATTATTAATAGAGTGTTAACTAAAAGATAATTTTAATTAATTTGGAGTATTTTGGTCATTTTTATGTTTCGA
Organism: Quercus aquifolioides; assembly: GCA_019022515.1. Lineage (NCBI taxonomy): Eukaryota > Viridiplantae > Streptophyta > Magnoliopsida > Fagales > Fagaceae > Quercus > Quercus aquifolioides. The sequence continues at coordinate 18,109,680 of CM032334.1, read as the reverse complement.
GGGTATTTCAGTCATTTTCTCAGTTTTAGGATTATTTCAGTCATTTTTTTTTTAGTTTCTAAGGGTATTTCAAACATTCTATAAGTAATGGGGGCATTACGGTCATTTTTTTTGTTCTAAGGGTATTTTAGTCATTTTTTAGGTTTCAAGGTCATTTCAGTCATTTTTTAGGATCTAAGAATATTTCGGTAATTTTAGAGGAAATTTGGGGTATTTTGGTCATTTTTTAGGTTTCAAGGGTATTTTAGTTCTATCAGTCATTTTCGGGGTCGTTTCGGTCACATGTGATGTTGGTATTGCCTAATATGACGATGGAACTATCAAATGTGAATAAAAATTAAGTACCACCGAATGTAAGAAAAGTACGGTCAAATAAGATGTTAGTACTGCCCAATGTGACAATTGAACCATCAAATGTGAGAAAAAAAGAAAAAAAAGGGAACCATTGAATGTGACAAAAGTACGGTCACATGTGATGTTGGTACTGCACAATGTGAGGGTGGTATCATTAAATGTAAGAAAAAAAATAAGGGAACCACCGAATGTGACAAAAGTACAATTACATGTGATGTTGGTACTGCGCAATGTGAGGCTGGTACCATAAAATGTGAGAAAAAAAAAAAAGGGAACTACCGAATGTGACAAAAGTATAGTCACATGTGATATTAGTACTGCGCTTTGTGAGACTGGTACCATAAAATGTGAGGAAAAAATAAGGGAACCACCGAATGTGACAAAAGTACAGTCACATGTGATGTTGGTACTGTGCAATGTGAGGATAGTACTATAAAATGTGAAAAAAAAAAAAAATAAGGGAACTACCGAATGTGACAAAAGTACAATCACACGTAATGTTAGTACTACACAATGTAAGGATGGTACCATCAAATATGAGAAAAAAAATAACCGCTGAATGTGACAAAAGTACAGTTACATGTGATGTTAGTACTACACAATGTGAGGATGGTACCATCAAATGTGAGAAAAAAAAAATAAGAGAACCACCGAATGTGATAAAAGTACAGTTATATGTGATGTTAGTACTACACAATGTGAGGATAGTACCATCAAATGTGAGAAAAAATAAGGGAACCTCTGAATGTGACAAGAGAACAATCACATGTGATGTTAATACTACACAATGTGAGGATGGTACTATCAAATATGAGAAAAAAATAAAGGAGCCACCGAATGTGACAAAAGTACAGTCACATGTGATGTTGGTACTGTACAATGTGAGGATGATACCATCAAATGTGAGAAAAAAATAAGGGAACCACCGAATGTGACAAAAGAACAATCACATGTGATGTTAGTACTACACAATGTAAGGATGGTACCATCAAATATGATGTTTTGGTAACCTGATATTGCAGGTTATCAACTTGTGGGTACCGTACCCCCTAAAAAAAGAGGGGGTACCGTAGAATTACCCTCAAAGGACAAGCACATTTTCAAATTCGTGAAATTTAATTCATAAAATGCTTCAAATTCCGAAAATTTTCTCTATGTGACACATGGATGGATTCCTTGAGCTCCACGGCCTCACACATTCTGTGCACGTGTGGGCCACTGGAGGACATAGATCCCTATATGCATGCTATATCTATTTCCACACCCACCTCCTGATTTCCAGCCACGTCGTCATCCGTTGATTATGATGCACTATAGTCTATAGGTTCTCTTTTGATGTGAGCCTGCCACTAATGATCTATAATTAACAACTTATCGTCTTAATGCTTTGTACTCTAGCACCAACAACAGTTACGGTAAGGGAATCCTAACACTTCTAAGGATAGGCATATATGAGCACATTGTGGAATTGTGGTCATGCGGCTTACAAGTGCTATAAAATTATAAATTGAACAATTCTATATGTAGGGTCACGATTTGTAGCCTAAATCTTAAGGACGTGGGATATAGGCCCAACGAGCCAAATACAATAAATTTGTAGAGAGTGCGTGAAAGAGCTGAACTTTTTGCGAATTGGACAACGGCTAATGAGGATTTAAAAGACGAGCAAGCATGAAAACACACTTAAAACTCGATGAAATGAGTGTCTGAGTAGATAAATTATGAATTAAACCAGTAGTTTTGAAAGCTAATACAGTTCTTAGTGCTACAGTAATTCTTTTTCTCTTCTCTCTCTCTCTACTTTTTTTGATCCCCCATTTTGGGAGGTCTTTTACATTTATGTAGTTCCTTTCCAGTCATCCTGATCGTACACTTGTTAATCATCTAACCCTTCACTTGAGTACATGTCCCATCAGACATCTTCTTTGGCTCTCTGTGAATGGTAGTAGTTGAGGTTGCACTGTTCAGGGGTCTTCTCCACATAAATGCAGCCAGAAAAGTTGATGCAGTGCATTTAATGCGGTGGTAGCAGCTTTTCCTTTAGATATTCATGATCTCCTATCGCATTTGTACGTGCCTGAGGTTTATCCTTATCGTTAGAACTTCCTAGAAAGTCACCTAAATTTCCCAAACACAGGTTTGATCGATATTCATCGTGTCCGAGAATGAGCCGCTCCTCGGACTATATTCCTCTATTACTTCCTTACGTGATTTTCAACTTTGGGGCTTCTCTCAATCATTTACTCTTCCTCGGACATGTCCACATTCTCAGATAAGGCCCAAGGCCCGATATACAAATTTAGGCTTTTACCCTCACAATAGCCCCTCAAAATTCTAGTTTTTCCCTCGCATCCGAGGAGAAGAAATGGAGTTTTGACTTGTCTCAACATTAAGGGTTAGGAATGTCCAAATATCTGAGTTTTACACGTGTGGGAATATAGTTTTGTGCGCTTCATTATTATTACTGACATTTCGGAATCCGCGAAGTGTCATTAATTGCTCAAGGCGACGTTATGTCTCTGGCATCCAACGGTGAGACATTGATCCAACGGATGATATTTTTCCTCAGGGTTTGGGCAGGATAACTCCCACTCATTTCCTGCCTTCTATATAAAGCCTCGAAGGAGCTCATTTTTCCTTTACTTTACAAGCTTTCAAGTTCTTTAGCGATTTCAAGCATCCAAATTCACAAGACTTGTCAAATCATAGAGCTTACCATTTCTGTTTCCCTAGAAATCTTTGAGAGTTCCTCTAAAAGTTTCAAGGATCACCCTTCACCTTAGTTCATGTAAGTTTTGATTTCTTCGAACCCTTCTTTTCCTCCTCGGCCCTCAAATTCTAATTTCCTCAGTTATTATTGTTAGTATTTTCCCTTTTAACTTGTCTGGGATGGGTAGATTTAAGTATTTAGTGGACAGCCCTGCCAAGATAGAGATATTTAAAGAAACATATAACATACCACAGGAGGTCGCCCTGCGGTACTGTTCCCCGGAAGAAATAGTAATTGATCGAGAAGTGGGAGAAGTCATAATCCCTATGATAGCTTTCATAAAAGGGGGAATGACTCTCCCCATGGGTGAGATTACAAGGGAATATCTCTGTAACCATAGGATTTGTCCCCACCAATGCGCACCTAATCTTTTTAGGATCCTAGGAAGTATCGATGCTCTGAACCAGCATCTGGGCTTAGGGCTCACTTGGCACGACGTGGTCCACATGTACGAGTGCCACAAACAACAAAGGGGTGGGATTTTACCTTAAATCCCAATCCGATATCGTCAGGCTCATTTCCTGTCTCCCAAAATCTAACAAGGGGATGAAGGACAACTACCTGATTGTTTCGGGAGCGTGGCATGACAGTCTTCATTGCCCAACCCAACCAAGAGAGCCAGGTGGGATATCTTAGATTTAGGTCCCCTAACGATAGATTTAGGCCCTTCTTCCTCGGCATTGCTCTAATTCTCTTTGTCTTAGTGTTTTATTATTTGCTTGTATGTTGACTTTAAGTTTCTGACTATGCTTAGTTCTTTTGTGGTATTAACAGATAAAAGGCACGTAGCTCCTCGACTCAGCTTGACCAACATTGCAGCCCTCAATTACCTGCTGAGATCCCAAATTTTCATAAGTGAAGACGGGCAACTTTGGGCTGTTCACCTAATTTTGGATTTCAAGCCTCTTTCGGACAAATTTCAAGAGGTCGACAACGCTATAAGGGCAGGTGACTATCGAATAGATTGGATTGACGTGTCTCGGCCCAATTTTTTGGCTCCGTACGATCTTCCACCAGTAGCACATCCGGTCCCACAGGGTGTACCATTGCTCGCTCCCCCAGTTCAACAGGTTCCTTTTAAAGTAGCCGCAGCAAGAGAAGGGGTTGCTTCATCGAACTCTTCACTAGAGGAACAAATTGATAAGTTCCGTTTTGAAGAAGAGGTGCCTCGAGAGGTACAAGTGATTCCTCTCTCGGACGCCGAGGAAGAGACCGACAGGCAATCAAGCATCCATGCCCTAATTCTAATAATTGCTCTTCCAGACGACACCTCGGAAGAGGAAGAAGAAGACGGAATGGCTTTGAACAAGGGAGGGAGCAAAACTTTGAAAGAGCTTATAGCCGCGAGGAACCAAGTGTCCACTTCCAAGGAGGCCAGTAAGTCTTAAATCCCAACCTAAGTTCCTGCTAAACTTCCTCCCCCCCCCCCCCCCCCCCCTCCTCAAGTTCCTAAGGATCTCAGCTTGAAGCCCCTTCTCGAGATGAAAAAGAAAAGGCCCAATGAGGCTTTGGAGGAAGGTGAAGTGGGCCCCCAAAAAGGGAAAAAACAACAAAAAAAATAGCCAACAATCGAGGCCGGAGATCCCTTCGGTCGAAAGTAGGGAAGAATCTCTTGGGAATCTCTTGGGGCTGACGTGCGCCGACCACAGAGGACGTGGTCTCCGCAACTGGAAGTGGATGGAGCCCCTATTCCTTGGGATGCTTCGGTCTGCAATTATCAAGGGGGGCACGCTGGCCATATTGTTGAAGCCTTTGAGTAGCCACTACTCCTGCCGAGGGACATGGACGATTATAGGCGCTTTAAGCAACCAGATCTCTTTCTGTCCCTTAAGAGGGACCTTGCCATGATGAGTGATTTAGCCCTTTCTTCTAGTTGCGTACTTAGTCACTATTTTCTGTTTTTCACTTTTACATGTCAGACTTATGTTATTTTTATGCAGATCACCCAATAAGTCTATGTGGCTGAGGATTGGGTCAAGGATGCTCGAAATCAAGCCAGAGTAGAGGCCCATTCCTGTTCCGAGACTGAAAAAAGTTTAGGGGCACTCAAAGAGGAGTAAGCAGTGCTGTCTGAGCAGCTAAAAGGGGCGCTTCAGGCCAGAGACAGTGCTGAAGCGTGCTTGAAAAATGCAGAAAAGCAGGCTGAGGATCAGCGCAAGCGGCTGCACATGACAGAGATAAATTTGGCAACAGAAAAACAATTGGTCCTAGAGCTTAAGGCTGAACTTGAGAGGACCAAGGAGGCTGCTTAGTTAGCTAAGGAAGCGGCGGAGGCAGAGAAATCAGTGTCCTATCAACTCGGCATGGAAGAAACGCAAATTAGGCTGGTCGAGGAGCTTTCAGGGGTCTGCAGGGAATACTGCGGTGTATCATGGAGCAAGGCTCTTGACATTGCAGGAGTCCCAACAGACTCCATTTTAAGGCAACCTGGGAGCATATATTATCATCCAGAAATCCGCGAGCTCCCAGGCTCTGATCCTTCTCATCCTGAGTCCCTTCTAGAGGTATCTGAGTAGCCCCTTACCAGCCAAACTGCTCTTACTTCTGCTGAGGCCCCAAAGGGATCTGGCTAAGTAGATGACCAGGGGAAAGAAGCTGAAGGAGTTCAGGATAAGGAGAAAGTGCAAGAGAAAGAAGCTACTTCCAAGGCGAAAGCAAAAGAGGCAAAAAGAAACAAAGCTGATCCCCAAGCCAAAGACATTGCTTCTTCTCAGCTGATTGAAACCATCGATCCACCAGTCTCCCAGGCCAAGAATTAGGCCTTAGGATTTATAGAGTTTTTTTTTTTTTTTTTTTTTTTTTTTTGGCGCACTGTTATTCTATCACTAAGTTTAATGTACTCTTCTTTTGCAATCAATGAATAGATCTCCCTTTCTGTTTCTCGTATCTTTTCTTTATATACTTTCAGATTCACTGTTATTACAAGGGATCCTCAATTGTTGTCACTTTGGCTTTAATAAAAGTCTCCAGTAATGCCCATAAGAAAGAATAAAAATAATAATATTAATAAAACATGATTGCCTGTGCAAGTTATTTTGACTAAGTATCCATGGAGGATAAGTCTAACAGAGGTGAATAGTGAACCTTGTAAGGAATGAAAATAGTGGAACCATACTCGTCTCAGGTTATGGGTAAATACTTACAAAGATGCCATTGAACGTTAATCAGGCATGATTTCATTTCAGTTTAACTGAGTGCTAACCAACTCACATCATTTGGTCCGAGGACTACAGGCATGATTGAGTTTAAGTTTAAACAGTTAGGAAAGTTATCATTGAGTGCTAACCAACTCACATCATCTAGTCCGAGGACTACAGGCATTGTTTGAGTTTAAGTTTAAACAGTTAGGAAAGTTATCATTGAGTGCTAACCAACTCACATCATCTGGTCCGAGGACTACAGGCATGATTGAGTTTAAGTTTAAACACTTAGGAAAGTTATCATTGAATGCTAACCAACTCACATCATCTGGTCCGAGGACTATAGGCATGATTGAGTTTAAGTTTAAACACTTAGGAAAATTATCATTGAGTGTTATTTAACTCACATCATCTGGTCCGAGGACTATAGGCATGGTTGAGTTTAAGTTTAAACACTTAAGAAAGTTAAGTGACAGGGAATATACAACCATTATGTAACAGATAAATATATTTATTAAGGAAAAACTAGTTAATAATAATACCTTTTAAGGTTGTTTACATTCCATGGGCGTGGTATTACATGATCATCTAAATCTTCTAAAAAATATGCTCCAATGCCAGCCGCTGAGGTGATACGATATGGTCCTTCCCAATTGGGTCCTAACTTTCCTCATGCTAGGTTCTTTACAGCGCCTACAACTTTCCTTAACACTAGATCACCAATCGTTAATGGTCTCAGCTTTACATTGGCATCATAAACCTGTTTGAGCTTATGTTGATAATATGCTAAATGGACCATTGCATTTTCCCGCCTCTCTTCAATCATGTCCAAATTCTTCTTTAGCTGCTCATTATTGCTACTCAGACTGAATGAATTGGTTCTCAATGTTGGGAAACCAGTCTCCAAAGGGATAACAGCCTCAGCTCCATAAGTCATTGAGAAGGGGGTCTCCCCAGTAGACCTACGAGGCGTAGTTCTATACGTCCAGAGAACATGTGGCAGTTCTTCCACCCATTTTCTCTTCGCGTCATCTAACCTTTTCTTTAATTCATTTACTATGACCTTGTTAACAGCTTCCGCTTGTCCATTCCCTTGGGGATAAACAGGGGTAGAATATCTATTCGTGATCCCCAATTCACAGCAATAACTTCTGAATGCTTTACTATCAAATTGAAGGCCATTGTCCGAGATAAGGGTATGAGGAATCCCAAACCGAGTGACAATGTTTTTCCAGACAAATCTTTTCGCATCCACGTCTTTGATGTTAGCTAGAGGTTCAGTCTCGACCCATTTGGTAAAATAGTCTGTGCCGACCAGCAGATATCTCTTGTTTCCTATTGCTTTAAGGAATGGACCCACAATATCTAAGCCCCATTGAGCGAATGGCCATAGGCTGGATAGTGGATTAAGAATTTCCCCCGGTTGGTGTATGTTTGGTGCAAACCGTTGGCACTGATCGCACTTTTTCACATATTCATGGGCCTCCCTTTGCATACTTGGCCACCAATAGCCTTGGGTGATGACTCTATGTGCCAAGGATCTACCTCCAGTATGGCTTCCGCAAATTCCTTCATGTAACTTCTCGAGGAGTGATTCAGTTGTCTCAGGATGTACACACAACAAATATGGCCCTGAAAAGGAACGTTTGTATAATTTCTAGTTCTCGGACAGCCAGAACCTAGTAGCCTTCCTCCTTACTTTGTCAGCTTCTGACTTTTCTTCGGGCAAAGTATCTTCCTTCAAGAATTGAATTATAGGGTCCATCCAACTAGGCGCTGCTCTGATCTGATGGACTTGGACTGTCTCTCTTCTCATCTCTGCGGGTTTGTACAAATCCTCAACGAGGATAACCCGAGGCAGATTCTGTGCCAAGGAGGTCGCAAGCATGGCTAGGGAATCAACATGCGTGTTTCCGCTTCTGGGGATGTGTAGCAAGTTGAAAGATTCGAACTCTGATTGCAGACATCTAACTTGACTCAAGTACCCCTGCATTCTTTCACCTTTCACCTCGAATTCCCCTTTTACTTGGCCGATGACTAACCTTGAGTCTGAGAACATCTCCACTGCCTTTTCGCCCATTTTTTGAACCATGGTCATTCCCATCAGTAGAGCTTCATATTCAGCCTCATTATTTGTAGCTGAGAGGTCCAGCTTTAATGATTTCTCAATAGTGATTTTCTCGGGGGATATCAGTACTAGATCTACTCCAGAGCCCTTCTGATTTGCTGCACCGTCAACATACACTTCCCAGGATGAGGGATCTCGTTGGGAGATCATGCCAACCGATTTTTCATCCATGTTCTATGTCGGTGTTGCTTCTTCTATATGGGGCTCAGTAAACTCAGCCACCAGATCCGCAAGGACCTGGCCCTTGATAGAGGTGAGAGGCATGTATTTGATGTCAAAAGCCCTTAGGACTGTGTCCCATTTAGCAATCCTTTCCGTGTAGTCAGCACTTCAGAGTATGGCTTTAAGTGGGAGCTGGGTGAGGACAACAACTGTATGTGCTTGGAAATAATGGGGCAGCTTTCATGTACCATGTACTATTGCTAGGATGGCTTTCTCCAGTGGTAGATAACGAACCTCGGCCTCATGGAGCGACTTGCTCACGTAATAAACTGGCCGTTGTACACCACAATCAACTCGTATCAACACTAAACTTACAGTATAAGGGGCCACAACAATGTAGGCAAATAGGACTTCATCTAGTTTAGGACTGGATATGATAGGTGGCCATGTGAGATAGTCTTTAAGTTGCTGGAAAGCTAAGGCACATTCTTCAATCCACTTAAACCCTTCCCATTTGTTGATCAACGAGAAGAAAGGTTTGCATCTATCTGTTGACCTGGAAAAAAATCGGTTCAAGGCAGCGGCCATTCCGGTCAATTTCTAGACTTCTTTGGGATTCCGAGGTGGTTGTAAACTGCTGATAGCCTTTATCTGGTCCGAGTTAACCTCGATCTCCCTGTGAGTTACCATATAGCCCAAGAACTTGTCTGATCCCACGCCGAACGAACACTTGGAAGCGTTTAGATGCAACTTGTATTTTCTAAAAACTTCAAAAATATTTCCAAGGTCTCCCACATGCTCAGAAACTACCTTGCTTTTCACTACCATGTTGTCTATGTAGACTTCAATATTCTTACCCAACTGTGGCTCAAACATCCTTGTCATCATCCTTTGGTAGGTAGATCTCGCATTTTTCAAACCAAAAGGCATCACCTTGTAGTGGTAGTTCCCAATGGGGGTGACAAAAGCAGTCTTCTCCTGATCATCCAGGGCCAAAGTTATTTGGTGATAACCTTGAAAGGCGTCTAGGAAGCTCATCCGAGGATGGCCTACAGTTGCATCCACTAGTTGGTCTATTTTAGGCATAGGGAATGGATCTTTAGGGCAAGCCTTATTCAAGTCTGTGAAATCTATGCACACTCGCCACTTCCCACTATTTTTTTTCACCACCACAGTATTCGCTAACCATTAAGGATAAAAAAAACTTCCTTAATAGCTCCAGCTTGCTTGAGCTTCGTTACTTCCTCTCGTACTGCATCAACGTGCTCCTTGGATGGGTGCCGAGGATGCTGTTTCTTAGGGGTGACCAATGGGTTGACATTCAGGTGGTGACAGATAAATTCTGGATCCACTCCTGGGGCTTCATAAGCATTCCAGGCAAATACATCAATGTTTCTTCTAAGGAATTTTATTAGCTCTTCTTTCTCTTGAGGAGGTAACTGAGATCCAACCTGAAAGAACTTTTTCGGATCGTCCCCGATAGCAACCTTTACCAAATCCTCACACTTCACCTCCTCGGCTGAATTATCGATGGGAAACGCCAGAGGTTTTAATTGCTATAAATCCTCTCCAGCATGGGCCGAGGACTCAGCCTCGGGCTTATGTTGAATGGCAGCCACCAAGCATTGTCTGGCCACTGATTGATCTCCCAAAATCTCCTTAACCTAGCCTTTGGACGGATATTTAACCTTCTGGTAGAGAGTAGAAGAAACAGCTCCTAGTGTATGAAGCCAAGGTCTAGCCACGATTGCTGTATAGGGTGAATATGCGTCTACGACGATGAAATCTATCTCTACTACTTCCGGACCAGTTTGCACAGGTAGTCGGATTTGGCCCTTCGGGACAACGACCTTCCCGTCGAAACTCACCAGGGGGGAACTATAGGGCGTTAAGTCCTCGGGCTTTAAGTTTAGCCCCTTATACAGGTCAGGATACATTATCTCGGCACCACTGCCTTGAACATCATATCCTCTAATCCTGAGAGTGATTACCAAAGCATCGTCGTGGGGTTAGATGGTTCCGATTTTATCCTCATCCGAAAAACCCAAGACTGGTTGAATTCCCACTCTAGCTCTCTTCGGATCTTGATTAGAGTCCTCAGTGGATAGCCGAGCCACGGACATTACCCTGGACGGACAGGATCCAGTTCTCCCTGGTGCAGCGAAGATGGCATTTATTGTTCCCATGGGGGGTTTGGAAGAATCATCTCTACGAGATTCTGAGCTTGCTTGGCCGCCCGTACCGCTGGAATGGTGTAAAAGTTGTTTTAATTTACCTTCACGAACAAGTTGTTCCAGGTGATCCCACCAAACTCTTACAATCCTCAGTGGTGTGTCCATGATCTTGATGGTATTGGCAATAGAGATTGTGATTGTGCCTTTCAAGGTTTCCAACCATTTTACTTGACCATTTAAAGAATGGCTCATTCTTGATCTTCTCTAGAACTTGATGCACCGGCTCTCGGAACACGGCGTTGACTGCTTGAAGGTTTGCTGATCCTGATTGCCCAGCAAAATCCCTACGTGGTTTGTTATTGTTGTAACGATCCGACCTGAAATCCCTCCTCTCCTGAAGGATAACCTTATCCTTTCTTTTCCCTTGTTGCTGATCTTCTTCAACTCTTTTATACTTATCAATCCGATCAATAAGCTGACGCACATTAGTGACGGGCTTACCAGTCAAAGACTTTCTCAAACCGTGCTCGGTTGGAAGGCCGAGCTTGAAAGTACTGATGGCCATGTCGTCGAAATCACCTTCAATCTCATTGAACAGCTTCTAGTATCTGTCAGAATATGTTTCAAGATTCTCCCCCTCTTGCATATTCAAGGATAGAAGGGAAGCCAACGATCAAGGAAGTCTCCTACAAGTCACGAACCGTGAGCCAAAAGCTCGAGTGAGTTCATGGAAGGAGTTTATGGATCCTGCCCTTAGGCCATTGAACCAACTCATCGCGATGGGTCCGAGACTAGATGAAAAAACTTTACACATCAAGGCTTCGTCCTTAGAATGGACAACCATTCTCTGGTTGAAATGGCTCACATGCTTGATAGGATCTATTCGTCTGTTGTAAATGGTGAATGTTGGCTGATGAAAACGCTGGGGAAGTCTTGCCCCTTCAATCTTATGCACGAAGGGCAACTTGGACATTTGGTCTAAAGCTCTACTCATAGCATTGTTTCCTACGCCCCTATGTGGTGGGCTTCTAAACCGCCGCTCGCTGTGATGTTCCTCTTCATAGGAGAAGGATTCACTAGGCGGAGTTCGAGACTTCTGCCGGTAACTAATATCTCTTTCGTCATTAGAAGAGGTGTCACTGTTAAGGGAAGCTTGCTTCCTCTTTGCATGGCGTAATTCCCTCTTCAGCTGGTCAATCTCCAGCTGCATGCCCCTATTGCTCATTACATGAGAGATATAGCTTCTACCTCGGGGTTGACTCCTGTCAGTGTGTGTGGTGTGTACACTTCCTTCACGGTCACCTCTTCGTTTAAGGTTGAGGAAAGGATCACCATGTTGGGATTCTCTCGACTCTGCTTATTGTGGACCTGATTCTGTCATAGTTGACCGTTACCTTCACTATAACACAAGCTCTTCCCACAGACGGCGCCAATTGTAGGGTCACGATTTGTAGCCCAAATCTTAAGGACGTGGGATATAGGCCCAATGAGCCTAATACAATAAATTTGTAGAGAGTGGGTGAAAGAACTGGGCGTTTCGCGAATTGGACAACGGCTAGTGAGGATTTAAACTCGATGAAATGAGTGTCTGAGTAGATGAATTATGAATTAAACCAGTAGTTTTGAAAGCTAATACAGTTCTTAGTGCTACAGTCATTCTTTTTCTCTTCTCTCGCTCTACTTTTTTCGATCTCCCATTCTGGGAGGTCTTTTACATTTATGTAGTTCCTTTCCAGCCATCCTGATCGTACACTTGTTAATCATCTAAGCCTTCACTCGAGTACATATTCCATCAGACATCTTCATTGGCTCTCTGTGAATGGTAGTAGCTGAGGTTGCACTGTTCAGGGGTCTTCTCCATATAAATGCGGCCAGAAAAGTTGCTGCAGTGCATTTAATGCGGTAGTAGCAGTGCATTTAATGTGGTGGTAGCAGCTTTTCCTTTAGATATTCCCGAGCTCCTATCACATTTGTACGTGCTTAAGGTTTATCCTTATCGTTAGAACTTCCTAGAAAGTCACCTAAATTGCCCAAACACAGGTTTGATCGATATTCATTGTGTCCGAGAATGAGCCGCTCCTCGAACTATATTCCTCTATTACTTCCTTACGTGATTTTCAACTTTGAGGCTTCTCTCAATCATTTACTCTTCCTCGGACATGTCCACGTTCTCGGATAAGGCCCAAGGCCCGATATACAAATTTGGGCTTTTACCCCCACACTATGCTATTATATGATGCGTCGATATGGCAAAAATGCCATCGTATTGGTATTCGATACGGATATGGATAAAATACCGATATGAACGTACACGAAGAGTATCGGAAGAAAAAAAAATCAGTTTATTATTCCAATACGGCTCGGATATGCTCAGGATACGTCTGAGATATAGCGCGTACTAATTTGATATGGGAGAAGGAAAGAAAAAAAAAGGATAAGAATTTGACACTTGGCCATTTGATCGGCACAATTGGGTTAAAAGCCCTAATCCTTTTGCATGATTACCCTTTCACTCTCTCTTTTCTAGTTTCTACGCTCTCGCCTCTTAGTCTCTCATTTAGTTACTCTCGATTTCTGCTCCAAATAGCCCATATGTTGAACTGAGCTCTAACTCTCGATTGCAAGAGCTCGTCCTCCTTGCTGCCAGTAAGTCTCTCAAACTTTCACTCTCTCTCCCTCACCTCTCACTTGACTCTGTTTCGATTGGAATTATCGAGAGGATTTTTTTTTTCTCTTTTTCACCTGTGTTAGCCTCTCTGCTCGCTCTCTCTCTCTCTCTCTCTCTCTCTCTCTCTCTATATATATATATATATATAATTTTTTTTTGGCTCATGTTTGTTTTTTTGTGGCTCATTGTTGTGGGTCTGACTCTGTTTTATGTGTGTGTGTATATATATATATAAATTATAGTTATAAACATAAATTATGTACAAAAATATTTAAATACACCTAAAATAAATAAATAAATAAATAAATAAATAATAATTCATTAATTGATGTATCCCAATGTATCGTATCTTAGATTTTTCAAAAAATGTTGTATCTTTGTATCTGTATCCGTACCATACCGATACCTATATCCGTATCGGTGCATCATAGGTGCTATGGTTGAAACGTAAGGAAAAAAAAAAAAAAAAAAAAAATCAAAACTAAAGGCATCTTACATCAACTCGCTTGTGTAGCAATACCCTAACACAATGTTGATGTTGAAAGAAAACATTAGCACATACTCAAATGTATTAAGAGCCTTAAAGTTTCAATCCTCTTTACCTTTGATGAGTCCATGGGGTCACCGTGTTTTAACTGTTGTCCGTTTGATTAATAGGCTTCCAAGTTACATCTCATTCCTTGAACAACAAAAGTCCTCTTGAATTACTCCTAGTCCTTGGTCATCCTCCATCTTTTTTTGACAAAAAATGTGTCTATATTTTGGACTGTTTGAGTATGATGATTAAATCAATGACGTTAGAGTGTAAGAGACACTCTTAAAATTAGAGTTACTTTCTCTTTAAATTAAAAAATGAGTCTAAATTAAGATACTATTATAAAATCAGCCTCTTGCTGGGAAGAGAAAGTGAGAAACACCGCTGCTTCGGGAAAAATGATCTTATGTTTCCGCTGATACGACCTCCTGCGTTAGACTTTGCATCCTCATTTTTTGTTTTTGTTTTTGTTTTTTTTTTTTTAAACTGTTTGGAATGTATTGGATGCCCAATTTGTAACTGGTAATGGGCCTTCGAGGGAATACCCTTTGTCATTGTGAATTATAACACTCATTGATGTCTTTCACGTGCTGGTCCTGATTTGTACAAGATAATGGGCCTTCGGGTGACTGGTCTTTCCTTGATTTTTTTTCCCCGTAAGAGTTTCTCCCCACTAAAAATTTGTCATAATGATGGTATTAGAAGTCCATTTATCAGCTTGGCTATAGTTGCCTAAGACCTAAAATAAGTCCAATGACACAAAAAAATTCACAATTTTAAAAAAAACTTTGAGGTGATATGTTGTGATTAGTTTATAATAAAAGATATGCTAATAGCTAGTGGTCTTATACGAGAATAATATTATACATATCAAAACTTTTCATTTCATCCAATTGTTTACAAGCAGTTTTGAAATTGTTTTATATATCTAAAAGTCTTCTATGTATAGTTAGCCACTTTTTATAAGGGCACTCCACTGCCTCTACCATTTTTAAAATAGAATACGAAAGCATATTTTTTATAAGATAGTCTCATAGTATCCACTCATGTTATGAGAGAGATGTTTCACGAGATTATCTCGTAAGACCATACTTCTTACCTTATGTGAATGTTGTGATTTATTAATTTGATTATTCTTAAATTTCCAATGAAATTTATCAATATAAATAATTTATTGTTTGTGTGGGTATTCAATCGGGATCCAATCATTTGATTCTTTGATAAAGTTAAAAAAGAAAAAAAAAAAAAAAAACTTAAATTTTCTTATATTACACATTACATGTATACAGCATCTATTGATTTTCTTATATTAAATATTATAATACTTTAAAATTTTCATGATTAATTTAGTTATAGTATATTGTCAGCTTTTGATATTTAAATTAATTTGTTGGCTTTTGATATTTTTTTTAATGGAGAATTTTTCAATGGGATATCATATAGGTCTTGGGCGTCCTACTGAAGGGGTGTGTTGGGAAATGCCCTTTTGGGTGGCTTCTGCTCATTTTATTTTTTGGGGGTTTCTCATAGTGGCTACAGCTTTTATCATATTCATTCATAAATCCAACTTGCTCCCCAAATATTCATAAAATAAATAAAAACATAGTCCCCGAGTATTGTAATTGTAATTATCAAATTATTTAAAAAAAAAAAAAATTTGCTTGCCAAGTAATCCTTCTCTCTCTTATAAAAACCCTTTGTAAATCCTATTCACAATCACAAATTCATAATCAAACACCGTCTCTCTCTCTCTCTCTCTCTTTCTTAAATCTCAATAAAAAATCTCAGTCTCACTCACCCTTCCTAAAGTAAAATCCCAATGGCCTCAGATTCCCTTCTTCTCGGCCCACCCCAGATCAACACCAAAAGCACCACCAATACCGCCATCGAGTCCTCAGTAGAAACCCTAAATCTCTCAACCCAAGAACCCACACTCGGCTTCACAGAAAACTGTTCGTTAATCTACAAAGCAACAGGAAACCCATGTTTAGATTTCTTTTTCCACGTTGTCCCCTCCACACCATCCCACGAAACCGTCGAACGAGTCCAAAAAGCCTGGGCCTATCACCCTCTTACCACACTCAAACTCATCTGTAACCTTCGTGGCGTACGCGGCACTGGCAAATCCGACAAGCACCGGTTCTATACGGCGGCGCTTTGGCTCCATAAACACCACCCTAAAACCCTAGCCCTCAACGCTAGAACCTTCGCCGACTTCGGTTACTTCAAAGATTTCCTAGAAATTCTTTACCTAATACTCGAAGGCGAGTCAGTACGCGAAAATGCCAAGAGAGAATGGGACCAGAGAAAAAGAGCCAAGGGCATAGGCAGAGGAATGCGAGGCAGGGGGAGAGGCACAGGCAAAATGCATTTTTTCGCGAGAAAACGCCTCGCAAATATGACAAAAACTGATAAGAATAAGAACAAGAATAAGACTTCAAAGTTGCCCAAGGAGTTGAGGGTTAAGCAGAATATTGCTAAAGTCAATC
Source organism: Quercus aquifolioides (assembly GCA_019022515.1). Lineage (NCBI taxonomy): Eukaryota > Viridiplantae > Streptophyta > Magnoliopsida > Fagales > Fagaceae > Quercus > Quercus aquifolioides. The sequence continues at coordinate 18,093,260 of CM032334.1, read as the reverse complement.
TTGAAAGAGAGCACGCAAGGTCGATGAGGAAAGAACGAGTCTTGGCCATGGCCAAGAAAGCTTTCGAGAGGTATAACCGAGACCCGGTTTATCGGTTCTTGCACGACGCCGTTTCCAATGTTTTTGCTGAGATGTTGAAGGCTGATATGCAAGCTTTGAATGAAGGAAAGCATAGAGATATCAGTCTTGCAGCGAAATGGTGCCCTACGATTGACTCGGCCTACGACAAGTCCTTGTTGATATGCGAGAGCATTGATAAACGGGTTTTCCCTAAAGAGTCCGACCCGGAATATCAAACCCTAGAAGATGCTCACTATGCTTATAGAGTCCGAGATAGGTTGAGAAAGCAAGTTTTGGTTCCGCTCCATAAGGTTCTGGAACTCCCCGAAGTGTATATGAGTGCAAATATGTGGGAAACCTTGCCTTACAACCGTGTACCTTCAGTGGCAATGAAGAATTACAAGGAACACTTTCTGAAACACGACAACAAGCGATTCCAGGAGTACCTCGAAAGCGTGAAGAGTGGTGAGGCGACAATCGCGGCTGGTGCGTTGCTCCCACATGAGATTATTGCTTCGTTGAATGACAGCGATGGAGGACAGGTGGCGGAGCTTCAGTGGATGACTTGTTGAAGAAGGGCAAGCTGAGTAACTGCATTGCGGTGTGTGACGTGTCGGGGAGTATGAATGGTGAGCCTATGAATGTTTGTGTGGCTCGGAGTTGATGATCTCGGAGTGATAACTTTTGACACCAACCCTACCGTTCAAATGGTTCAAGGAGATAGCCTGAGTAAAAAGACTCAGTTTATTAGAAATATGAAGTGGGGTGGGAGCACCAACTTTCAGGCTGTGTTTGATCAGATTCTCGATGTGGCTGTTCAAGCAGACTTGACTGAGGACCAACTTATACAGAAAGTGCTTGTTTTCAGTGATATGGAGTTTGATCAAGCATCCGGGCATCATGGGTATGGTGGTTATCATGGTCGTTATTATGGTGGTTATTATGGTCGTTATAATAGTATGGAAAATGATTCTTCGGATATGGATAGTGATGAGTCGGAGAGCAATGTGAATGCGAGGAGGCAGAGGCGGAATGAGGCTAGACAACAGCGAGAGAGAGAGGCTAGGCTGAGGAGGTCAGGGTGGGAAACTGACTATGAGGTTATACAGAGAAAGTTTAGGGAGAAGGGGTACAATAAGGTGCCTGAGATTGTGTTTTGGAACCTTAGGAACTCGAAGGCCACTCCTGTTCCATCCGATCAGAGTGGGGTGGCTCTGGTGAGTGGGTTTTCTAAGAATTTGGTCAAGTTGTTCTTGGAAAATGGTGGGATTATCAACCCTGTTGCTGTCATGCACGAAGCTATCTCTGGAGAGATGTACCAGAAGCTTGCAATCTATGATTAATGTACATGACTTTGTTTAGGAGCTTTTTTAAGTAGTAGTTGTTCATGTTAATTTTCCTACTTTCATCTTTAATGAAATAAATTTTGCATTAATTTTGACTATGGTTCATTGGAATTATCAGTTTATGATTCGGTAATCCCTTTTTGTGATCATTCTTGGCTATGATGTGATTAATTGTTGAATTTCCCGCATGTTCCTTTTAAATATGCAGTAGCTTATTCATTGCTGGATTTGCTTGTTAGATGTTTGACTTCTGGATTCAGTAATGTTCGTTCTATTCTGTGGCTGTTTTGGCTTTCTTGAAACTTTCTTGAAACACTGAATTATATTTTCTGAGTCTATTTTTGGATATGTTCATTTGGTTGTGGAAAGTAATTATGTAGATATCATGTGCTAGATTACAAATTTGCAACAGGTGACACAACTGATGCTGGCCTTGCCATTGACTATTGAGTAGAAATTGTTTTTTTTGTCTTACGTCAGTGGATTGATTGGTTTAACGGTGTCAAGTTGTAGTTATACTTAAGCCAGGTGTTTTCTTTTTTGTTCCTGCTGGATGATAACATATTATTTGGAGAAAATCCTTAGTTACTTCATTTATGAAAATATACAGCCAAAGGTTAGTAATTTCTTCTTTCGCTAGAAATTCTTGAAAAGAAGTTCGGTATATATGTGGCTGGGGGCAGATTTTGAATATATATGTTATTCAAAAAGAAAATTACAGCTTCAATTATATATAATGTTTGGCTTATAAGGAATTGAGAGTCATCTGTTGAAGGAATTAGGGATGAGATTAAAAACTGTCAAAAAGATGAATGCATTATGGGGACAACAAATTGAACTTGCCTACTTTGCAATATTATCATAGGAGGTAGCTCTCTCACCAGTTCTCGAACCCATGGACCTGATACTTGGTATAAGTATCAAATTAACCCAATACTAAGAGAACCGGACATAGGAGGTAGCTCAAACCATATTATTCTTGTCTTAAACAAATTGTTTTATATTTTGCTTCTTTTGTGACCTTCACAATTTTGCTGATCACGTACATTGTTGTTGTTGGTTCATTCGATTCTAATTTAATTGATCCTTCTTGTGATCAATTCCATGGCTTTACGTTCAGTACAGTCTGTATTAACAAGGACTTGTACTGTTTTTTTTTTTTTTTTTTGAAGACTTGTGCTGTTAATTTGCATATATTAATCGTGTAATTGTTCCATGTCAAAAAAATTGTGTATTACTTTCCATTTGAATGCAAAACGAATGAATATTGAAGTTATAGTAATTGGCTATTTTATTTTCGCTGGGTGTCACTTCATTGTATACTTTTTTCTAAAAAAAACTAAAAATTCTTTTACCACTGAAAAATGTAATGAAAGATATGTAGTTTATATTCTTCCAGCAAGTAGTGTTACAGGGATGGATAATAAATTTTTTTGAATTTGTAACTGCTAGTTTCTGTTCATCTGATGTTGCTGGTTTTCTTAAGATACCAAGTGTTATTGTGTTGTCTTACTCTATAGCTCTTTTTGAGTTAATGATGATTTATAATGGCTTTGTGATATACTGATAGTCATATTGTTTACTACAATTAGGGATCCAAGGTTCCCATATTCAGGATTAGTAGTTTCTCTTGTTCCAGGCAACCTCACAATTTATCCCAAAGGTGCATCAGTTTGATTGTAACTATTATCCTGCACTCTCAATCCCTCTTGCATTGATTAGATTAGATTAGTTTATGGGAATTAGTTTAACTAGAAAAAGGTCAAGTTAGAAGTACGGATGTGCTTTCTTGATGTGGCATTCTGTTAGTAAAAAAAATAAAAATTATGGCATTGATTCATTTTATCAGGCCATTTGACTCATTAAGGTCCACATTCCTGTAGAGAAGGAAGAAAATGTCTCGCAAGGTATATATGTGAGGAGTGCAAATGTGCTGTCGATACTATAATGCATGCATTGCAGAAATATGGCTATGTAGAGAACACAAGAATCTTCCCCATGGGAATAGGACACTTTTTCATCTTCTCTTTCGTTGTTTCTTTTGGATCTGTCATTTTGAGTAGAGAGAAATTATATTTTGGATAAGGGTATCCAAAATTTTCTCTAGTACATCCTGCACGTGTTCTTTAGGACGTTATTTCCCTTAATTTCTCTTGTTATTATCTCTATTTTCTGGTAGAAAAGATGTAATTAATTGAAAACAGATGTTGGTTTAAAGTTATCTGCAAAATGATACAAACAGGACACACCTTTCTATGTTTTGAAGAAGGATCTTAATTATCTATCATATGCATGTAGCATCTGATAGTTTTGTGGTATAAAATTTTCATTTAAGACAAGGTGGTGGCAAGAATGAGGGAAGGCAGAGTACATACAGAGAAAGGTGAACTGATAATCAAGTCATATGACAAATTTCAAGACATCTGGACAATGCATTAACGACTAGGAAGCTTTGACAGAACAAGCCATTGCAAGTGAAGAGTAGGCGAATACACTTACAGACTTAATAATTTTATTATTTAAACTTACATCCTTTGGTGTGCCTCATATCGTTACTCTGTATGCGGAATGTTGCCATGGTTCATGGTGGATGCGTCACCTAATGTTTTCACACTGCTTAGTTTTTTTTTGGAAGTTTATGGTTATCAAGCACTTTCTTTTCTTTTTTTACAATTTTGAGAAGAAGGTAAGTGGGTTATCATGCACTTGTTAGCTTGTCTTATATATTATCAAATGAATTTTATTGTTCAGAAAAGTGTGGAAGTCAGAACTCAGTAGGGATGTTAAACACTTTTTTTCCTGTGTTTTTCAGTCACGAACATGCATCTTCTTCAGTTTTCATCTATACCAATAAAGAGTAGGATTCTCCTTGCTAAAATTTAAATGTTAATAGTAAGAAAGTTTACTGTTATAAATTGCTGTGACCGGTTAAAAAAATAAAATCCAACATTCTCCTTTGACCTTGAGCTCAGAAATCAGATTCAAAGAGGAAAAGAATAAAAACAAATTGTAAAAAGAAAATCATATAATGCAATGTTTAGATCAATTAAAAAAAATTTTAAACACTGTTACCTAAGTTAATGCCTTTCAACATTTTGTCTGACTACTTAAAAGTTGAAATTGAAGTTCACTCAAGAATCAAGATTTTATGATGTTCTTTATCATAATATTCTATATCCATAAAGTATCATAATTTCATCTTTATGACATAATTTTTTTCTTTAATTTTGACTATTTTGGTTCCTTGCAGTTATCTGTTTATGACTCAGTGATCCTTTTCTGATCAGTCTTGCTTATAATATGTGATTGTGGAAATGCCCCTTAGTTACTCGTATGTTCCTTTTAATGATGCAGTAACTTTATTATTGGATTTCTTGTTAGATGTTTGATTAGAGTTGTTCTCGATTCAGTGATGTTCTTTCTATTCTGTGGCTGTTTTGGCCCTGTTGATTTTGGCATATGTCCATCTGGTTGTGGAGAAGAATTTGGGAGATGTTATGTCGATTACAACAGGAAACAATGGATGCTGGTGGCCTTGCTATTAAGCAGGAACTTTTTTTCGTCTTACATCTCAAAGCACCATTGGGTTGGTTTATTGGTTAAGTTCTAGTATTTAAGATAAGTGCTCCTCCTATATTTTTCATTTTTAGTCCCTGCTGGATAATAACGCAGACATTTTATTTTGAGAAAAATCCTTGGTTACTTTGTGAAAATTTGCACTTAGTGATTTCTGCTTTGCTAGAAATTCATGTCATGAAATTTGGTATATTATATATATATATATATATATATATGTGTGTGTGTGTGTGTGGCTAAGGACAGATTTTGAACTTAATTTCCATCATGAAAGGAATATATATGTTGTTCAGAAGGAAATCTGCATCTTCAGTTTTATTATCTTAGTAGAACTCTTTTTGAGCTAATGATGATGCTAATCATACTGAGAACCATATACCATTTTTAATAGTTCAATATAACCTGTATATAATTTACTTCGGAAGGTAGTCTTGTTTTGCTTTTATATGCTGCTGTTTCATCAATTTGCAGGATCGGCATGCAGTGAAACTTACCTGTTCTTTGACAATGCACTGACATATTAAGTATGATTATCTTCCCATGTAATATATTTGTTCTATAAATGTGTCGTTTCTACCCTCAAGGGAAGATTCTGAATTTAATTATTATTTTGCAAAGAACTGTTTTATCTTGATATGAAGATAGTCTAGTGTGAACCCTGAACTGTTTCAGTAATATGCTATTGCTGAAATAATGGTTTATTTTGAATTTTCAATAATTTGACAATATGCTATTTTTACAAGATTTTTTATACTACTGTGTGTTGAATTATCAATTATGTCAAATCTATTTAAATTTATCTTTATTAATAATTCCATCATGGCCGTTGTACTTTTTTTAGATGACTAACCTATGTGCAAAACTTAGTCAAATTTTCAAATTCTCTACAATTCTACTAATTGGCAACTGAAGCTCTGATTCTTGTGAGTATGACCCTTTAAGAAGAAAGTAATGTGGCAGCACTAAGTGCTTTTGAGTACTTTGAAGAAACTGGTGCGACTTCACTTTCACAATTTTGATTCAAAACTAGTTCTTTCAAATGAATTATTGAATTAGTATGGTGGCTGGCCCTTGATCTATGGCTGTCCTTTCAGAGCCTTAAACCAACTGTTTATGTTGTTTACAGGCTCAAGAAACCATTTAAAAGTTCGCCCTTGCCAAAAAGGGCGATGGTGGAGTATTTTTTATTTATTTATCCATGTATAAAAAATATATTATCGCAAACAAAGCATTACACCTGGGCTTAAAACTCAGCTTCCTTACAAATTATGTCAGCAAAAGATTCAGGACTAAAAAGAGCAATCGAAATCAAAAGTGCCTACTACTGCATCTTTAAGTGACTGGTGCGCAAGTGAATGTCATGCAGCATTTGCATCTCTAAAAACCCAGTTGAAGACAACATGAGGTAGATGGTTTTCACATCATCCAGGATGATAGTATTGGTTTCATTTTTTGTTACTTTTGTCCCCTTAATGGGACAATGGTATTGTTGACTTACAGAGTAACAAAATTGGTTCTTTGTGATATAAATCTCAATTATTTTTTAGGAAAACCAACAGAAGTTTAAGTTGATTCAAGATTTTATTATGATCTTTTTATTCTACTATTCAATATTCATAAAGTATTATGAGAGAGGATAAAGGAAACAGTTCTGAGAAACTTGCACGAGGCTGGCTTTTCTGCTAATGTGCATTGGCGAGAAGCCAACTGGTTGTTGGATTGACCTCATGGTGCGCTTCGGCATTGCACCAGGTTGTTGATAACGAGTGGGAGGAGGAGGAGAAATTATAATATTTCAAGGGATGGACTACGTTATTTATCCACTATTCTATTAAAAGTCCTCCACATGTTTAAAATTGTTGAGTTATAATTTTTTTTTTAAATAGAAACTAGCTACTGATTCAGTAATTTTAAATAAGTGAGAGTCTTTTAGTAAAATAATGGGCAAATGACATGACCCACCATGAAGATTGTAGAATTTTCCGAAGAAGAGAGGACTTTTGCACAAGTAAAACCTCCCATATTTTATATTAGTTTTTCTAATATTACATCATTTGCCTCAACTTATTTTAGTGGTCAATTGTGAGCTTGATAATTACTTTTACATAAACACACGCTACTTTCTTGTCAAAATTGTGATAAAAGTTGCAGAATAAAAATTAGAGTAATTATTAGTTGAGACACCGTACACAATTTATCTTGTAACTGAATGTGAGTACTCGTTGCGTGTAATATTCACGGCCCACATTAACTTTTAGCACACACCAACGGAATGGAACAAAAAAGCGTCAGTAAAATCAAAACATTTCTAGGAATCAGAAAACAAAGAGAAAATGTAGAAGATGATGTCAAGAGCCCTAAGCTCAACGATCTTGTCTAGTTCTCTCTATACCAAGAATTTGGATTCAAATTCTCCAAGAAAAGAAAAATGTATGAGTCATTCGGCGGCATTTTTTTCTTTCAAGTTTGTATATTTCCATCAAGATTTTGCAAACCAACAGAACAGAGCATTTCTAAAACCAGGAAATACGAAGTAACAAAGCAAAGAATAAATGCTAGCCATAAAAATCACCGGTAGTTTGAAGTAGCTTTTAATCGAAAGCAAACCATAAAAATAATAAACTACTATAGGAGTTCATACGGTTCTAAAGCTTAAGATAGCTATCCCAACAAAGCATCCGCAAATACGAAGGAATCCAACTTCATTTGTAAAATCAAAATTTTCAAACAAAGATAGAATTCAGAGGGACTAAAAAACCAACATTAAAGCTTTCACAACTATTTCAAAACAACATTCTCAAGACTTCAATCATAAACAAAAGTACCTTGTACTCTCCACCAGCAATAGCTAATCTCATCACATCCGCAGGATTCACAATCCCACCTTCCTCCAAGAACAGAGTCAACAAATTCTTGGCAAATCCACTCACCAGCGCCACCCCTGTTTGGTTTGCGACTACCGGAGTGGACATTGAGTCCCTAAGGTTCCAAAACACAATCTCCGGAACCTTGTTGTATCCCTTCTCCCGGAACTTCCTCTGTATAACTCCATAATCTGTTTCCCATTCCTTTTTCATTTCCTCTCCTGGGTCACTATCCTCAGTATCGAATCCCATCCAAATATTCCTTCGCTGCCCAGTTGCATCGTCAAATTCCATATCACTGAAAACAAAGACTCTCTTTATCAGTTGCTCTTCAGTGAGCTTGGCCTCAACAGCAACTTCCAAAATTTGGTCAAAAACTTTTTGCAAGTCTGTATTCATACCCCAATCCATCTCCCTTACGAATTCAGTCTTGGCAAGAAGAGTATCTCCTTTGATCAAATGAAGCTGAGGATCCTGACTACATGTAAACAACTTCCCCTTCCAAGGCTCTTCACTAAGTTCCGACACAATAGCCCCAATGCCACACACACCTCCATTGGCGTCCCATTCATACTCCCCGAAACATCACAAACCGCAATGCAATTTGTGAGCTTCCCTTTCTTAGCAACATCACTAACCATTCTTTCCCATTGAAGCTCAGCAACTTGCTCACCATCCTCATACAATGACTTGATAATCTGGTGGGGAAGCAATGCCCCCGCTGCAATCTTCGCCTTCCCACTCTTCACCTTCTCAAGATAGCCCTCAAACCTCTCCTTATCATGCTTCTGAAATAATCCCTTATAATTCGTCATCGCCACTGACGCAACCCTATTATATGGCAAAGAATTCCATTGTTTGTCACTCATGAAAAGCTCTGGCAATTCCAATGTCTTATGCAATGGAACAAGAACTTGTTTCCTCAACCTATCTCTAACCCTATAACTAGACATGGCAAAATGAGTCAGAATTTCTTGACCCAACTCGACCCAAAAAATACCAAATTCAAACCCCATTTTTTTTACCCGAATCAAAAACAGGTTGACCCGTGACCTGACCCGTGTTTTTTGCGGGTCAACCCGACCCAACCCGCAACCTGACCTGACCCAAACCATTTTTTAAAACTTTTTTTTGGGGTAAAAAAAATAATAAAATTAAGACAATATTGGTTTAATTGTTTGTTGTGAGCTTTAAGGAAACAATTGAGACATTTACATAACTGTATGCAAATTAATTGAAAGATGAATGGTTGAGCATTCTATAATGAGTAAAGATTTTAAGATATCAAGTAGCAAAGTACATGCCAAGATAATTTGGTTACTATACAGTTAAAAACATAGATTTAAAATTGTAGACATGTGTGAGAAACATTCATAAGTGTGAAAATAGTGAAGCCAAAGTATCAAATTAACATCAATTATGAATGCTTAGGCCTATTTTTTAATAATTTATGTCCAAAATAAACGGCTTTTCAAAATAAATTATGATATTTCCTAGAGTGTGTGTTGCTTAACAATGATATGATATTCATAAAAGAGACAATATATAAATAAGTAAACAATCAAACTTTAATATATATCTTAAATTGAAATAGAGTGTCAACCACAATTGACAATAGATTATAAAATTAATTTTCAAGATTGTAAATTTCTTATATATTGTTATTTTTTGTCAAATGAATTATCCAATAAGTCATTTGTAATTGTGTTTTATATTTTGGGATGTTGATATTGTGTAGAAATAAAACTTATGTTTTTGTTTTACTTATCTTTGAGTTATTTTGTTTTAGATAGCAATGTTAGGATTTGTATAATTTTAAAATTATTGAATAAGTATTAATAAGTGTAGTTCATTTTTGATATAAGTGGTGAATTCAAAGTAATGCATTTTACATCAAGTAATTTGTTGCATAACTTTCTAAATGACAAATACATTTATTTTCTTTATAATAAAAAAAAAATCATGTGAAAAATACAGGTCAACCCGACCCGACCTGTAATTCAATTGACCTGAACTCCTTTTTAACTCGCTTAAAATGACCCTTTTTTTACTTGTAACCTGATTGACCCGACCTAACCCGCCTGTTTTGTCATGTCTACCTATAAGCATAATGTGTGTCCTCAATCCCCTCATACTCCTTGTCACACTTTCTCGGGAAAACCCGTCTCGCAATCCCTTCGCATAACAACAACGACTTGTCGTACGATGAATCAATCGCTGGACACCATTTCGCTGCGAGCCTAATCTGAAAAACCTCCCTGATAGGCCAACAACGTATTGACCTCTTGTGATAAATTAATTAATTAATTAGCCAACTTTATTAATTAATCAAATTAATCATGCAAAGCGCGTGGTAACACAAACAAATCACCAATTAAACTAAGTATGTAACAGAAATTAAATTGACACGATGATTTATTTACGAATGGGGAAAACTTACACAGCAAAAACCCCATTGGGTGATTTTAAGATCACCACTCCCAAGAATTCACTATTATCACAACAAACGGTTACAAGTAAAGGAATCCCAATACTTTATACCAACTTAAAGTTGAACCCTTACTTCAATACCCAATTGGACTTGTTCTGTAGTGACTAACCAATTGTGCGGATCCCAATACGCGACTTGATCACCAACTTGAGAAGGATGTTGGCTGCAAAGTTCTTCAGTTCATCCAGACGATGATGATTATGAAGTTGCTTGGTCAAAAAACCCTACGGTGTACAAACACAACAGCTTCTTGAAGAGAAAGATGAACTAGGGATATTTTGTCTCTGGTCACAATTTGCATGAACAAGACTTTACTTCACACTTGTGCAACCCTATACGGCATTAAAATAATTCTTATATATGTTTAGGGTTGTGAGAAAAGAAAGCCCAAACATACATTCACGGATTGGATGAAAAACAGTCCTGAAAAACTGAACTTCATAAACCTCGATAGATACCCTATCTATCGAGCAGCTGTCGAGCCTCGGGCTGAAACAACTCTCTTTAAATCTCGATAGATGCTAGCTGTCAAGTTTTAATGAACAACACTTTCTGACTTGATTCTTGGACAGACTTGCATGGCTTTAATACTTGAACTTGAAACAAGATTTCTTGAAGCATTAAACACATTCTAGATCTACCTAATTACAAGTAAAGTGCAGTTTGTCAAAGGATTAGCCAATTACACAAAATAGTGACATACGTTCCTAACAATGAATCACATATGTCCTAACACTCCCCACGACTCATTAACTCCAAATTCGATTTCAAAAGCTCAGCAAACACATCACAGACACATAACGGAAATTAAATTGACACGATGATTTATTTACGAATGGGGAAAACTTACACAGCAAAAACCCCATCGGGTGATTTTAAGACCACCACTCCCAAGAATTCACTATTATCACAACAAACGGTTACAAGTAAAGGAATCCCAATACCTTATGCCAACTTAAAGTTGAACCCTTACTCCAATACCCAATTGGACTTGTTCTGTAGTGACTAACCAATTGTGCGGATCCAAATACGCGACTTGATCACCAACTTGAGAAGGATGTTGGCTGCAAAGTTCTTCAGTTCATCCAGACGATGATGATTATGAAGTTGCTTGGTCAAAAAACCCTACGGTGTACAAACACAGCAGCTTCTTGAAGAGAAAGATGAACTAGGGCAAATTTTGTCTCCGGTCACAATTTGCATGAACAAGACTTTGCTTCACACTTGCGCAATCCTATACGGCCTTAAAATAATTCTTATATGTGTATAGGGTTGTGAGAAAAGAAAGCCTAAACATACATTCACGGATTGGATGAAAAACAGTACTGAAAAACTGAACTTCATAAACCTCGATAGATACCCAATCTATCGAGCAGCTGTCAAGCCTCGGGCTGAAACAACTCTCTTTAAATCTCGATAGATGCTAGCTGTCAAGTTTTAATGAACAACACTTTCTGACTTGATTCTTGGACAGACCTGCATGACTTTAATACTTGAACTTGAAACAAGATTTCTTGAAGCATTAAACACATTCTAGATCTACCTAATTACAAGTAAAGTGCAGTTTGTCAAAGGATTAGCCAATTACATAAAATAGTGACATAAGTTCCTAACAATGAATCACATATGTCCTAACACTCCCCATGACTCATTAACTCCAAATTCGATTTCAAAAGCTCAGCAAACACATCACAGACACATAACGGAAATTAAATTGACACGATGATTTATTTACGAATGGGGAAAACTTACACAGCAAAAACCCCATCGGTTGATTTCAAGATCACCACTCCCAAGAATTCAATATTATCACAACAAACGGTTACAAGTAAAGGAATCCCAATACCTTATACCAACTTAAAGTTGAACCCTTACTCCAATACCCAATTGGACTTGTTCTGTAGTGACTAACCAATTGTGCGAATCCCAATACGCGACTTGATCACCAACTTGAGAAGGATGTTGGCTGCAAAGTTCTTCAGTTCATCCAAACGATGATGATTATGAAGTTGCTTGGTCAAAAAACCCTGCGGTGTACAAACACAGCAGCTTCTTGAAGAGAAAGATGAACTAGGGTAAATTTTGTCTTCAGTCACAATTTGCATGAACAAGACTTTGCTTCACACTTGCGCAACCCTATACGGCCTTAAAATAATTCTTATATATGTTTAGGGTTGTGAGAAAAGAAAGCCCAAACGTACATTCACGGATTGGATGAAAAACAGTCCTGAAAAACTGAACTTCATAAACCTCGATAGATACCCTATCTATCGAGCAGCTGTCGAGCCTCGAGCTGAGACAACTCTCTTTAAATCTCGATAGATGCCAGCTGTCAAGTTTTAATGAACAACACTTTCAGACTTGATTCTTGGACAGACTTGCATGGCTTTAATACTTGAACTTGAAACAAGATTTCTTGAAGCATTAAACACATTCAAGATCTACCTAATTACAAGTAAAGTGCAGTTTGTCAAAGGATTAGCCAATTACATAAAATAGTGACATATGTTCCTAACAATGAATCACATATGTCCTAACACTCCCCACGACTCATAAACTCAAAATTCGATTTCCAAAGCTCAGCAAACACATCACAGACACATAACGAAAATTAAATTGACACGATGATTTATTTACGAATGGGGAAAACTTTCACAGTAAAAACCCCATCGGGTGATTTTAAGATCACCACTCCTAAGAATTCACTCTTATCACAACAAATGGTTACAAGTAAAGGAATCCCAATACCTTATACCAACTTAAAGTTGAACCCTTACTCCAATACCCAATTGGACATGTTCTTTAGTGACTAACCAATTCTGCGGATCCCAATACGCGACTTGATCACCAACTTGAGAAGAATGTTGACTGCAAAGTTCTTCAGTTCATCCAGACGATGATGATTATGAAGTTGCTTGGTCAAAAAACCCTACGGTGTACAAACACAGCAGCTTCTTGAAGAGAAAGATGAACTAGGGCAAATTTTGTCTCCGGTCACAATTTGCATGAACAAGACTTTGCTTCACACTTGCGCAACCCTATACGGCCTTAAAATAATTCTTTTACGTGTTTAGGGTTGTGAGAAAAGAAAGCCTAAACATACATTCACGGATTGGATGAAAAACAGTCCTGAAAAACTGAACTTCATAAACCTCGATAGATACCCCATCTATCGAGCAGCTGTCGAGCCTCGGGCTTAAACAACTCTCTTTAAATCTCGATAGATGCTAGCTGTCAAGTTTTAATGAACATTACTTTCTGACTTGATTCTTGGACAGACTTGCATGGCTTTAATACTTGAACTTGAAACAAGATTTCTTGAAGCATTAAACACATTCTAGATCTACCTAATTACAAGTAAAGTGCAGTTTGTCAATGGATTAGCCAATTACATAAAATAGTGACATATGTTCCTAACATTGAATCACATATGTCCTAACACTCCCCACGACTCATTAATTCCAAATTCGATTTCAAAAGCTCAGCAAACACATCACAGACACATAACGGAAATTAAATTGACACCATGATTTATTTACGACTGGGGAAAACTTACACAGCAAAAACCCCTCGGGTGAATTTATGATCACCACTCCCAAGAATTCACTATTATCACAACAAACGGTTACAAGTAAAGGAATCCCAATACCTTATACCAACTTAAAGTTGAACCCTTACTCCAATACCCAATTGGACTTGTTCTGTAGTGACTAACCAATTGTGCAGATCCCAATACGCGACTTGATCACAAACTTGAGAAGGATGTTGGCTGCAAAGTTCTTCAGTTCATCCAGACGATGATGATTATGAAGTTGCTTAGTCAAAAAACCCTACGGTGTACAAACACAGCAGCTTCTTGAAGAGAAAGATGAACTAGGGCAAATTTTGTCTCCGGTCATAATTTGCATGTACAGGACTTTACTTCACACTTGCGCAACCCTATACGGCCTTAAAATAATTCTTATATATGTTTAGGGTTGTGAGAAAAGAAAGCCCAGACATACATTCACGGATTGGATGAAAAACAGTCCTTAAAAACTGAACTTCATAAACCTCGATAGATACCCTATCTATCGAGCAGCTGTCGAGCCTCGGGCTGAAACAACTCTATTTAAATCTCGATAGATGCTAGCTGTCAAGTTTTAATGAACAACACTTTCTGACTTGATTCTTGGACAGACTTGCATGGCTTTAATACTTGAACTTGAAACAAGATTTCTTGAAGCATTAGACACATTCTAGATCTACCTAATTACAAGTAAAGTGCAGTTTGTCAAAGGATTAGCCAGTTACATCAAATAGTGACATACGTTCCTAACAATGAATCACATATGTCCTAACACTCCCCAGGACTCATTAACTCCAAATTCGATTTCAAAAGCTCAGCAAACACATCACAGAGACATAACGGAAATTAAATTGACACGATGATTTATTTACGAATGGGGAAAACTTACACAGCAAAAACCCCATTGGATGATTTTACGATCACCACTCCCAAGAATTCACTATTATCACAACAAACGGTTACAAGTAAAGCAATCCCAATACCTTATACCAACTTAAAGTTGAACCCTTACTCCAATACCCAATTGGACATGTTCTTTAGTGACTAACCAATTGTGCGGATCCCAATACGCGACTTGATCACCAACTTGAGAAGGATGTTGACTGCAAAGTTCTTCAGTTCATCTAGACGATGATGATTATGAAGTTGCTTGGTCAAAAAACCCTACGGTGTACAAACACAGCAGCTTCTTGAAGAGAAACATGAACTAGGGCAAATTTTGTCTCCGGTCACAATTTACATGAACAAGACTTTGCTTCACACTTGCGCAACCCTATACGGCCATAAAATAATTCATATACATGTTTAGGGCTGTGAGAAAAGAAAGCCTAAACATACATTCACGGATTGGATGAAAAACAGTCCTGAAAAACTGAACTTCATAAACCTCGATAGATACCCTATCTATCGAGCAGCTGTCGAGCCTCGGGCTGAAACAACTCTCTTTAAATCTCGATAGATGCTAGCTGTCAAGTTTTAATGAACAACACTTTCTGACTTGATTCTTGGACAGACTTGCATGTCTTTAATACTTGAACTTGAAACTAGATTTCTTGAAGCATTAAACACATTCTAGAGCTACCTAATTACAAGTAAAGTGCAGTTTGTCAAAAGATTAGCCAATTACATAAAATAGAGACATACGTTCCTAACAATGAATCACATATGTCCTAACACTCCCCACGACTCATCAACTCCAAATTCGATTTCAAAAGCTCAGCAAACACATCACAAACACATAACGGAAATTAAATTAACACGATGATTTATTTACGAATGGGGAAAACATACACAGCAAAAACCCCATCGGATGATTTTAAGATCACCACTCCCAAGAATTCACTATTATCAAAACAAACGGTTACAAGTAAAGGAATCCCAATACCTTATGCCAACTTAAAGTTGAACCCTTACTCCAATACCCAATTGGACTTGTTCTGTAGTGACTAACCAATTGTGCGAATCCCAATACGCGACTTGATCACCAACTTGAGAAGGATGTTGGCTGCAAAGTTCTTCAGTTCATCCAAACGATGATGATTATAAAGTTGCTTGGTCAAAAAACCCTACGGTGTACAAACACAGCAACTTCTTGAAGAGAAAGATGAACTAGGGCAAATTTTGTCTCCGGTCACAATTTGCATGAACATGACTTTGCTTCACACTTGCGCAACCCTATACGGCCTTAAAATAATTCTTATATATGTTTAGGGTTGTGAGAAAAGAAAGCCCAAATATACATTCACGGATTGGATGAAAAACAGTCCTGAAAAACTGAACTTCATAAACCTCGATAGATACCCTATCTATCGAGCAGCTGTCGAGCCTCGAGCTGAGACAACTCTCTTTAAATCTCGATAGATGCTAGCTGTCAAGTTTTAATGAACAGCACTTTCTGACTTGATTCTTGGACAGACTTGCATGGCTTTAATACTTGAACTTGAAACAAGATTTCTTGAAGCATTAAACACATTCTAGATCTACCTAATTACAAGTAAAGTGTAGTTTGTCAAAAGATTAGCCAATTACATAAAATAGTGACATACGTTCCTAACAATGAATCACATACGTCCTAGCACTCCCCACGACTCATTAACTCCAAATTCGATTTCAAAAGCTCAGCAAACACATCACAGACACATAACGGAAATTAAATTGACACGATGATTTATTTACAAATGGGGAAAACTTACACAGCAAAAACCCCATCGGGTGATTTTAAGATCACCACTCCCAAGAATTCACTATTATCACAACAAACGGTTACAAGTAAAGGAATCCCAATACCTTATACCAACTTAAAGTTGAACACTTACTCCAATACCCAATTGGACTTGTTCTATAGTGACTAACCAATTGTGCGGATCCCAATACGCGACTTGATCACCAACTTGAGAATGATGTTGACTGCAAAGTTCTTCAGTTCATCCAGACGATGATGATTATGAAGCTGCTTGGTCAAAAAACCCTACGGTGTATAAACACAGCAGCTACTTGAAGAGAAAGATGAACTAGGGCAAATTTTGTCTCCGGTCACAATTTGCATGAACAGGACTTTACTTCACACTTGCGCAACCCTATACGGCCATAAAATAATTCTTATATATGTTTAGGGTTGTGAGAAAAGAAAGCCCAGACATACATTCACGGATTGGATGAAAAACAGTCCTTAAAAACTGAACTTCATAAACCTCGATAGATACCCTATCTATCGAGCAACTGTCGAGCCTCGGGCTGAAACAACTCTCTTTAAATCTCGATAGATGCTAGCTGTCAAGTTTTAATGAACAACACTTTCTGACTTGATTCTTGGACAGACTTGCATGGCTTTAATACTTGAACTTGAAACAAGATTTCTTGAAGCATTAAACACATTCTAGATCTACCTAATTACAAGTAAAGTGCAGTTTGTCAAAGGATTAGCCAGTTACATCAAATAGTGACATACGTTCCTAACAATGAATCACATATGTCCTAACACTCCCCACGACTCATTAACTCCAAATTCGATTTCAAAAGCTCAGCAAACACATAACAGACACAAAACGGAAATTAAATTGACACGATGATTTATTTACGAATGGGGAAAACTTACACAGCAAAAACCCCATTGGGTGATTTTAAGATCACCACTCCCAAGAATTCACTATTATCACAACAAACGGTTACAAGTAAAGGAATCCCAATACCTTATACCAACTTAAAGTTGAACACTTACTCCAATACCCAATTGGACTTGTTCTGTAGTGACTAACCAATTGTGCAGATCCCAATACGCGACTTGATCACCAACTTGAGAATGATGTTGACTGCAAAGTTCTTCAGTTCATCCAGACGATGATGATTATGAAGCTGCTTGGTCAAAAAACCCTACGGTGTACAAACACAGCAGCTACTTGAAGAGAAAGATGAACTAGGGCAAATTTTGTCTCCGGTCACAATTTGCATGAACAGGACTTTACTTCACACTTGCGCAACCCTATACGGCCATAAAATAATTCTTATATATGTTTAGGGTTGTGAGAAAAGAAAGCCCAGATATACATTCACGGATTGGATGAAAAACAGTCCTTAAAAACTGAACTTCATAAACCTCGATAGATACCCTATCTATCGAGCAACTGTTGAGCCTCGGGCTGAAACAACTCTCTTTAAATCTCGATAGATGCTAGCTGTCAAGTTTTAATGAACAACACTTTCTGACTTGATTCTTGGACAGACTTGCATGGGTTTAATACTTGAACTTGATACAAGATTTCTTGAAGTATTAAACACATTCTAGATCTACCTAATTACAAGTAAAGTGCAGTTTGTCAAAGGATTAGCCAATTACATAAAATAGTGAAATATGTTCCTAACAATGAATCACATATGTCCTAACACTTCCCACGACTCATTAACTCCAAATTTGATTTCAAAAGCTCAGCAAACACATCACAGACACAATAAAAAAGTAAACAATAATCTGGGTCAATTTTATACCTATCCAAAGCAATTTTAGCCTTAGAAATCTCCCTCCCTTTCCTCAAAGCTCTAGCTTCCTCCTTAGAAATCTTCTCCACTTTCTCCAATATTCCTTCCTCTTGCACCTCTTCCTCCTCGTAAAATTCTACATGTGTATTTCTCTCCGCTCTCTTCTTTTCGTATCGGGCTAGCTTTGCGAGTTTATGAACCTCAGGGCCATAGAGAAACCGATAGAGAATATCAAGCAAGTCCTTGAAGTAACCAAATTTTGCCAAGGCTTTGAGATTGAGAGCCAGGGTTTTAGGGTGAGATTTGTGAAGCCAAAGAAATGAGGTATAAAACCCTTCTTTATCAGACTTTTCAGTGCCTCTCACACCTCTAAGATTACATATCAATTTTAGGGTGGTGGGAGGGTCATGGGCCCAAGCCAAGTCCAACCGTTGGATCAGATCATTAGATGATGTATCGGGCACCACATGGTAGAAGAAGTCAAGACAAGGGTCCCCGGTGGATAAGTACGTCAGGGAAAAGTTTTCCGTCAAACCCATCATTGGAAAATTTTGGGTATCAAATGATTCCATTGCATCATCATGTTCTGTTGTTGTTGTTTTTCTGGAGAGAATGAGGTTGTTGGTTTGGGGGATTATGGAGTCTACGCTTTTGGAGGTGTTTAGAGTCGGCGGGCCAAGAAGTTGACCGACACTGGCAGAGGCCATTTTGCTTTGGGGGATTATGGAAGTACTGAATCTGATAATTCCATGTGTCTTCTTAAAGAAAGAAACATGGTGTGTCAGTGTTAGTGTGTATGGGCGCTTGGCTGTCAATATGAGTACAGAATGAAATCTCGTCTGGTTTGCTTGGCAGGTAGTTGGCGAGTGGTGAATGAAGTGCAAGCAAGAAACAATTGAGCTTGAACCACAGACAAGACAAAGAGATCCCCACCGCCACGAAGCCAAACTCCCTATACTCACCCAAAACCCTTCAAACACCCAAAATTTTTATCTAGGTTCGATGTTTGCTAAAGTTAGTTTTTTTTTTTTTTTTTTGGGTTAAACCACCACTGGATTTTAAATCAAAATTTATCATGTTTAGGTTTTTGATATAAAACTAGGGACAAAATTAAGTTACAAAACTGATTGTAACCTAAGGCTACAATCTTACTCAATAAAATAAATATTACTACATATTTTGAAAATCTAACCATTGAATTGCATATTCTTTACTCTTAATAAATATGTTAAATTTTGTGTCAATCAGATATTATTTAGTATATGATTTATAAGTTTATATTTTATACATAATCTTAAACTACCAAAACTAACGATTAAAACAATTTATTGATAGCATAGTTATTGATTTTTAATTTTCTTGAAATTTTGCAAGTATGGAAGATATAAGAAGAAGATGTAATCCAATAGTGGAATACTCAAAATTCACATCCAATAAAAAAATATTGAGTAAAATTGTAGCCTTAAGCTACAACTAATTTTGTAGTTAAATTTTACCCTAAAACTAGTTAAAATTCCTTGCATTGCAAGGTTTTGGTCTTGAATTTATGACAAATTTAATTTTATTTATAAAAAAAAGATTAAACTAGAAATTATTACTTAATTTCAAAACTCTCACATAATTAATATTAATGAAAATAATTGAGAATAAATTTTACTTTTAAAAAATTATTAAGAGAAAATGGATTAGTGTCTTGGCCTAGATAATGAGCAATAGTTATGAAGTGGTCACCATATGGTGAAATTTTATCTTATCTATCAAAAATAAAAATGAAATTGTTTTTTTTTTTTTTTGAGAAGAAAATTATTAAAAATAAAAAGTGGATGCAAATTGAGAGAGAGGAAAAAAAAAAAAAAAAAAAACGGTGGGGTGTTGTGTGGGATTCAAGTTTAGAATTTATTATTTTTTTTTAAGAGAAGGAATTTTAACAAAAAAAAAACTTATAATAGGCTTTTGGTTTAAATAGAATTTAAATTTGTTAAATGATAAAGTTTTACTTAAATTAAACAGTTGTTAAATCTTATCCCTTAATTTGAGAAAATATATCATAACAATTAATTTTTTAACAAATACCTATAAACACGTGTGTGTGTGTGTGTGTGTGTGTGTGTGTATATATAATTAAAAAAAAGTAGTGTATTAGAAAAAAAAAATTTGATATCACCAAATACTAATCTTTTGAACAAGTAAGGTAGCAAAAGAAAAACAAACAAGAATAATTAAACTGTTATTTTAATCTTGTTCCACAAAAAATAAAAATAAAATAAAATAAAAACAAATTTATCGAAAAAATTGCTCCAATTTGGTAATGTCATTTGGCACGGCTTATAATCTAAGCCCAACTTTTTATAATTGCTTCAATTGGGTCTTGACGCAACTATGACTTCTAGTGCTCATTTGGCTTGGGCTGAAAACCCAGCGCGTTGCGTCTGGCATTTTTCTTTTCTTTTTTTGCATGCGTTTGAGAGACAAAATGGCTACTGTTCATGTGAACAGTAGCTGCAAGGTTGGACTTTTCAACCCTTTTCAGCCAATCAATGGGTCCGTGCACCGTTCACAGGACCCACAAATTTCACTTTTCAGCAACTTTTTCATTAAAAATGGGTCCCACAGTACTATTCACACATTTAAAAATTATTTTGCTATAGTGTTTTTCAGTTTTCAGTTTCAATTTTCAGTTTTCAGCTGTATCCAAACGGACCAATCCCAGCTTTTATAATTGCTATAATTTGGTGAAGTCACTTGGTGTTTCCATGGCTATTGAGCTCAACTTTTATAATTTCTGTAATTTGGTGAAACTACTTGCCGCAATCGCTCCAATTTGGTAATGTCATTTGGCACGGCTTATAATCTAAGCCCAATTTTTATAATTGCTTCAATTGGGTCTTGACGCAACTATGACTTCTAAGCCCAACTTTTATAATTGCTACAATTTGGTGAAGTCACTTGGTGTTTCCATGGCTATTGAGCTCAACTTTTATAATTTCTGTAATTTGGTGAAACTACTTGCCGCAATCGTAGTTTCTAAATTCAACTTTTATTATATAGTATATGATATTTTATTATACTAATCACTAACTCATGCAATGCACGAGAAAGCTATTGACTATGAAAAAAAATCCAACAATGAATGAAGAATTTAAGCTACCAGTTATGCAATGTCGTTGACAGTGCTAAACATCCTTAAAACCCTAGACAAACCCATGAAATGAATTTGAAATTTTTTCATAAAGAAAGAAAGCCTTACATAAAGTTTTGTGAAAGTGAGAGTCATATTTAATATATTTTAGAAGCAAATAAATATTTAACACAATAGATATCTAACTCTCATCACAAAAAATGAATGTTGAACGTTAGGATTTCAATCTCAAAAATACCTATCCTCGAAAGTTGATACTAAACATTCATTTACTAAATGGAAAATATCAATTAAACAAAAATTCAAATAAAAATTAGGATTCCAAACCCCTAATATGCTCAATTAGGATTAAGTTGTCACGAAGGGTTTTTGTATATATTTTTCAACTCATGACCTCTCTCGCTCCCTCTCTCTCTCTTCAGCTCTTCTCTCAAACTTTCACCCCAAAGCAATTGATCTCTCTCACTTCTCAACTTCATTCTCTTATGGAAAAAATTACATCACACCCACCACCACAAAAATTACATCACATGCATGATTTTGTCAACGATCTAGGAGGGTTTTGGAGTTGAGGTGAAGTCTTGTACAGGGGGCGAAGCACCAAGAGAGAAAAGACGGTAAGATCAACAAGGTTCAAGGTTTTAAGGTCAAACGAAGGTTTAACCGAGATCGAACTGTTTTTGACGTCATAAATTATTTAATAATAAAATAAAATACAGATAATAGAATTTTTTTAAAAAAAATGAGCAATCTTGATTTGAAAAACATGGAACAATTAAATAATTTTCAAATACATTATCACAACTTTTAAATTAGAAAAAAAGAAAATGCATAAAACAATACTTTACAATTAACCATTCAGGACTTCAAGTATAAGTTATTAGAGCACTAAGAGTAGTATAACTATTATAATGCTATTTTAGCAACTAAAATACCAAAATGCAAGCTACAGCAAAGGAGCTATATTAAAAAAAAAAAAAATAAAAAAGAAAAAAGAAAAAAGCTCTAGAGCTACAGTAGGTTGTCATCTTTAACAACCTACTGTAGCTCCAAACTTATAAATAAAAGTAATATTTTATTCTCTCTCTCTCATCTTTTGCTTAAAAAAATATTTTCCTTTTCTATCTCTTTCTTTTCTTTCTTTTCTCTCTACTCTGTCGTTTTTCCCTCTCAACTTTTTTTTTTTCTCTCTTCTTCTTCTCTCTTTTCTTCTCCTCTCCTCTGAGCCGTTTCTCTCTCTCTCTCTTTCTCTCTTTCTCTTTTTTTCCTCTCTTTTCTTATCCTCTGTTCAGTGCTATTTTTCTCTTCTTCTTTTTTTTTTTTCCTTCTCTCTTCTCACTGGTTCTCTTTCCTTTTCGCCAGTGGATCACAGCTGAGATTTGGTCTAGTTTTGGTTGATTTGGTGGGTTTTGTGTTTGTGATTGAGTTTTGATTTGGGTTGAGGTTGTGGGTGGTGGTGCTGTGGCAGTAGGTGTGGGCAGTGGTGGCTGGTGGCTGGTGGCAATGAGTTTCTGAAGGTGGGTGGTGGCTTGGCAGTGGTGGGTGTAGCAATGGGTGTGGCAGTGTTGGCTTGGCAATGGTGCCTTGGCAGTGTCTGTTATGGTGAGAGTGGGTTTGGCAGTGGGTTTCTGATGGTGGGTGTTGGCTTGGCGGTGGTGGCTGATGGCAATGGGTGTGACAGTGGGTTTTGGTTTTTGCAGCGGCTTTTTGATGATGGGTGGTGGCTTGTCGGTGTCTGATGGTGGTGGTGGCTGGCAGTGTCTATTGCGTGAGAGTGGGTTTTGGTTATTTTTTGTTTGGAAAAAGAGAAATACACAGAAAAAGATAAAGAGAGGGGAAGAAAGAAAGAGGAAAGAGATGAGATTGATAATAAAAAAGAATTAAAAAATAATAAGGAAATAATATTTTAATGAAGTGATAAAAATATGAAACTTTTGTTGTAGGGTGTATTATAAAATATGACGTTAAAATAGATAAAGTAGTGTTTTAAGTTACTAAAAACTATAATATATAACGCCCTTCCTGTGAATGCTCTCATGAGAAATACAAAATAGTATGAACTTAAAATATTTGATAAGTATGTCTTATTTACTTTTTTATATAATAATTTCAACTAAATAAGATATAAATATTATATAAAAAAGTATCTATTTTGTTTAAGAAAAAAAATTGACAACTCAAGAGATTTTTAAGATCTCACTAAGCATTTCACTCAGGCCATGTCTTGGGCTTGGCATTTTAACTTTAAAGTTTAAAAATAATTTTAAATAAAAATAAAAAAGCAACTTATTCCCACAATCATGTTTCCTAAGCAATCTGGTATCTTCTTTGCACTTTTACTTTTATTTCCAACACCTACTTCTCATATTTGAAAGGTGCTTGATACCGTAACTTAAACAACAATTTTCAGTTTTTAAACAATATTACACATATTTTTACACACTTTTTTACTCACACGTATTTTTAAAAAATACAAATAACGTTATTAAAACAACATTACCAAACAGGTCCGAAATTTAGTCTCTTTCTCTCCCTACTTCTCAACCTCTCATCTTTGGTTTTTCCCAATTACTCAAGGCTCGAGCAAACTATAACAGATCTCTTTCACAACTTCACTCACTCTCCCTCTTTCTCTCCCTACCTCACTATTTCTTCTCTAAAGAACAGATCCTACCAACGTGATGATGACCAATTTCCACTAAACCCGATTTGACCGACCTATCCGGTCCGGGTGTCAAAACAATGGTGTACTGTGTTTGAAGAAATTTATGAGATGAGGAGGAAGATGACGAAAAGGGAGATGAGATTATTTTGGTTTGGGTTTGGGCTTGTACTGTACTGTTTTAGTTTGGTTTTGGTTTATGCTGGGGCTTTTGATACAGAGGGAGATAGGGATGAAAGGAAGAGAAAGAGTTGATCGGGTGTTTTTGGGGAAGGAGGAGGAGATAGGTAGGAGAGTTTTTTTATTATCGGGTTATAGTTTGAGTTTTTAGGAGAATTATTGGTAGAGAAATAGAGAGAAATTGTTTTTATTTTTTATTTTTTTATTTTATTTTATTTTTTTTAATTAGTGCTAATGTGGAAAAATGTAAGAGTTGCAAAAAAATGTCAAACATAAGTCAGAGGTTTTCAATGAGCCGATTTCGATGGGCTAGGTTGGGCTCTATATGTGGTTTGGACTTCATATGTGGGTTGGGTTGGGTTCTTCATGGGTAGGAAGTATCGGGTACACAGAAAATGGTGAGAGCTATCTTCTCAGTCCGTTGATGGTTGTCGTCAGCGCTCAAAGGTGGAGAACGGTGGTTTGGGGAGTGTGTTTGGCTGTGGGTCTTTGTTTTGGAGGAAGAAGATGGGAACGGTGAAAGAAGGAGAAGGGGTCTGCATTTTGCCTCTCAAAGGTAGAGATCGGTGGTTTGGGGAGTGGGTTTGGCCGTGGGTCTTTGTTTTGGAGGAAAGAGAAGTGGCCTGCGATTATGTATCGGGTTTTTGGGGTTTTACAAATATAAAATTAGAGGATAATTCTAAGGCTTCGGTTTTATATATATAGATGATATTTTGCCACCTCAATTTTTTGTTAGACATAGGCAAAAAATAAACTAACAGAAGTTAATAAAGGGATTTTTTTCTTTTTTGAGAAAGAGTTAATAAAGGGATTAATAGAATTATATATGGGTAAATTTTAGGGACCAACAATATAGTTTCACCATTTTTTTTTTTTTTACATAAGAAATTCCAATTTGAGTCTTCATTTTTCTTAATTTCTTTTAATTAAAAGATAGGCCAAGACTTCTACAATGGTAAAGGCCATAAGCATATATAGATACTAGCTTCTTCGCATGCACAACAGAATTTGCTATTTCTTTTAATTTAGAATATTACTTTTCATTCATTCATCTGAATTTGAGGTTTATGTATTTGTTAGTGAGATTTATGTGTTTTTTTAAAACCAAAACACCTAGGAGTGTGATAAAATATACACAAAAAATTAACAAACCCACAAACACATACATATATCAGTTGTATAAACCCAAAAAGAAAAAAGAAAAAAGAAAAAAAAGTAGTATTAGAAGCAATATACCAATATCAAAATATAAAAGTGAGGCTTTGCAGAACTAGTAGCGTAGTAAATTTTAGTTTTTGTTATATTTTCCTCTAATCATACTAGCAGTTCAAAATTGAATATGTTCTGCTTCTTTGATAGACAAACCGATCTCTTTTTATTATAATGGAAAATTTTAATTAGGGAAATTTATGATATCTTCAATGACCAAGCATTAAAAAATATGCCATTGATATTACAAATTTACAACAGTTTTTTTTTTTTTCCTTTTTACCCTTTTCAAGAAGAGGAAGTTATTTTAGATTACTTCCTTCCCAACTAGCTACTTCGAAAAAAAAGAAAAAAAAAAAAAGCTACTTCTTTCAACAACACCCAAAAAAAAGTCGAACGTATATTCCAAATGTGCCACATAGGCTCATTTGAGGACAACTGAAAGTCTGAAACTGAATGGAATGAGCTGTGTAACATATATTTTCAGAAAAAAAAAAAATCATTTTTTTATTTTATATAATTGATGTATTCGGAAAAATAATAACCAATAGGACAAATTCTTCTTATTGTATTTGGTAGCAATGTTATATACTTACCGAGAGTAATGACATATAATTATATAAAATGTTTGTTTCAATTTGCATGCGAGAAAAGCAAACGATGATTTTGAGAAGTTCATTGGATAAGTTTTAGCAAAATAAATAAATAAAGATTTGGTAAATTACAAAGTTAGTCTCTATTATTTACACTATGTCTAAATTTGGTCTCTAACCTTTTCAATTATGTTAATTTGGTCTCTAATATTTTAGTGCTATGTCAATTTGGTCTCTGCTGTTAATTGTTGGATGAAAATTGCTGATGTGTCTAATAGACAAAATAAACTATTATTTCCATGTCATGTAGGTGGACACCTGGAATGCCACACCATATTAGATTATTATTTATTATTTTTTTTTATTTTTATTTAATGTAAGGGCCAGGGCTGATTTAGTTATTACACGTGAGTGTATGTTTGGGATCAAAATCCAGATTCCCGAATAAATCATGGTTTTAATTTCATGGGTTTTGCTTATTTTGGTGTATTAATTTATACAAATTTATTTTTGTGGCTTTCTAATGATGTAACTTTTCTATTTTATTAAAATTAAACTAAAGTTTGATTTTGTATTGACGGGTTATTTTAGGAGATTTGGTGCTTATACAAGATCGTAGGATGAAGAAAGTTGGTAGGAGTAGAATAAATAAAATAAAATGGATCTTTGAGAACTTTTTTACTTTCCAGCTTCCACTACAAATGTATTTTTTATGTTCTATCTGTCAGTCCCATTCCTGAAAAAAGCAAAAACCAAAATAAGAAAAAAATTGAATTCTAAAGTGTTTGGAAATCTATTTGCAAGGAAAAGAAGAGTTCTGGCCAGATTGAATGGTGCTCAAAATGCTCTGGCTGAAAATCCAAATGAGTTCTTAATCGACCTGAAAAAGAAATTAATTGAAGAGTACTCTCTTATCATGCTCCAGGAAGAGGAATATTGGGCGCTTAAGTCAAGATTGAATGCAACCAATTTTGGGGATCGCAACACTTCGTTCTTTCATGTGACTACTGTGGTGAGACGTCACAGAAATAAAATAAGATGCATTAAAGACTCTGTTGGGAATTGGATCCTTGATGATTTGGAGATTAAGGATCATATTAAACCTGGGTTTTAGAAACTGTATGCCACTTTCAGATTTTGCCTACAACTATCTTTCAGAGGAAGACAGCACTAGAATTGATTTTGAAGTTTCTATTGAAGAAATAAGGGATGGTTTGTGGTTTCTTGAAGCTTTTAAAGCCCCTGGTCTGGATGGACTACATGCGGGTTTCTTTCAACATTTTTGGGCAGATGTGAAGAACTCGATATGTAAGGAAATTAAGGAAGCTTTTATCAATGGAACCATACCGAGTTATCTTAATGAAACACTTGTGACCTTAATTCCAAAATGCCAAAGCCTTGAGACCCTTAATAATTACAGGCCCATTAGTCTTTGCAACTCGGTGTATAAAATCATATCAAAGATTATTGTGGCTCGCATTAGACCTCTTCTTGCTAATCTGATCTCTCAAGTACAATCCACTTTCGTTCCAGGAAGAAGGGGTATGGATTATGTTCTCATTGCACAAGAGCTCCTTTACTCCTTAGACCGCAAGAAGGGCAAAATGGGGTACATGGCAGTTAAGCTAGATCTAGAGAAAGCCTATGATAGGCTAGAGTGGAATTTCATTCACAAAGTGCTGCAAGCATTCCATTTCCTTCCCAAGCTGACTCGGATTATTATGAGTTGCATCTCATCTACTAATATTTCTATTTTGGTGAACGGAGGAATGCTTGAATCCTTTGAACATTCTAGGGGCACAAGACAAGGAGATCCGTTATCTCCATACATTTTCATACTATGTATGGAATATTTAAGTCACCTCATTGAACAAAAGTGTGTGGAAGGAGCTTGGGTACCCCTTAAAGCATCTCGAGATAATTTGGGATTTTCCCACCTCCTATTTGCGGATGATATTATATTGTTCAGTAAAGTGGGAAATGATGCTTGTGGTGCTATCTCAGAAGTCTTATCTAAATTTTGCTTAGAGTTAGGGCAAAAGATTAGTTTGGAAAAGTCTCGAATTTATTTTTCTCCCAATGTCAAAGAAGAGGGAAGGGCAGAAGTTTGTGATTTGTTGGGCATTCAAGAAACCCGAAACATTGGTAAATATTTGGGATTTCCTTTGAGGCATAGAGGGTCAAACAGAAGACAATATAATTTTGTGGTGGATAAAGTCATGAATAAACTCTCGGGTTAGAAAGCAAAATTTTTATCCTTCGTAGGTAGGGCTGTACTAATTGTAATGTCGGCCATTCCTAATCACATTATGCAAGGGGTGGCTCTCCCAACTCATATTTGTGATAAACTTGATAAAGTGAATAGGGATTTCTTTTGGGGATCCACGAGTGAGAAGAGGAAGCTACACCTTGTTGGCTAGAGCAAGATTGTGAGGCCTAAGGAGGATGGAGGTCTCAGAATTCAAGCAGCCAAAGCTAAGAACATAGCTTTGCTTGCTAAGCTGAATTGGAGAATGTATCAAGAGAAGGATGTATTATGGGCTAAGGTCATATTGAAGAAATATTGCTCCCCCTCTAGAACGAGAGTAAGGGATCCTAATGCTCTTCCTTGCTCCCCTAATTGGAAGGCCATCAAAACTAGATTCATCCCTATTTTTTCTAGTGGAGTCTGTTGGGGCGTAGGAAATGGAGCAAGGACTAATATTTGGCTTGACAGATGGATAAAGGGTGATTCTCTAAGGGAATTGATTCAAGGGCCTTTATGCCTTAGGGAACTATCTCTCACCGTGGAAGATTTGAGCTGCCAAACACCATAAAGAATAAAATCAAAGCTGTTCCTATATAGGATTTTGGTCATAAAGAGGACTCCCTTATGTTGAGATTTACTAGAGATGGAGAGTTCTCCAACAAGTCAGCCTACCTGCGATGCATTGTGGATGATTCTCCAGGAACTTCATTCAAGGGGCAATGGATATGGAAACTTGACATACTTCCTAAAATCATCATGTTCCTTTGGTTGTGTTTACATACTAGTGTTCCTATTAAGAGTGTCTTGGCAGCAAGGGGGATAAACTGTGATGGTAAATGCCCTGTTTGCAGAAGACATGATGAGACCATTGCTCATCTTCTCCATGACTATGAACTAGCTCGCAAGTATTGGAGATGTGTTGAGGTCCCACCAACACTTGTAGAAACCTTCTCGGGAAGTTTTGAAGAGTGGCTGCAATCAAATAGTGTGAGTCTGGTTAAGCATAAATTTGATATGCCATGGAGTTCAGTGTTCTTATTCACTATTTGGGATCTTTGGAAAAATAGGAATAAGACTGCTTTTGAAAATTGTATTCCTAACCCGAGGCTGCCCATTGAGTGTATTAACCAAGCTAGAGAATACCACTTTTGCGTGAGTAAAGCAAAAATAGCCACTGCTAAGTTTGCTATACCAGTGGCATGGAATAAACCGAGGGAGGGATGGCTTAAGCTTAACTCTGATGGTGCATCTTTTGGTAATCCAAGTAAGGCAGGGGGTGGAGGAATCATTAGAGACAGTCAAGGTATTTGGGTTAGGGGCTATGCAAGATCAATCGGGTTCACCTCAAGCATTATTGGTGAACTGTGGGCTTTGAGAGATGGGTTGAAATTAGCGAATTATATGGGAATAAGGCAGTTAGAAGTTGAACTAGATGCTAAGCTGATTGTGGGGTTGCTTAATTCAAATAAGAATCCTAATTCTGCCTATGCTCCCCTGCTCTCTGATTGTAGGTATCTCCTAGGCAAGCTTCCTCAAGTAAGGGTGTCCCATGTGTTTAGAGAAGCAAACAAGTGCGCGGATTGTTTGGCAAAATGGGGCAGCGCTATGAAGGAAGATTTTGCTGTTTTCGAGTCTCCTATTACTGCTAAACTTGAGACTTTAGTTGCTAAGGATAATAATGGCTTGTATTATAGTAGACTTGCTGCTGCCAATATGGCAGCTGCAATTGTGTAAGTCTCCTTTTGTAGTTTTTATCTGAATGACCTTTTAACTAAAAAAAAATTATATATATAAAAAAAAAAGCACATGAACAAATACTCCCATAACAAATCCCAACATCCAAAACAAGCAGAACCCATGAAACTAAACCATGAAATTAAAGCCTTTGACCCATTTTCAGTTCAGTTTAGTTCAGAGAGAGAGAGAGAGAGAGAGTGAGTGAAAATTGATTGGAACAGAGTTGGACCTCATTGTTGCTCCTCACCACTGAAACCTCATAGCCTCACCCTTTCTTTCTCGACCAAGTGCTGGCTGCTCTCAAAATATGAGGGGCAAATTTAGGGATTTTAATCCCAAATAGACACACTCACATGCAAGCATGAGTCAGTGAATCAACCCCTTTTAAAAAAAAAAAATAATAATGTAATATGATGTGGCATTCTAGGTTTCCACCTACATGGCATGGAAATAATAGTTTATTCAGTTAGTTAAACAAATCAACAATTTTTATTCAACACTTAACAACAAGGACCAAATTGACATAGTACTGAAAGGTTATAGACCAAATTGACATAATTGAAAGGTTTGTGACCAAATTAAGATACAATATAAAGGATAGAGACTAACTTTATAATTTATCCATAAAGATTTAAATTAACTTTGTTTAGAGCTCACCTTATCATGCCCATATGAAGTTCACTCTCTTAAAAGAATGTAGCTTTTTTTTTTTTTAGATTAAAAAAATGTAGCTTAATTTCAATAAGAAAACTGCTTTCCTAGAAAAATCAAAGAGAAAATAATATTCTTTTTCAAATGATAGTGTTTGCCATTGAATCGTTTAGAAACATTATGTCAAACTAAACCAAAATAGAGTGCCCAATAGTGGGCCCAACCCATTGCAAAAGAGTTATGTCCACTTCCAAAGACCTGCATCTCTGGTTTTATACCTTTTTGGTTGTATATATAGAGGTGCCAAAGACTCATTTGTGCAAAAAACAATTTAATTAACGCGTTATTCTAAGAACACACAAAGAAACATCTTATCCTCTGTTGCATGGGATTATCTCCAAAGTTAAGGGATTATCTCCAAAGTTGGATGAGATTTTGTTAAAGATATCCAGATCTGTTGCAGAGTTTAAAAAGGTCCTGAATCTCCCAATGAAGTCAACAAGTAATAGGATCTAATCAGCTTAATCTAAACCGGATATGGACACTGTTAAGATCAACGTAGATGCTGCTTGCAACATTGAGAGTTCATCCATTGCAGTTGTAGCTAGAGATTGGAGAGGGAAAGTGGTGTTTGCTTGCTCTAAAAGAGTGAACACTACACTCCCTCTCCAAGCAGAGGCTGAAGCTATAAACTAGGCCCTTAACTTTGCAGCAAACTTGGATGTTGACTCCATTTTTATCGAGAGTGACTCAAAGTCCTTCATTGATGCGTTGAGATTTCCTAACTGGGATGTCCCTTGGAGAATAAGAACTATCTGCTCTGATGGTTTAGCCTTAAAATTGAATTTCTCAATTTGTAGATTCAGTTGGGTGGCTAGAGAAGCAAATGTTGTTGCTCATGTCTTAGTCAAGTGGTCTTTGTCGAAACAACTATTTTGGCTCTTTTGATGTGGGGTTGGCGCCTCCTTGTTTTGTTTCTATTATTAGAGCCGAGGCTCTTTCTTTGCATATATAGTTTTGTTTCTTCCTTAATAAAATTTCCGGTTCATAAAAAAAAAAAAAAAAAAAAAACATCTTATCCGCTATCTCATCAATTTCATCAAAGTATTTCTAGGATTCTTTGTGTTTTGTTCTCGTTACAAATACCATCATTCTAGTCTCAATGATGTTCCGTTTGCGACAAACATCAGTCTTCAACATATCTTTACCAAATTAAAGAAATTCATTGGTCATTGCATTTCAAGACATAAAACAAATATAAATATTACACTCAAAATGTAACAACCCTATACTAGTAAACAAATTAATCTATTACCCCCCCAAAAAAAAAAAAAAAAAAAAAACATTGTGCCTGAAATGTAGAAGTTAAAAAGAGTTTAATTCAATAAGGATATGATGTAATTTTTAGCCGGGAACATGCATCTTCTTCAATTTCCATCTATACCAATAGAAAGTAGAATTCTCCTTGCTCAAATTTGAATATTAACAGCAAGAAAGTTATATATTTATAAATTGTATTAGTGTTAAAAATTAAATACCAACATACTTGTTTGACCTTGAACTCAAATTTCAGATTGAGAGAAAAAGAGGAAAAAAAAATTGAAAAAAGAAAAAGATATAATGCAATATTTAGACCAAGATCTATGCAACATATAAATATAATATTTATGTGAGGTTTTTAAGCAAGGAGGCAATTTTCCACAATATTTACAACTCTACACATTGCCTACTGAAGCTCTGTTACTTGTGAGTGTGTGTGAGACCCTTGAGAAGAAAGTTACGTAGCACCACTTATTACATTTTTTAGTAATGCTAGTAACAGGAGTAGTGACTGGTACAACACCATTTTTTACAATTTTGATCGAACGTAATCCTTTAAAAGCAAAGAGTATGGTTGCAGACCCTTGATCAACGGTGGTCCTTCAGAGTCTCATGACAACTGCTCATGTTGTTTACAAGTTCAAATTATAGGGAATATACACAAAATTTTCAGATTTGTGAGATGAAAAAAGGAGAAAAATATGCTTCAAAGAAAAAAATCACATAAAATAATATTTACGTGGTTCCGCAATTTGCCTATGACCATGAAGTTGCAATAATTTCACTATTTACATGGAAAATACAAGATTCAAAAATGTAGAACAAAGAGAACAAAGAAGGGACAGTGGAATCAAAACATTTCTAGGTTAAAAAAATAATAATAATAATAAAATAAAATAAGAGAAAATTTAGAAGATGTTCTCAAGAGCCCTAAGCTCAATGATCTTGTCTAGTTCTCTCTATACAAGAATTTGGGTTCAAATACTCCAAAGAAAAGAAAAATGAATATGTCATTGGGCAGCCTTTTTTCCCCAGAACTAACATACTAGTAGATTTAAATCAATAAATCGGCAGCCTTAGATCAGAATCAAATTTTGTATATTTCCAGCAAGCTTTTGCAAACTGACAGTACAGAGCATCTCTAGGAACTAGGAACTAAAAGTAACAAAACAAAGAATAAAATGCCAGCCATTAAAATCACCTGTAGTTTGGAGCAGCTTTTAATAGAAAGCAAACCATAAAATTACTTAGGCGAAAATGTACTTTTGGTTCTTACATTTTGGGTCAATTCCTATTTTGGTCTCAAAATTGATTTCGTAACTAATGTCGTCCATAAAAAAAGAAAATCAATTCTATTTTGGTCTTTGCCGTCAACCCATTAATGAAAACCTCCTACGTGGCAAACAAAATACCCTGCTTGTTGGTGTGGCACTGACATTGTCATTAAAATATTATTTTAAAAAATTATTTGTCATTTTTTAATTGCCACGTCAGTATTTAAATTTTTAAAAAAGCTACATCAGAAAATTTATTAAAAAAAATTAAATTAAATTTTAAAAAAACCTTAAATCTAATTTAATTAAAATTATTTCTTAAAAAACAAAAATAATTATCCTTTTAATTCTTATTCTTTTTCTTTAACCTTAATTATTTTTATTTTTCTTTAACCTCATTAGTGATCAGATAAAACATCTCTAAACTCTCTCTTTCTCTCTTCACCCTCAACAGAATCTCTCTCAGACCCAAATCTCTCTAATCTCAAAATCTCATCTCCGTTGATCCACCAAACTCTGATTGACCCAAACTCTCTCTAATCTCATTCAAGACTCAGTGATGAGGTCGCCGCCGTCAAACTTGTTCAAGACTCAGTGATGAGGTCGCCGCTTCATCAAAGAAAGAAAACCCATCGACCCATCAAGAAGGTCCGCCGCTTCGGTGTACGAAACCCTAGAAAGAAGACCCATAGTTTTGTTTCTGTGTAGTTATGGCTCCGTTGTACAAAACCTAGCCACCGATTTGGTATTGGAGCCTAGATTAGTGGTTATGAAGCCGAGATTAGTGATTCTCACACCTCTTTCTACCTCACCTGATATTGATCAACGGTGAGCAGATCAAGAGGCTGATCTTCGAGGTTTTGATCATGGAGGCCGTGGGGTCTTAATGTGGTGAAAACAATGGGAAAATTTTGGAGTCTTGCATATGGGTCTTGTGAACATGGATCGGTGGTTGGGTCCACTGATGATTTTGGCTTAGGTTGTGATCTGGGTTTCGTTTGTGTTTGATCTCTATTTGTGATCTGGGTCTGTGTTTGTGTTTGGTCTCTGTTTTTTTTTTTTTTTTTTTTTTTTTTTTTTTTTTTTTTTTTTTTTTTTTTTTTTTTTTTCTGATCTAGGTTTGAGTTTTTGGTTGTTATTCTTGGTTGCTGGGTTTGATTTGGGAAGAACACGAAAAACAAGTTGTGATGTTCTTATGAAAAATAATAATGATAAGTAATAATTTTTTTAATTAAATTAGATTTAAGGTTTTTTTAATTTAATTTCTTTTTTTATATAAAATTTTTGACGTGGCTTTGTTTAAAAAAAAATTAAAATGCTCACGTAGTATTTAAAACTGCCAAATAATTATTTTTAATAATATTTTAATGGTCATGTCAGTGTCATGTCAGCAAGCATAGGATTCCGTCTGCCACATAGGAGGTTTTCGTTAGTGGGTTGACAGCAATGACCATTTTAAAAATGATTTTCTATTTTTAGGGATGACATTAGTAATGAAATCAATTTGAGACCAAAATGGAAATTGACCCTAAATATAGGAACCAAAAGTGCAATTTCGCCCACTAATTATTATAGAAGTTGATACAATTCTAAATCTCAAGGTAGCCATGCCAACAAAGCCTCTGCAAATATGAAGGAATCCTACTTCATTTGAAAAATAAAAAAGTTTCAACCATAGATAGAATTTAAAAGGACTAAAGAACCAAAATTAAAACTTTCAGAACTATCATATTCTTTAAAATTTCAAAACAACATTCATGAGTCGTCAATCATAAATAACAAGTTTCTTGTACTCTTCTCCAGCAATAGCTAATATCATCACATCCTCAGGATTCACAATCCCACCTTCCTCCAAGAACAGAGTCAACAAATTCTTGGCAAATCCACTCACCAACGCCACCCCAGTTTGGTTCGCGACAACCGGAGTGGACCTCGAGTCCCTAAGGTTCCAAAACACAACCTCCGGGGCTTTGTTGTATCCTTTCTCCCGGAACTTCCTCTGTATAACTTCATAATCTGTTTCCCACCCCTTTTTCATTTCCTCTTCTGGTTCTAGGTCAATACCCTCAGTATTCAGTCTCGCCCAAATATTGCTATACTGCCCGGTCGCGCTATCAAATTCCATATCACTGAAAATAAAAACCTTCTTTATCAGTTGCTCTTCAGTGAGCTTGGCCTCAACAGCAACTTCCAAAATTTGGTCAAAAACTTTTTGCAAGTCTGTATTCATACCCCAATCCATCTCCCTTATGAATTTAGTCTTTGCAAGAAGGGTATCTCCTTTGATCAAATGAAGCTGGGGATTCTTACTAAATGTAAACAACTTCCCCTTCCAAGGCTCTTCACTAAGCTCCGACACCAAAAGCCCTAATGCCACACACACCTCCATTGGCGTCCCATCCATACTCCCCGAAACATCACAAACCGCAATGCAATTTGTGAGCTTCCCTTTCCTAGCAACATCACTAACCAGTCTTTCCCATTGAAGCTCTGCAACTTGCCCACCATCCTCATCCAATGACTTGATAATCTCGTGGGGAAGCAATGCCCCCGCAGCAATTTTCGCCTTCCCACTCTTCACTTTCTCAAGATACTCCTCAAACCTCTCCTTATCATGCTTCTCAAACAAACCCTTATAAGTCTTCATTGCCACCGATGCAACCCTATTATATGGCAACGAATTCCATTGTTTGGCACTCATAAAAACCTCTGGCAATTCCAATGTCTTGTGCAATGGAACAAGAACTTTTTTCCTCAGCCTATCTCTAACCCTATACGCATAATGTGCTTCCTCAATCCCCTCGTACTCTTTCTCACTCTCTTTTGGGAAAACCCGCCTCGCAATCCCTTCGCATATCAGCAGCGACTTGTCGTATGCCGAATCAACTGTTGGACACCATTTCGCTGCGAGACTAATCTTAAAATCCTCACCACGACTCATAAACTCCAAATCCGATTTCAAAAGCTCAGCAAACACATCACAGACACAATCAAAAAGGAAACGGTAATGTGGATCATTGTTATACCTATCCAAGGCAATTTTAGCCTTAGAAATCTCCCTCTCTTTCCTCAAAGCTCTAGCTTGCTCCTTAGAAATCTTCTCCACGTTCTTCATTTCCAGATTCTCTTCCTCCTCCGAAACAAAAATCTTCTCCAATTTCTCCCATATTCCTTCCTCTTGCGCCTCATCTCTCTTTCTCTTAAAGTACTGGGAACGTCTTTTGGCTCTCTTGTTTTCCTTCCAGGCTTGCTTTGCGAGTTTACGAACCTCAGAGCCATGGAGAAGCCGATACAGAATCTCAGGCAAGTCCTTGAAGTAACCGAAATGAACCAAGGCCTTGAGATTGAGAGCCAGGGTTTTAGGGTGAGATTTGTGAAGCCAAAGAGAGGAGGTGTAGAACCCTTGTTTATCAGACTTTCCAGTGCCTCTCACACCTCTGAGATTGCATATCAATTTCAGGGTGGTGAGAGGGTCATGGGCCCAAGCCAATTCCAGCCGTTGGATCAGATCATCAGAGGAAGTATCGGGCACCACGTGGAAGAAGAAGTCGAGACAAGGGTTACCGGTGGATAAGAATGTTGGGGAACGGTTTTCCGTCAAACCCATCATCGGCAAATTATCAGTTTCGTTTTTGGTTTGGGGGATTATGGAGTCCACGCTGATGGCAGTGTTTTTAGTCGGTGGACCAAGAAGTTGGCCGGCAGAGGCCATTTTTGTATGTTTTGTATTCGGCGGTGAGAATTTTAAGAGAGATGAATCTTTTTTTTTTTTTTTTTTGAGAAAGATAAGAGAGATGAATCTGATTCTGATATTTCCCTTTGTTTTTTTTGAGAAAGATAAGAGAGATGAATCTGATTCTGATATTTCCCAGAGTAACGTGGTGAGCATTTGGCGCTTGGAACATTTATAGAAAACTGAATCCAGCCATGATCTGACTCATTCTCAAGAGGCTAGCTAGACACGCAAATGAATAATTATAGAGAAATAATATGTTTACAACAATTTTACAATATTTTTACAATAAATTCTAAGTGACAGGTTGTTACTGGTTGTTATTGTTGGGGCAAAAAAGTAATCTTAATGTTAGTTTCAAATTTGAACCAATAACAATTAACCACCTGTGATTTGTTGTAAAAATATTATAAAATTGTTGTAGACGTAGTATCTCTCATAATTTTAATGTCACAAATTATTTTACAATATTTTTACAAATTGTTTATATGACTGACTTTTTATTAGTTTTATCTACGTCCACTATTAACATAATTTTTTCATTTACCAATACTCACTTACCACATCAACAGTATATAAAAAAAATTTATACAACTCACTATGTGGAATGTTATGACAAAAATTGTATAAATTTATCTGGACCTTTGTCGAGTTGTGACAAAAATTTTGTAAATTTCTCTACACCTAATATTTTTCTTTTATTCCAAAAAGATGCGTCACGAGTAGTAACCACTTTCGAGTTTGGATAGTTGATGAGTAATGAATTAATTGCTTGATAACTTAAAAATTAAGAAATTCCAATTTGTTTATAAATAATAATAATAATTTCAATTTGAGACTTCATTTTTCTTAATTTCTCTTAATTAAAAGATAGGATATAAGAAAAGGGAAAAACATAAATGGTCAATTTTTTAATAAAAGACATTAAAGGTTGTAATTATGATAATTTATGCTTATATCCATTACCATGGAAGAAGTCTTGGCTCTCTCCTTAATTAGCATATACCATTAATTTCTCCAAAAAAAAAAAAAAAAAATCTTCTAAAAAAATGTTTAAAAATGACCATTTACATTTTTTTTTTTTTTACTTTCCTTAAAAAATTCTTCTAAACCTTATCTCTCTCCATTCTTTTTAGTTAATAGCATATACAATTAATTTTTCCAAAAACAAAAAACTAACCATCTATTTCTTTTCCATCCCATAGATTTTATTTCTTTATTAGACACACATGTATATCTCCATCTTTTCCTCAAAAAAAAAAAAAAACAAACAAACAAACAAACTCCATCTCTCTCCAAATGATGACACATATACTTTCTTAATACTATAATTACAAACATTAATTTTTTTTTTTAAATTGATCATTTATGTTTTTTCTTTTCTTTTTATGTATCTCCTTCTTAATTAGCATATACCATTAATTGACCCAAAAAAAAAAAAAATCCTTAAAAAGAAAAAGCTTAAAAATGACCATTTATGTTTTTCAATTTGCTTAAACCTTATCTCTCTATATTTATTTCTCTTCTTCTTAGTTAGTAGCATATACAACTAACTTTTCCAAACCCCAAAAAAAAAAAAAAAAAAAAAATATATATATATATATATATATTAGTTATGATTTCAAAAAATGTCAAAAATATCACTAATCTAATTAAATAATTTTTATTCTTAAAAAATAAAAAATGGTGTTACAATTGTAATTCAAAAAAATTCAAAAAAAAGCAAGATACATCAAAGCACCAATTGCACTAAGATATGGTACTTCAGGACCAAGAGTTTCTTCATCATCTTCTTGTGGTCGAAACAGATATTTCTTGACATCAAGTGACCGACCTACCATTGGAGTGCTCAAATGATGAGCTTTATCCATTTAAAATTGCTTCAGGACTTTTTCTGTATACGTTGATTGATGAACAAGAATTCCATTTGGAAGATGTTCAATTTGCAGGCCAAGACAAAATTTTATTTTACCAAGATCTTTCATCTCAAATTCATTCTTTAAACAATTTGCTGTTTTCGTTAACTCTTTTGAAGTCCCTACAAGATTTAAATCATCAACATATACTGCAACAATAGCAAATCCGGATTCTAATTTTTTTGATAAAAACACATGGACAAATTGGATTATTTTCAAATTCTTCTTTCAAAAGATATTCACTGAGGTGATTATACCACATGCGTCTGGATTGCTTTAACCCATATAAGGATCTTTGTAGCTTGATATAATACATACTTCGGGATGTAGGATTGTATGTTTCAGGCATTTTATATCCTTCAGGGATTTTCATGTAGATATCATTATCTAATGATCTATACAGATATGCTGTAACAACATCCATTAATCGCATATCCAAATTTCCTTTTGCTACCAAGCTAATAAAAAATCTGAATGTAATTGCGTCCATTACAGGAGCATATATTTCTTCATAATCAATACCAGGTCTCTACGAGAAACCTTGTGCTACAAGTCGCGCTTTGTACCTTATAATTTCATTTTTCTCATTTCGTTTACGTAAAAATACCCATTTGTATCCAACAGACGTTACACCTTCAGGTGTTCGGACTACAGGTCCAAAAACTTCACGTTTACTTAGTGAATTTAATTCTACTTGAATCGCCTCTTTCTACATTGGCCAATCATTTCTAAATTGACATTCATCAACAGTTTGTGGTTCATATTCATTATCATTACTTCTGGTAATATCAAGGGCAACTTTATATGAAAATATGTTGTCGACAACAATTTTATTTCTATCCCATATTTCTCCTATATGTACATAATGTATCGAGATCTTGTTATTTTCAGATACCTGATCCTCTTCAGGAGGTTTATATTCAAGAGATTTTTGTTCATAAGTTTTGAATAGATCAATTATTTCTGTGACCTGTTTCCTGGGTATAGCCTCTTTATAGGCTGCAACTTGTTTTTCTTGTACTTTTCTATTCTGGGGAATTTTATCTTTAACACCGACAAGTCTTCCACACTTCAGGTGTGGCTTTGATTCATTTGCTGCTATATTAACTGATTGTCCTGCAGGGACTTCACCCGTGCTGGAGTATTTGCAGATGGAATGTGAGATTTCACTATTTTCTTATTATCGGTGAATACATCCGGTAACTGATTTGCAATTATTTGCAAATGAATAATCCTTTGAATTTCCAGTTCACATTGATTTGTACGAGGATCAAGATGAGATAACGTCGAAACATTCCAAGTAATCTCACGTCGTGCTTCAGGCAACGACTTTTCTCCCCCTAATGGTGGGAAGATTGTTTCATTAAAATGACAATCCTCAAAACGTGCCTTAAAAACATCACCAGTTAGATGTTTAAGATATCTAATGATAGATGAGGAATCAAAACTCGTATAAATTCCAAGTCTACATTGAGAACCCATCTTAGTGCGTTGTAGGGGTGTAATAGGTACATATACAGCATAACAAAATGTGCGCAAGTGAAAAATATTTGGTTGTTGGCCAAGTACGAGTTGCAATGGTGAGAATTTATGATAAGCAGTTGGCCTAATGCAAACTAATGATGCAGCATGTAAAATAGCATGACCCCAAGCAGAAACTGGTAATTTTGATTT
Organism: Quercus aquifolioides; assembly: GCA_019022515.1. Lineage (NCBI taxonomy): Eukaryota > Viridiplantae > Streptophyta > Magnoliopsida > Fagales > Fagaceae > Quercus > Quercus aquifolioides. The sequence goes on along the minus strand of CM032334.1, from coordinate 18,052,546 downwards.
CATAAGTAAAGGTCGAACAATAATTTGAAGTCTCTTGATAAGTGATTCAACTAAACCATTTTGAGTATGTGTATGGGCAATAGGATGTTCAACATCAATTTCAATTGACATGCAATAGTCATCAAAAGCTTGAGATGTGAATTTATCATCATTATCTAAACGAATTTTCCTAATTCGATAATCAGGAAATTGTGCTCGCAACCTAATTATTTGAGCAAGAAGCCTAGCCAATGTAACATTTCTAGTAGAAAGTAGACATACATGTGACCATCTGGTTGATGCATTAATTAAAATCATAAAATAGTTGAATGGACCACAAGGTGTGTGTATTGGTCCACATATATCACCTTGAATTCTTTCTAAGAAAGATGGACATTCAACAACAATCTTTGAATGTGATGGTTTGGTAATTAACATGCACTACATGGATAATCACTAGGTAAAAGAATCTTCTAGTTCTTTAAGGGATGTCCGTGGGAGTTTTCAATAATTTGACACATCATTATTGATCCTGGATGACCAAGACGATCATGCCAAAACATAAAAACCTTTGAGTCTGAACACTTTTGGTGTATTACAACATTTGTTTCAACTGTTCTCATTGTAGTATAATATAACCCAGAAGAGAAAATAGGCAGTTTTTCTAATATGAGCTTCTGGCTCGATACTATTGAAGTAATATTAAAAAAAATTTCGTTGTCTTCGTTATTGGTTTCAATATGATAACTATTATAACGTATATCCTTGAAGCTGAGTAAATTTATGCTTGATTTAAAAGAATACAAAGCATCATCAATACAAAGTTTTGTGCCCTTTAGCAACATGATAATCGCTCTTCTAGAGCCTTCAATTAAGTTCAATGAACTTGATATGGTATTGAAATTGGCTTTGCATAATTTTAAATTTTGAAAATATTTTTTATCTTTAAGGATCGTATGAGTTGTTGCATTGTCTGCTTGACAAAAATCTTCACTAGTCGACTTGGAATTTTTTTTTTTTTTTTTTTTTTTTACCTGTAAGACCCATGATACTTCATATATGCAAAACATAAATTAAACTTTATTATTTTAAATGTAAATAAAACATAGCAAAGTAAACATACTTATTACAATGCAATAATATAATAAAAGAAAACAATTAATTTGTATGGAGATTTTCATCATTAATCAAATTATCAAATTTTCTATCAACGACTTATCAAGATGAGTCATATCCACTCCATTTGAAAAAATCAAGATAATTCATAGGATCTTCAGGACCATTATGTTTAGCAAAGTTCATTTCAATTCCCTTTTCCTTTTCTTTTATGGAGGCTTGGTACAAATCTACCAAATGTTTAGGAGTATGACAGGTACGTGACCAATGACCTTCCATACCACACCTATAACACTTATTTGCATGGCCCTTTGATGGTTTTCAACAATAGCTCATTATTTTGTTCACCACTAGAAGACAAAATATTAGTTCATAACACTTTATGAACATATGCATTCGATATTGCTACTGCAGGAGCACATTCGAAACATGATATATGTGTCTTCTATTATATAATTTTAATTGTGGGCTAATTTTAAAGTGCTAGATTAATTCACTTGCACCTTTAGTTTATAGCAACTTTAGTCATACTAAGCTTTTAGGATGATCAAGTTACACATCCCAAATAACATTTTCATTGCTCAAAGTTTACACATTCCAATCAGACTTTATTTCTAACACTTTTGATTTTAAATTGACCATTTATTTTTTTTTTCCTTTCATTATATAGCATATATCATTAATAGCTAATAAAAAATATTCTTAAAAAAAAAGCTATGAAATTGACAATTTAAATTTTTGGGTTAGGTTTAGGTCCAGTGTCCAGTGGCACTGGACTCATTGAGATGGTGACACGTGTTTACTTTTGAACACATATTACCATCTAACCTGATCCAATGCACTAGATGCGCTGGATCTAAACTAAGTCCTAAATTTTTTACTTTTGTTAAACCTTATCTCTGTATATTTCTCTTTCTTCTTCTTAATTAGTAACATATACAATTAAATAAAAAATTAACCATCTATTTTTTTTCCTTCCCATAAATCATTTTTCTCCATCTATCTATCTATCTATTATGTTATATAATATATTATAAAAGTTATATCCCTAAACTGAATGATGCACAGTGCATACAATGATGTCATTTGTCACTTTCTCCAAATATAAAGTGATAACATATATACTTTAATAATATCATAATTACAATTTACAGCCATTAATTTTTTTTTTAATATAAAAAAGAAATGTTATGTCTACAACATTTGCATAACTCTTTCACCACATTTCTAAAAAGACTGACCATTTATGTATTTTCCTTATATCTCTCTCCTTAATTAGCATGTATCATTAATTCCAAAAAATCGCGCGTGTGTGTGTGTGTGTTGAAATCCGGACGGTTCAAAAGACCGGAAAATGGAGGGGTTTAAGGTTTTTAAGATTAAACTGAGGTTCAAATGAGATCAAACCGTGATGTGTCATTTAATTCTCGTGTATCACAATGGTTTGCACGTTAGAGATGTTATCTCACTTGGTGAGAGCAGGTCCAAGTCTTTTCAGCTGTATACTTCAAGTATTTTGTCCATGGTGAGGTGCCAATTCAATTACAAAATTCTTGGCACACATGCTTTCTTAATACTATAATTACAACCATAAATATATATTTTTAAATAATTGACCATTTATGGTTTTTCCTTTCCTTATATCTCTCACGTTCTTAATTAGTATATACCATTAATTACTAAAAAAATTATTCTTAATAAGCTAAAAAAATGACCATTTATGTTTTAAAAATTTCCTAAGACCTTATCTCTCTAGTCTCTGTAATTTCTCTCTCTTCATTTTGAGATAAATTCTATAAGGGTGTAATGTAAAACTCAAGTTTTACTCTCTCAAATCCTAACATACCACATCATCATATTACATATTAAACAATAGGCACAACCACACTCAATCAATTTCAATACCCGTTTGAAAATCCAACTTAACTGTGAGTTCATTAAGATGTTATTATGTGTGGTAAAATGTATTGAGTTTTATGTAAAATGCTGATGTGTCAATCTCTTATTAAATTATGTAAAACATAAGTTTTACACACTATCCTTACCAAATCCGAACTCATTCATTTTAGTTAGTAGCATATATAGTTAATTTCTCCATAAAAATAAATAAAAACTAATCATCTATGTTTTTTCCTTCCCATAAATCGGATTTCCATTACACACACCTCCATCTCTCTCTTAAACAATTGTTTTCTCGCTTCAATCTTTCATATGTTGATATAGCCATTATAAAACTTAAAAGACTTCTACTCTTCTACAACCATTCCACTTTCTCAACAAAACATGCAAAACTTTAAATTTTTATAATTCTCAGATTTACATATGCATTTTATTTCAATCTCTTTTCATCCAACTTATAAATGTGGAAAATGTAGGAAAAGATTGGAATTTTTTTTAATCCTTTATTTTAGTTAGTAGCATATATAGTTAATGGTTAGGATTAGTTCCCTTAAATCCTATTGTTAATCCTTCTTTTTAGTTAGTAGCATATATAGTTAATGGTTAGAATTAGTGCCCTTAAATCCTATTGTATGACATTATGTTGTGATTAATAAAGTTGTTTTATTATTATCTAAAATAATGGTAACATGAATATTTGGACATTATCATATAGTTCATGAGATGTATAGTATGTGATTTAGTCACAGAAGATATAAGTCACAAGTTCTTTGTAAACTCAGAATTTTAGTTCGTAGTCAATAATAAAATTGGGCATTTTATCTACGAAGATTTTAACATATCAACTAAGATGAATTATCTTAATCATGAAAGTGGAGACTTCTAGTTAATATGTTGATATGTTTTAAGAGTTAAGACATGTTGAACTTGACCGCTGTGAAATTTATTATTCTCCTAACGACTATCAAATGAATAATAAATTTCACGATTTCTATTTACATAAACTCTTAATCTTGAGAGAATAATGACATAATCATGAAGTGTAGGTTACTTTGATATATCAGGAGTGAGATCTAAAGTCACGATAAAAACCTCAGTATGTTGGACAGCCACATTTAGTTTTGATAGAACATATATTCTCAAGATGGAATTCATAATCTCTTAATGGAGATATAAAATATTCCCTTGAGATAAGTTTAATGGGTTTAGTTATTCAGAATGTTAGACCTAACCATTTTAGTTAGGAGTTATTAAAGTATATATTTAGAAAATTGGATTTCATAAATATATGATAAATAAGTTAAAGGATTAAACCGGGTACCCAAAGATTAAGATGTAGTAATCTTCAAAGTGGCAGTTTACATTCATGACTTTGTATTACTATGATTATTTTATGAAGGAGTTGCATGTATAATAAAGTCTTGGGATATAATTTATTAATAAGGCCTAGAGTGCAATTATATTTATATAGTGGTATTAAATATAATTAATGGTAACTTTGAACTTGTCAAGAGTTGACAGAAAAGCCCAATGACCATTGGTGCTAAAGTCTTATTTGTTTCCTTTTGATCTCACTCCAAGCCACATACTAAAACCCAATCGGAATGGCTCAAAATGCTAGCCCAATTAAATAATCAGTTATAAGGAGAAAAACATACAGAATTTTGTAAGAAAATGAAATGGTTTGTATGTGAGTGTAGGACACTCTTTTATTCTCCCTTAAACACACACATATAAACTAAGAGACCACACTTTTTGGGCACAAGTGGAATTGGAATGAGGATTAAAAGTGTTCCCAAGTACTTCTAATCTTTGGTTTTGAATTTCACCGCACCAAGATATACTCTCTTGTTCTTATATTCTGAAATTTACATAGTACATGTTATTAATTGTGAATGAAGTAAATCCGTTAATTTTCTGCTGTGTATGTTTTGTATGCGATACAAACATGTTGTGAGAGTGCCTTTTTTCTTCAGCACTATGGCCCAAGGATCCTAGGCCGTGTAAGATGTTCTTGATGGACTGGGATCGATTCTCTGCAGCTAAAAGGCTGTTTTAAGAATCGATTGGTGCACAAAACAAACTTCCTACAATACAAACAGCTAACAAACAAGGATATTCGTATTGAACGACATTTTAACAGTAAGGGAAATGCATAATAAGTGAAATATAATGTAAGAACAAGTTTAAGGATCCTCTAATTAGTGAAGTGTATTTCATTAATTTCCCTTAGTTGTGATTACAATGCTCACTAAGACGTGGTGCAAGGTTCAACTGAGTTCAAAAGTTACAAACTTTGATAGCTATTCAAGCTTAAAAGACTTGCAAAGTTTGAACTTGTTGAATCCGAGCATGTACTATAGTGGCTGTCTCTGGGATACCGGGAACAGGTTCCTCTGTTTTCTCTTAAGTTTACAGAGTCTCTTCTACAATTTTATGAGACTTCAGAAAAGCAATTGTGAATGCCTTAAAAAATGATCTAATCGTAAATGAATTCTCTATCCTTCTTTTGAAATTCCGATCTTGTAGCATGGATCCCTTCCTCCTTTTATAGCACAGCTTCGGGCTCCAGGGTACTAACGATTTCTCCCTTTTGCCCCTTAAAGTCTGTGCCGTGCCTGTTTGCTTCAGGATCATGTCGTTTCCTTTTCTTCATAGTTTCTTGCTTTTTGTTGCGACAAGATGAAAGTCCCTCAGCTAGCTTTCTATTTCCAGATTTTCCGTTTGGCTGGCCTGAGGCTTTTTTGGCTTTTCTTCTTCAGCGCTCCAGCTTTTCTAGTTGTACTCTTCCTTGTCTCTTTCTCCAAATGGTTGGAACCAAGCTCCTGCGCTTTGTTTTGTACTTCCACTGCGTGTCTAGGGCATAAGGTCCGCGTGCCTTTTGTCTCTTTTCTCTCTTTAAATCTGCTTCAATTTCACTTCGCGCGTCCAGGGATCCCCTGCCTCTGGGGGGGCTTCTGGGATCCCGACCCAATTCTTCCTTCTAGGCTTTCTCTGGCTCGCTGGTTCTGCCTGATTTGGGCCTTTTCTCTAGATCCCAGCCCTCTGGGCCTTTTCCCCTTTCTTTCTTTCTTCTCTCTTTTCTTTATTGTGAGAGCCCACCCTTTATTATTTATTTTTGTGTGAAATGGGCCCAACGTCTTTTCTACTTCTTTGGGCCTTTTTGTGGCCATTTAATTTTTGAACCTCAACACATGTATTTTTCCAACATTAATTTCTCAAAAAAAAAAAAAAAAAAAAATTCTAATCATCTATGTTTTTTCCTTCCCATAAATCGGATTTCTCCATTTCACACACATTTCCATCTCTCTCTTAAACAATTGTTTTTTCACTCCAACCTTTCATACATTGATATAAACCATTCCCTTTAATCAACAAAACATGCAAAACTTTAAATATTTATATTCTCAGATTTACATTTGCATTTTCTTTCAATCTCTTTTCATCCAACTTATAAAGGTAGAAAATGTAGGAAAATATTGAAATTTTTATTTTGGCGTAAATGCACTTTTAGTCCCTATATTTTGAAGTTTTTCCATTTTAGTCCCTACATTTTATTTTTTCCACTTTTAGTCCCTAAAACCAATTTACGCGTTTCATTTTGGTCCTTTCCGTCAATCAACTGACGGAAATTGCTGAGGTGGCAGCCGGAAGAATTAAAATATTATAAAAAATGCCACATCACCATGACACATCAGCATATAAATTAAAAAAATTAATTTATTAATTTTAACTAAATAAAAAAAATAAAAACATAATTAAAAACAATAAAATCAAACCCAAACCCAGAATATCATACCAAGAACACGAATTCAGAATTAAAAACAATAAAATCAAATGCCTATGAACACAAGAACACAAACCCAGAAAATCAAACCCAAGAACAAAACCCAGTTTATTTCAAACAATCAAACACAAAATCAACCCAGAAACCTAAAAAAAAACCCAGCCAAACCTCAAACTCAAACTCAAAATCTCAAACCCAGAAAAACCCAACCAAACTCAGCTCATTGAATCAAACTCGACTCTTTGATTTTTTTTTTTTTTTTTTTTTTTTTTTTTTTTTTTTTTTTTTTTTTTTTTTTTTCTGGTTTCATTTTTTGGGTTTAGGTATTTGATTTTCGGGTTTGATTTTCAACCGAGCTTGAAAATTGCCGGCGTCAAAGGCCGATCTCCATGCCCCAAATGCCGATCTTCAAACAACCAAACCCCAAACACCAATCTCGACACCATCCAACCAAACCCAGAAACTGCCACCGCCACCGCCACACAACCCACCTCCACCACACGACCCACACATCCCAAAACTTCCACCACACGACCCACACAGCCCATAACCTCCACAACCCGCCGATCTCCACCATGCCGACGCTAATCTGCACGGCCCATAGAAACCCCAAACGCCGATCTCCACTACGTCAAAGGCCGATCTCCACGCCCCAAATGCCGATCTTCAAATAACCAAACCCCAAACACCAATCTCGACACCATCCGCTGATCTGTAATGAGAGAGAGAAGGAAGAGAGGGAAGAGAAATAATAAGAGAGTGGGTGGTGGCTTGCAGTGGACTGGACAGTGGGTCCGGCCATGGGTGGCTCTAGTGATGGTGTTCATGACCATGGGTTTCAGCCTTGAAGAGAATGGGTTTGAAGAGAAGAGAGAGCAACATGAGAGAGAGAGAGAGAGAGAGATCTGAGGAGATGAGAGAATGAAGAGAGAGAAATGGGTTTGATTCAAATCTGATCTGGATTTTTTGTGTGTTTATTCAAATCTAATGTTTTTTTATTTTTTTTATTTGATTTGGTATTTTATTGTTTTTAATTATGTTTTTAATTTTTTATTTAGTTAAAATTAATAAATTAATTTTTTTAATTTATATGGTGATGTGGCATTTTTTATAATATTTTAATTCTTCCGGCTGCCACCTCAGCAATTTCCGTCGGTTGATTGACGGAAAGAACCAAAATGAAACGCGTAAATTGGTTTTAGGGACTAAAAGTGGAAAAAATAAAATGTAGGGACTAAAATGGAAAAACTTCAAAATGTAGGGACTAAAAGTGCATTTACGCCTTTTATTTTTAATCTGGGTTTCTATGTTTTGAGGATAATGCTATTTTATGTTTTCTCTAATTCATGTTTTAGGTAGTGAGTTCTCTGTGTCCTGGACTTTATCTAATAATTATTAAAAAATTGTAACCCTTTATTGAATTTTATATTTCTAATTATGGGTTATTTGCTTTGTTTACTTTAATTTATACATGGAGGAAGACAATCATTGGGAACTTTGCGGGGAAAACCAAGGAGATGCTTGAGTTCTACAGAGAGAATGAGCTTAGTTCAATTGAAGTTGTCCAAATGAATTTTGTTAATAAATCCTTCAAAATGATGGAGAAGAATGATGTTTGATACAAATTCGTAGTGGATGTTGTTGGAAGCAAGCTTGATCAATGAAAACAAATACAACTAAAAGAAACCAAAGATTCCATTATAAGACCTAAGGTGGTATTTTCTTAAAGGCTAAAATACAAAACTCACTCTATAAGTTTCACCAATTTTCATTTCAGTGCTATAAGTTTGGGTTTTGTCATTTCAGTCTTTTAAATTTCATTCATTCCTAATTAAGTCCATCGTTAATGTGCTATTAGTTTCTACCGTTAAATTTTATTTTTTATTATTTTTATTTATTTCTTAATTTTAGAAAAAAAAATTAAAAAAATAGAAAGCCAATTAAATGTGCATTCTCTCCAAACAGTTCCTAAGAGAGATTCACCGTCAAAAGAAGACGACGACCGTCAAAACCTGATCAGCAAACCCATCAGAGATTTGTAAAAAACCGCTATGTTGGAATTTGGTATTATAGAGTTGTAGAACAACCTATAGTGTGGGTTGCAAATAGAAGAACCTGGTACTCCATGTCAAAGATCAAAACCAACTTGGATTCAGAAAATCTAATCTTGATTCATAATGAAACAGCAACAAGTTTGGTACTATGGCAAAGCTTTGATTATCCAACTGATACAACTCTTCCAAACATGAAACTTGGGCTAGACAGAACAACAGGTCTGAACCGAATCCTAACATCTGACGAAGACTCTCTTATTTACCGTTCGGAGAGAATATTGCACATTTAATTTGGCTTTCTGTTTTTTTTTTTTTTTTTTTTTTTTTTTTTTTTTTTTTTTTTTTTAAATTAACGTTTCTTCTTAAATAAAGAAATGAATAAAAAATATATAATAAATATAAAAAAATAAAAATTATTGATAGAAACTAACAGCTTAATTGGGACTGAATGAAATTTAGAGGATTGAAATGACAAAATCCAAACTTATAAAACTAAAATGAAAAATGATGAAATTTAGAGAATGAGTTTTGCATTTTAGCCTTTCTTAAAATATTGATTTGACGTTTATGTTGTGAATTCTTAAATTAAAACAAAATGTTCGCTTACCTGAACTAATATAACTAATATATTGAAATGGGATTGTGAATGATGTCCAATATGGTTGTTCAATTCAACATTTGTACATTTTGAATAGAAAATATTTTTTACAAATCAAATTATTTGTATACTTTTACATGTCTTTCATATTATATTATTATTTGCATAGCATGTAGCTGTGTTTCAGGTTATGTTATATGTCTAGGTCCCTATGATGCCATACTCAGTGGCGAAGCCAGGAAAATTTCTTAGAGAGGAGGGGGCGGTAGAGTAAACTTGTACATAACTAATGATTTCTATACACTGTTTAAAAAGAAAATTCAAAAGCCCGGGGGGCCATTTCCCCCCCCCCCCCCCCCCCAAAAAAAGCTTCGCCTATGGCCATATTGATCAAAGCTTAGGAAGATTATGAGAAGCATGGTTTAAAAAATTCACTCTAAATTACTATAGAAACATGTTGCTTACTTTCTTTGTACCTATTGCTCTTGTAAGTTGTGTAAATTACCATTCTCTTTTAGAAATGAATAAAAAATATTAAAAAAAAAACAAAAAATATTGATAGAAACTAACAGCTTAATTGGGAATGAATGAAATTTAGAGGACTGAAATGGCAAAACCCAAACTTATAAGACTGAAAATGACGAAACTTAGAGAATGAGTTTTGCATTTTACCAACTTACTATAGAAACATGTTGCTTACTTTCACACAAATACTTTAATTTTGAGTTATATGTTAATTTTACCATGTCATCGATTTTTTATAATGATTTATACACACACACACACACACATATATATATATATATATATATATATATAGAGAGAGAGAGAGAGAGAGAGAGAGAGAGAGAGAGAGAGAGAGAGAGAGAGAGAGAGAGAGAGAGAGAGAGGCTCAAATTTGAATTACATTTATAGATTGGTATGAGCTTTTAAACATTAAAATCCAACAGACTTGTTTTCCCTTGAGCTCAGATCTCAGATTAATTGAAAGAGAGAAGGAGAAAAAAAGTTGTAAAAAGGAAAAGATATAATGTAATATTTAGATCAAGCTGAACACAACATATAATTGTATTATGTGAGGTTTTTAAGCAACAAGGCAAATTTTCACAATATTTACAACTCTAAAACTTCAAATAACAACACAACACAGCCCATAAGACTGTCCAAACAATAACAAAAATAAAAATAAAACACTCATTTTTAGCCTTGAAAAATATAAAATATAAAATAAAACCTAATAAGATTTTTGTCTTAGTCTTGTTTAGTACTTAATTTAAAAAAAAAAATAGAAAAAACCTCAATGCACAATTCAGAGAGAGAAAAGGGCCAAGGCAGCCTGCCCATTGGCGCGCAGCTAAGGTCAAGGCAGCTCCCCATGGGCATGCTGCCCCCAAATCATTCAACAACGACATCTTGCAATAACAACGTAACACTCACTTCCCACGCGCGCCTTGCAGTCTCAGTTAGACCTCACCCTAGACCTTAATATGCATCACCATTTAGCCATTCACATAGCTGAGCTCTTGAACACTTTTCTCATTTTGTTCACCTCTAGATTTGTAACATAAGATCTTTCACTGCTATTTACTCTGTCTCTCTCTCTCAAAACTGTTTTTAATGGGAATAATTGGTCAATTGTTTTTGTTTTTATTTTTATTTTTTATGAACGTATATATTTGTTGGGTTAGTTGGGTAATTGTCTCATGATTGTCTTATTTATATAGAGAATAAAGCTAATTAGCTAAAGTATAAACTTTACTAGTATACTTATTGACTCTACTATAATAAAAAGATTTAAAAAGAAAAAGAAAAAAAGAAAAAGAGAGTAATGTTAGACTAGTAAGTGAATCAAATAATAATAATGGTAAAGTTAGTGCTAGCATTTGATTGGTTAATGAGTAGCATTATCAATGCATTAATTATTTAAAATGTTTTTTTTTTTGAGAAACAAACACACACACACACAACGGAGAGGGAAAGGGGTTCTAACACAAAGGCACACCACAACTCCACTCAAAAGTCATGGTAACTTTTGAGGGAGAGTGGGGCAAGTTATACTACACACAACACACTCTCTTAAGCAATGTGGGACAATTACCCATTATTTAAAATGTTGAAAGTTAATTGTAGCAATGGGTGCAGGGCAATATTGCATGGCATGGTATTGGGTGAGTGTTGAAAAAATAATATAGTTGGTTGAGTTTTCTCTTTTCCTTTATAAGCTTATTTTTATCAAAGAAAAAGAAAAGAGTTAAGAAATAAAAATAAAGACAATTACAATTGCATAATGAAATAAAAATGTCACACCAATTTAACATAATAAAATTGTCAGATCCTCTTACATTGTTGACTCATAGTTCTATATATATACTTCGGCCTTCTTAATTTGAAATCTTGATTCCATCCCTAATACTATAACTAAATGTGAAATGCATGTACATGCATTTCACAATGTCGATCAAACGTAATCCTTTCAAAGAAAATAGTATAGTTGCAAACCCTTGATCAACGGCAGTCCTTCAGAGCCTCATACCAACTGTTCATGTTGTTTAGAGGCTCAAATAACCATTTAGCATTTCGCCATTACCAAAAAGGGGGTATTGTTTAGAATAACTAGATGCCATTTTGTTTTATGTAAATCTCAGTTATACTATTGTTGGCCTAATCCCACGCACATCTCATTCTCTCTCTTTTTTTCTTGACACCCCTAATCTCAGTTTTAATTTAACACTAATTTCAAGGAAACAAAAATCTTAAATTCTTAATTTTATAATAGATCGGGAAACAAAGATCTTAATCTTAAGCAGCAAAAGTTGAAGTTGACACAAGATTTTATAATGATCTTTATTTTATAACAAAAAACTGATAAAAATTTCTCTATGTTTTGGAGTATTATTTTGTATAAAAAATTCAAGGACTATATTAAAAATAACACAATTTTTACTATAATTGTCCACGTGACAGGCTATGACTAGTAAAGAAAAAGTGGTAGGTTTATGTGAAAGCGACAAGCAGCCAATTACAGTTTATCAAGAAAATGTTTCTTTAAAGAATTTTTTTTTCTTTTGATTTTTTTTTACAGAAAATGTTTAACGGGACAATGAATTCAGAAAACTATAAAACAATTCCAATTTGGTGTTTAACTAACAATGCTAACAGACATATACAGAAGGCCTTGATTGAACAGTTTTAAAATTTAGAAGACTCAGGACCCGTTTGGATATAACTTATTTTGCTGAAACTGAAAACTGAAAACTGAAAACACTGTAACAAAATAATTTTTAAATGTGTGAATAGTGCCGTGGGACCAATTTTTGATAAAAAAAGTTGTTGAAAAGTGAAGTTTGTGGGTCCATAAACCGTACACGGATGCACTGTTCATGAAAGATTTGGTCAAAAGTTGCGGCTACTGTTCATGAATAGTAGTCGTCACTGCTCAAGTCCCACTGAAACGCGGCTTGAAAAAAAAAAAAAAAAGGGGAGTAAAACGCAAACCCAAAACTCAAAACATGAATCCAAACCCAGCCTCAATTGATCAAAAACAAAATTTAAGTACTGAAACGAATTTTTGTGAAGTTTAGAGAATGAGTTTTGCATTTTAGCCAAAATATTTTATCAAGTTCTCTTAAGTTCATTGTAGCTCTAATCAATAAATTTTCAGCAAATAGATTTAATATACAAATTTTTTTCAGCAATTATAAGTATCATATTTTATATATGTCCAGCAACAGAGCTTTTGCAAACCAAAATAACAGAGCATCTTAAGAACTAGGAACTACAAAACAAAAAAAAAAATGACTTGTAATGTGTAGCTTTTTATCGATAGCATAGAATAGTTCTAGAATCACAAATTATTCCACAACTTTTTTATCAAAACACTGACATAGTAGACTGTGAGTGATTGATTATCACCTACAAATAGACCCACTAAATTTTTTTCACCTATCATACTTTAATATGTCACAGTTGTGGTAAGAAATTATGAAAAAATCTGTGGTGTGGACTTTTTTTTAAGGAAACCATGGAGTAATAGGGTTTTTTTTTTTTTTTTTTTTATAACTTTTTATAGAAGTTGAGACAGTTCGATAAAATGAAGGTTTGCTATACCAACAAAGCATCTGCAACTACGAAGGAATCCAACTTCATTGGTTAAATTGTAAGTTTCATCCACAGATAGAATATAAAAGGACTAAAGAACCAACAATAAAACTTTCATAACTATCATATATATTTTCAACACAACATTCAACATTCTTCAATCATAAACAACAAGTTTATTGTACTCTTCACCAGCAATAGCTGATCTCATCACATCCACAGGATTCACAATCCCACCTTCCTCCAAGAACAGAGTCAACAAATTCTTGGCAAATCCACTCACCAACGCCACCCCAGTTTGGTTCGCGACAACCGGAGTGGACCTCGAGTCCCTAAGGTTCCAAAACACAACCTCCGGGGCTTTGTTGTATCCTTTCTCCCGGAACTTCCTCTGTATAACTTCATAATCTGTTTCCCATCCCTTTTTCATTACCTCTTCTGGTTCTAGGTCAATACCCTCAGTATTCAGTCTCGCCCAATAATTGCCACGCTGCCCAGTAGCGTCATCAAATTCCATATCACTGAAAACAAAAACTCTCTTTATCAATTGCTCTTCAGTGAGCTTGGCCTCAACCGCAACTTCCAATATTCGATCAAAAACTTTTTGCAAGTCTGTGTTCATACCCCACTCCATCTTTCTTATGAATTTAGTCTTGGCAAGAAGAGTGTCTCCTTCGATCAAATGAAGCTGAGGATTCGCACTAAATGTAAACAACTTCCCCTTCCAAGGCTCTTCACTAAGCTCCGATACCAATAGCCCCAATGCCACACACACCTCCTTTGGCGTCCCATCCATACTCCCCGAAACATCACAAACCGCAATGCAATTTGTGAGCTTCCCTTTCTTAGCAACATCACTAACCAGTCTTTCCCATTGAAGCTCAGCAACTTGCTCACCATCCTTATTCAATGACTTGATAATCTCGTGGGGAAGCAATGCCCCCGCAGCAATTGTCGCTTTCCCACTCTTCACTTTCTCAAGATACTCCTCAAACCTCTCCTTATCATGCTTCTCAAACAACCCCTAATAAGTCTTCATCGCCACCGACGCAACCCTATTATAGGGCAAAGAATTCCATTGTTTGGCACCCATATAAACCTCTGGCAATTCCAATGCCTTGTGCAATGGAACAAGAATTTGTTTCCTCAACCTATCTCTAACCCTATACACATAATGTGCCTCCTCAATCCCCTCATACTCCTTGTCACACTCTCTCGGTAAAACCCGCCTCACAATCCCTTCGCGTATCAACAGCGACTTGTCGTAAGCTGAATCAACGGTCGGACACCATTTCGCCGCGAGACTGATCTTAAAAACCTTCCCAAGACTCATAAACCCTATATCCGATTTCAGAAGCTCAGCAAGCACATCACAGACACAATCAAAAAGGAGACGATAATCTGGGTCATTGTTATACCTATCCAAAGCAATTTTAGCCTTAGAAATCTCCCTCTCTTTCCTCAAAGCTCTAGCTTCCTCCTTAGAAATCTTCTCCACTTTCTCCAATATTCCTTCCTCTTGCACCTCTTCCTCCTCGTAAAAATCCACTTGTATATTGCTCCTCGTTCTCTTCTTTTCGTACCGGGCTTGCTTTGCGAGTTTACGAACCTCAGGGCCATAGAGAAGCCGATAGAGAATCTCAGGCAAGTCCTTAAAGTAACCAAAATTTACCAAGGCCTTGAGATTGAGAGCCAAGGTTTTAGGGTGAGATTTGTGAAGCCAAAGAGACGAGGTGTAAAACCCTTCTTTATCAGACTTTCCAGTGCCTCTCACACCTCTAAGATTACATATCAATTTCAGGGTGGTGAGAGGGTCATGGGACCAAGCCAATTCCAGCCGTTGGATCAGATCATCAGACGGCGTATCAGGCACCGCGTGGAAGAAGAAGTCCAGACAGGGGTTCCCGGTGGATAAGAATGTCGGGGAACAGTTTTCCGTCAAACCCATCATCGGCAAATTTTTTTTTTTTCCAATAATTCCACTGTATCGGTTGCATTTTCAGAGAGATTGAGGTTTTGGGTTTGAGAGACTATGGGCTCTGCAGCTGCTTTGGTGTTATGGGTCGGTGGTCCCAACAATTTTCTGGCAGAAGCCATTTTCTTTGAAACTTGAGAGAGAGAGAGAGAGAGAGAAAGATTTCCTTTGGGAGTTTATAAAGAAAGAAAACTATTTGGTTTGGGTGACAATGTTGATGATACTTGATAGGGATTTTAAATCTGGCGTGGCCGGCCGAGATTCCTTCTCAGTTGCTCACACGTAATGAAATGTATGTATGGGGTTTCTTGCTTTTCCAAAGGTTCTTGACGTGTGGCTTCTGACAGTTGATGAGTAATGAATGAAGTACTTACAATTTAAGAAATCTCAATTTCTTTTTCTGAAAAATAATATATTTAATAATTCAATTCTTAAAAGATAGGCCAACACTTCTTTTGGTTAAAGTCTATAAGCAATGTTTACCGGGAAGGGAATAAAGCAGCGGAAGCAGATGCTTTGGCGAAATGGTGGAAGGGAATAAAGGGAATAAAGCAGCAGATGCAGATGCAGATGCTTTGGCCAAATGGGGCACAACCATGTCAGAGAGTTTTGTTATTTTTTATTTGCCCCCTAGTTCTTTTTTTTAGATAGGTTTGCCCCCTAGTTCTGATATCCTCTCTATAGTTAGTATGGATGTATCTGATATGCATTTTTGTAGAACTGTGAACGTTAGGCCTGCCCCTGTGGTGAGGCAGTGATTGTATGGTTGTGGTTTGTTTATATATATATATATATATATATATATATATTCTTTTAACCCAAAAAAAAAAAAAAAAAAAGTCTATAAGTAATTATAGATACTAGTTATTAACATGTGCGATATATAAAAAAGTTATTGGGTATAGAGGTTTAACATTCTCATTTATTTAATAAATGTATGAAAGACAAATTTAAATAACAAATTTAATCAAGATGAACCACAACAATAGCAAATATATTAATCCATCCAACAACAAAAATACAACTCATAAACTTAAATTATATCCCCAAAAAAAAAAAAAAAATCTCATATTAATACAAAGAGAGAAACAAAACTAAAGGCTAAGGGCCTGTTTGATAGTAGCTTTTAAACCACAATTTTTAGTGTTTAAACAACGATAACACTTTTGACATATATTTGTATAACACTCAAACACGTATTTCCACAACACTAAAAATTAAATAACAATATTTAAACACAACTACCAAACTGGCCCTAAATATAAATTATAATTATAAAACATTAATAGTGACCATTGTAAACTACAAAAATATATACACGGCTATTTAAAATCACTACTATCAAAAGAACGGTCAAAAGAGATGGCAGTATAGCACTATTAATAAAATAAACAATCAATACTAAATATAAAATAATATAAATAATAAAATAAACAATGCAAGCCTGTAAAGCACAAAGTTTTTTTTTTTTTTTTTTTTTTGGGGTAAGTAAAGCACAAAGTTAACACTTGATAGACATGGCAAAGCATATAAACTTGAATTTTATAAAATAATATAAATAATAAAATAAACAATGCAAGCCTATAAAGCACAAAGTTAACACTTGATAGACGTGGCAAAGGCATATAAACTTGAATTTGAAAACTTCACAAGCTTGGTCAGGCAAAGGCACACAAAATAAAAATATGGTTGAGAAGACAAAAGAACTAAAGGAAAAAGAAACAAAGCAAAAAGAAAGGAGCCTGAGAGAAAAAGGAAGAAAGGAGTCTTGGGGAAGAAGATGGAGGTGACAGCAGCTATTTGGTATCGACTTCCATTTTTCTCCATGCATGACCGGCTCAAGATAATTTGAGGCGTAAAGCGAAAATTTTAAAGGGACTTTTTACATTTGAACACCCCTTAAATAATATTTAGTTTATTTTTTATTATATTTTTTATTTCAAATTCATTACTTGATGAAGTACAAATCATCAGTCTATGTAAGTTCGTCCAAATGGAGCCGAGTCCTCGTCAGAGTTTCTGCAAAAGTGGTCACCAGTGTGGTGCCTGCCACCACGCCTCTAGTGCCAAAGTCAGTATATGGAAGTCTTTAAAGAATAATAATGGGATAATGGATATCAAAATGTCTATAAATATTTCTAGGCCAGTTTTTCGTACCTTGTGTTGGTGCTGTGATGGGTTTATATATGTTTCCACACCTCCTAGCCGTTGTGGCTGTTATTGTAGTTTTAATGTCTATCTTGATAACGCTTTATGCTCAGTAATGTAGGCTTTAATGGGCCTCCAATGGTCTATACAGTTGGTCTTATAACCGCCCGAGGCATTATTGACTGCATTGAATGGTTTTCCTACCTTTGTCAGTGACGTGGATATATTGACGGAGATATTTGATTAGCTCGTTTGAGAAAAAGGGCTCGTTGGTCCCATCAGCTGCCCCCCAGGCTTTGTGGTCGTCCCTGTAGTGATGACCACCAAGAGGCGAAAGGTTTTTTTTTTTTTTTTTTGACATGTCTCTTGGGATTTCCCTCCGTATTCAATGTGTAGTGGTGGCGTTGGGTGTGTTTTGGCCACGTGGCATGACCTGAGGGGTGAATTTAATGCTCCATTCTGTGTGACTCTCGGTTTTCCCGCTGTTTTTTAGTTTTTTGTGCCTATCTTTTTAAACTTCCTTTCTCCTCTTTCTTCCTCACTTTTCACTTTCCTTTTTGCTACCATTGTTGTTCTGTGCTTCTGAGCTGCCATTGTTGTTGTGAATCTCTGCGTTTTGCTTTCTCTCTCTTGCGCTTTTGAGGTATGGCCTCTTCCTCCCGCTACTTTTCTTTTTCTTTTTTTAAGTAGATAACTTTGTAGAAATTTCTGATTTTTCTTTTCCTTTTTTGTGTTTTGGTCTTTCTAGGGTTTTGCCCTTCTCTTTCTTTTTGAGTCCTATGCTTAGTAGCTCTGAGGTTAGGGCCCTTTGTCCCTCTATCTCTTTCCTTTTTGCACGTTTAGGGGGATCTTTAGGTGTTTTCCTAAACCTTGAGAATTTTGTCTTTGAGGGTAGTAGTTTGAGCATTGCACTGGGTGATTTTCTACCCTTATTCCGTTAGTCAATTGATTGGTTTGAGGGTTTAGTAAGGGAGCAGAGAGTAATGTCTGAGGTGAGGTCAAGTGAGTTAAAGACCGGGTTGTCGACCAGTGACAAACCCGTGAGGGGGATACCATCGTCTCTGTCCCTCGAGAAATTAGGGCTTTCCATGCCCTTGAGGAGGTGTGCGGTTTGGATGGCGAGATACTTTCTAGGTTTAGGGATAGATTCCAATTTCCTGATAGGGTTAGGTTCGTCTTCCTCGTGAAGAGGAGCAAGCTTGCGATTTCTCGCCTGGGGAGGTATGCTTCTATGAAGCTGCTTTCCTGAGCGAGCTTAGGTTCCCTGTCCACCCATTTATTATAGAGAGTCTAGGCCGTTTTGGTATTGCTCCTAGGCAACTTATGCCTAATTCGTGGAGGATAGTGGTCAGCTGTATGGAAATATGGCTGGCTGCTACGGATGGAGATATGATTAAGGTGGACGAGCTCATTTACCTGTACCGTTTATAGCCGTCTAAGGAGCATGGGTACTACGAACTGGTGCCTTGGGAGAGGAGGACTAGGATTGTCCAGGACCTGCCTTTGTCCTTCAGATACTGGAAGTCCCGGTTCTTTCTTGTGTCCGGGGATGACTAGGAGACTCCCTATGACGAAGTTTGGGGTGATCTCCCTAGGTTGCTCCGTTGGTGGGGAACCCCGAACTTAGGTGCGTCGTTATTCCTTCTAGTCCTTTAACATTTAATCTTCTTGTGTTCATTTTATCGTCACTAACCCCTCTATTCATTGTCTCATGCAATTAAGAGACGGCCTAAGCTTAAGAGCAAGTATAAGGAGCGGGTTGAGAAGGCCGACGATCGAAGATTTTGACGATTTGGTTGACCCGCGGACCTTAGCCTTTTACTGCCTTGGTCTAGAACCGTCTACCTTTGTCCTACGAAATATAGAGATTGAGGAAAAAAAGAGTAAGTGTTAAGCTCATCTATGCTGATCCTTTCCTCTTCCTTTTTTTTTTTTAATTTATTTTTTTTAACAAGTGTTTCCCTCTTGCAGGAATGACGACGAAATTTAACCAAGGAATGTACACGAAAATGAGGGGCAAGAGGAACGAGCCCCTTTCCAGCATCAAGAAGAAGACGGTGCGGGTCGTGGAGAAGGGCATCTCTGTCACCCCTCTTGTGCCCGTCACTGAGCCCTCAAGGACGGCCTCCCCGACTACTTCAATAGAAGACATTACTCCTATTCGGAAGAGGCCCCGGGTAGAAGACGAAGGAAAGGACAAGGCCGATTCCAGGTCATCCTCTGTTTTTTACGATGCTGGCCTTGCATTGTCGACGGCATAGGAGTCTTTTTCTACTGAGGAGCTGAGGGTCTTCTCAGGGGTGCCTTCTCACGAGATTGTGGGTCGTCACATCCACAAACTCGTTCAGGTATTGTAGTTATGCAATTTACCTTCTTCTTCTTCTTCTTTCTCCTTTTGTGTCGTCCATAATGTTGAATTCAATTTTCGGGTGCTGGGGGGGAGTCTTCACATCACTTCCGAGTACCTTACTCACAAAGCAAAAATTACCTCGGCAATGTCCAGGGTGGAGGCTCTAGAGGTAGAGAATTCGAAGTTGAAGAAAGATTTAATTGCTGCTATGGACAAGGCCAATATCGTTAAGGAGAAGGCCAAGTCTTTGGGGGACGATCTCAGGGCGGAGAGGCAACTCACATTAGAGAAGGATGAACAACTCCTAGTCGCTAGGGAGAAGCTGAAGACCATTGCTGCCAAGGTCGTCGAGGCTTTCCAGCAAACTGACGAGTACAACACTGTGCTCTTCAGTTGGTACTACAAGGGCTTTGAGCTCCTTCGTCGATACTTGGTCAAACATCCTTTTGGGATAGACCTCAAGAATCTGGACATGGAGGTGATCGACCAAGAGATGACGGCGGACGAGGCCTCACAATCCACTGCTCCTGCTGAGGCTGCTCCCGGGGATACTCCTCTGCCTCCTCCAGATGGTGATGATGCAGCTGCTGCCTAAACCTGTTTTATGTTCATCTATATATATATTTTTTGTTGCCCAGTGTGTTTTGGGCTTTTTGATTCTACTTTCAAAACAATATTTCTAATATAAGAACAATGTTTTTAGCCTAGTGTTTATGGGCTTTTAATTTTAATGTGAAGACAATGGTAGCTGCCCGTTGTTTTTGGGCCTTTAATTATATTCGTGATTGTATACTTACTTGTTTGTACTCTTGTTTTTGTGTGATCTTTGTTTGCCAAGTCCCTTTGGTTACTCCTTCTGCGTTAGTACCTTGTACTCAGCCAAATTTTCTGTTGTGACTTGCACTTTTATTGTAGGGGGTTTGTCATTCATTGCCTTTGTCAGTAACTTACATCCGTCTAGGCGGAATCTTGTTACTTAACCATTTTCCTTTTTGTGACTTGTATCCATTTAAGGGATTTTATCATTCCTTAGCTTCGTTAGTAACTTACATCCGTTTAGGCGGAATCTTGTTACTTAGCCATTTTTCTTTTTGTGACTTACACCCATTTAAGGGATTTTGTCATTCTTTGGATTTTAAGCTGCTAAGTTTGCTCGCATTGAATCATTGGCTGAATAGTTCTTTTATTGCTTTCAAAAATGAATACAATTGTCTATTACATCTATTGGTGGTACATCTTCAAGTGCTCAATGTTCCATGGGTGTGGAAGTCTTTGCCCGTCTAAGGTTTCCAGGTGATAACTGCCTTGTCTGGAGTAATGGACGACCCGGTAGGTCCTTCCCAAGTTAGGCCAAGTTTCCCTTGGGCAGGGTCTTTGGTTGCCAGTGTGACTTTGCGTAGGACGAGGTCTCCTATGTCAAGTTGTCTAAGCTTTACTCTTCTGTTGTAGTACTCGGCCATCTTCTACTGGTACCTCGTCATCTTGTTAGAAGCTCCATCTCTGACCTCGTCCAAGCAGTCCAGGTTGACTTTTAACTGATCGTTGTTTTTCTCCTAGTGGAACATCTCTCGTCTAATGCTGGTTATTCCCACCTCGACCGGGATTACTGCCTCAGTGCCATAAGTAAGTCTGAAAGGGGTTTCTCTGGTTGGGGTTCTTGCGGTAGTCTTGTAGGCCCACAATACATTGGGCAATTCTTCGGGCCAGGCTTCCTTAGCGTCGTCCAATCTGGCTTTGATGATCTTGAGTAGTGTTCGATTAGTCACCTCCGTCTGTCTGTTTGCTTGTGGATGTCCCGGGGATGAGAACTTGTTCCTGATCCCTAGACTTGAACAAAAATCCCTGAAGCCTTGATTGTCGAACTGCCACCCATTATCTGATATGATCATTCGTGGAATCCCGAACCTGCAAATTATGTTCTTCCATACGAACTCTCTGGATTCTTGCTTCGGTGATGGTTAATAATGCCTCCGCTTCAACCCATTTTGTGAAGTAATCAATAGTGATTAGTAGAAACTTTACCTGTCTCTTACCTCGTGGCAGTGGACCGACGATGTCAATTCCCCATTGTGCAAATGGCCAAGGGGAGGATATCGTCGTCAGTCTCTCTGTTGGAAGGCGTTGGACATTCCTAAACCTCTAGCACTTGTCGCACTTCTTGATGAGCTCCTTCGCGTTTACCTGCATAGTAGGCCAGAAGTAACCTGTTCGGATAACTTTACTTACCAAGGATATGGGGCCTGCATAGTCTCCGCAAACCCCTTCATGGATCTCTTCCAGAATATACTTAGCTTCCTCTTCGTCGACGCACTTCATGTAGGGCATGGAAAAGCCTCTATTGTACAGTGTATCATTCAGGATCGTGAATCTACCTGCTCTCTTCCTGACCTTCCTAGCTTCCTCGACGTCTTGTGGGAGGTGTCCATCTTGGAGGAAGGATATGATCGGGGTCATTCAGCTATTTGTACTCTAGATTGCAAATGTAGAGATTTCTTCTATGCTAGGGTGTTTCTGGACTTCCATCTCTAAGTCCATGCTTGTTGGTCTTTCTTCCGACGATGCTAGCTTCGCGATCGCGTCTGCTATCATATTCTAACTTCTTAGGATCTGCACGAATTCTACCCTGTCAAACTCTTGTGTTAAATGCTTCGTCAGCCTGAGGTATTTTCACATTCTCTCCTCCTTTGCTTCATATTCCTCCTTTATCTGCCCTATCATGAGCTTAGAATCACTCTAGAGGAGCAAGTTTTTTACTCCTAGTGCTTTTACGACCCTTAGCCCCATCAATATTCCTTCGTACTCGGCTTCATTATTAGTGGCCGAGAATTTTAGCTGGACTCCATATTTAAGTATTTCTCCATCTGGGGTGATGATGATAACCCCTACTCCTGCCCTCTTTTGGGATGACGAACCATCGGTCTGTATCGTCCATCTTTCTGTCCCGTCAGGGTGGTTGTCCTCGTTTGGGAGGGTGAACTCAGCAATGAAGTCCGCCAAAGCCTGCGCTTTAATTCCTGTCTTGGGGTGGTACTCAATGTTAAACTGGCTAAGCTCAATCACCCATTGGACCATTCTCCCTGCTACCTCGGGCTTGTTCATGGACTTTTTAATGGGTTGGTCCGTCATTACCAAGATGGGGTTCGCCTGGAAATACAGTCGCAGCTTACACGAAGCTACTATCAATGCGAATGCAATCTTCTCAATCCTTGGGTACTTGGCTTTTGCCCCTTGGAAAGCTTGGCTAATGTAGTAAATTAGGAGTTGTTTCCTGTCCTCTTCTCGAATTAAGGCTGCGCTTACGGCTGTAGCTGATACTGCCAGATACAAATACAGGTTTTCCTCCTCTTTGGACAAACTTTGGAGGGGTGGATTGCTCAGGTAACGCTTGAGTTCTTGAAATGCTGCCTCACATTCGTCAGTCCAAGCAAAGGCTTGCTTCAACGTCTTGAAGAATGGTAAACATTTGTCCATCGCTTTAGAGACGAACCTGTTGAGTGCCGCTATCTTTCATGTGAGCTTTTGGACTTCTTTTACGGTCTTTGGCGATGTCATGTCAAGTATGGCTCGCACTTTCTCTAGGTTTACTCCTATCCCCCTTTGGGACACCATGAACCCCAAGAACTTCCCTAAGGCTACCCCAAAGGCACACTTACTGGGGTTTAACTTCATCTGGTACTATTTGAGTATGGAAAATGTTTCCTTAAGGTCGTCTAGATGAGCAAGCTCTTCTTTACTCTTGACGAGCATGTCATCCACATATACCTCCATATTTCTCCCGATCTGCTTGCTGAACATTTTATTTACTAACCTCTGGTAGGTTGCTCCTGCATTTTTCAGTCCAAAGGGCATTACCTTATTAGCAATAGAGTCCTTGGCTCGTGATGAAAGCAGTTTTCTCCTAGTCTTCCTTTGCTATTTTTATCTGATTATAGCCCGTGAATGCATCCATGAACGTCAGTAGTTTATGCCCTGCTGTAGAATCTACTAGCTGGTTTATCCTTGGGAGAGGGAAACTGTCTTTTGGGCAAGTTTTGTTCAGGTCCATCAAGTCCACGCACATTCTCCATTTTCCCCTCGCTTTCTTCATTAAGACGACATTGGCGAGCCAATCTGGATAGTAAACTTCTCGAATAAAGCCTGCTGACAACAGCTTGTTAACCTCGTCCATAATTACTTGATTCCACTCTAGAGCGAAGACCCGTCGTCTTTGCTGGACAGACTTCTTCTCGGGGTCCACATTTAGTCTGTGTTGGATGACTTTTGGGGATATACCTGGCATGTCCTCGTGACTCCATGCGAAGACGTCTAGGTTCTCTTTAAGGAACTGGACGAGCCTCATCCTTATCTTGGGGCTCAATGTCGTCCCTATTCTGGTCATCTTTGTTGTTTCTCCTTCGACCAGCTTCACTGTCTCCAAGGCTTCCACTTTAACTTCTTCCTTCTCCTCAATCATCCATGTATGGTTTTCTTTTATAGCTAGCATGGCCTCGTAGCATTCCTTGGCTAGTACTTGATCTCCTTTTACTTTGTCCACACCGTTTTCTATTGGGAACTTTACCTTTAAGCAATAGGTGGACGTGGCTGCTTTCCAACAGTTGAGTGTGGGCCTTCCGATGATCACATTGTAAGATGAAGGACAGTCCACCACCAAGAAGTCCAATTGACGAGTCAGCTATCTTGGGTGAGTCCCCATTGTGACCGTCAGTGTCACTATGCCTTTAAGATACACCTTGTCTCCACTAAAGCTGACCGGGGGGGAGTCAAATGGGCGTAGCCTTCCTGGATTTAGCTTTAGCTATTGAAAAGCAGAGAGGTAGATGATATTAGCAGAGCTGCCATTGTCCACAAGGATTCTCTTGGTATTGAATCCTTCTATCGTGAGCATTATGACCAGGGGGTCGTTGTAAGGCTGCTTCACTCCCCTAGCATCTTCTTCCGAGAAAAACATGTCCCGATTTGTCCGTCTCTACTTAAACGGGGGTATTCGGTGGACGTTGTTCACCTGCCTCTGACATGCTTTCCTAAGGGATCTGAACGACCCGCTTGTGGACGGCCCACCTGTGATCGTTTTTATCTCCCCGATCACACTTGGCGGACGCTGGGACGTGTGATCCTCATCCCTGGGCGTGGAATCTCGCTGGTTTTTATTATCATCTCTGAACCTACTAGATTCCCATTTTTTTACAAACTTCAACAGTTTCCCTTTTCGTATAAGTTCCTCTATCTGCTCCTTTAGGTCTCTGCAATCCTCGGTGTAGTGGCCATGATCCTTGTGGAACCGGCAGTATTTCTTTTTGTTGCGCACGTTGGGCGACGAATGTAATGGCCTTAGCCATTTAAGGTAGTGCTCATCCTTAATCTGTGCCAAAATTTTATCAACAAACATAACTAAAGGAGTGAATTTTACCGTTCGAGGAGTTTTTTCGTCCTTCCTTTTACTCCCGTCTCTAATCTGACGATCTGGGCGCTCCCTTTTTCGTCCTCTACGATCGTCTTCCTTCATTCCCTTGTCACCAGTCTTTTCCACATCCCTTATCATGGCTAAAGCATCTTCTGCATTCATGTATTTCTGTGCCTTCAGGAGCATCTCTGTCATCGTCTTAGGAGGATTCTTCACGAGTGAAACCACAAACTCCCTGGATTTCAATCTAGCTTTAAAAGTCGTTAACTGTACCTTGTCGTCAGCTTCGTCTACCTCTAGAGTCTCCCGAGTAAAGTGTTTCACGTACGACCTCAGGGTCTCTTTCTCCTCCTGTCTAATGGTGAGTAAGTGGTTTGCTGGCCTCTTCGAGCGTTGTCCCCCGACGAAGTGGCGCAAAAAGGCGTTGCCTAACTGCTCAAAGTTGTCGATGGACGATGTTGGTAACTTCGTGAACCACTCTCTTGCAGCTCCTTTGAGAGTGGTGGGGAAAGAACGACACAGTATTTCGTCAGGAGGCTGTTGAAGGCCTAATGTCGTCTTAAAGGTGTTGAGGTGGTCTAGAGGGTCCTTAAGTCCGTCAAACGGCTCAAGCTAAGGTAGGCGGAATTTCGATGGCACGGGGCATTCCAGGACTGCCATAGTAAAAGGTGAATCTGTTGTCCTAACCATTCTATCTAGGCTTCGATCAGTTTTCCCCTTAATGGCATTCCTCAGCTCGTCCATTTCCTTTCTCATCTCCCGGAAAAGATCTGAGTTTGGTTCCTCTGGAATAGTTGGCCCTCGACGGTCGCTCCTTCTATGGCTATCTCCCTCATCCTCTTGGTTGGCTCTGGACCGGTTCTCCTCTTGTTGAAGTCGTAACCTCATCTCCTAATTTTGTCTAGTGAGCTCTTCGACACTAGCTGCAAGAGCTTGGACTTGAAGGGCTAATGCTGCAGGATCTTGGTTGGACTCCATCTGAATATAGGAATTGACTGGAAACTACGCTTTCAAACCTAAGTGCGAAAATTTCGTTCCCACAGATGGCGCCAAACTGATGAAGTACAAATCATCAGTCTATGTAAGTTCGTCTAGATGGAGCCGGGTCCTCGTCAGAGTTTCTGCAAAAGTGGTCACCGGTGTGGTTCTTGCCACCACGCCTCCGATGCCAAAGTCAGTATATGGAAGTCTTTAAAGAATAATAATGGGATAATGGATATCAAAATGTCTATAAATATTTCTAGGCCAATTTTTCGTACCTTATGTTGGTGCTGTGAGGGTTTATATATGTTTTCACACCTCCTAGCTGTTGTGACTGTTATTGTGGTTTTAATGCCTATCTTGGTAACGCTTTATGCTTAGTAATGTAGGCTTTAATGGGCATCCAATGGTCTGTATAGCTGGTCTTGTAACCATCTGAGGCATTATTGACTGCATTGAATGGTTTCCCTACCTTCGTCAGTGACATGGATATATTGACAGAGATATTTGATTAGCTCGTCTGAGAAAAAGGGCTCGTTGGTCCCATCATTACTAATTCATACTTATTAATATGGATAATTCATCCAAAGTGAGTTAATGATACTTATTATATAGATTTTACAAACTAGCATATCACCAATAAATAAAAAGTTATTTAAACATTCATTTATTATATTGTTTAAGTAACACCGATCATATTAACACCGATCATATTACTGTCACATTAGTTTGTAAGATTTTTATCGTAAAATTTATATTAGCTTTAGCATTAATTTTTCATTCACTTAATGGAGATTAGGTTGCATTTCTATTAATTCATATTGTTTTATTTTTTGTGGAGAAAATGCTAAACTTACTATAAATTTTATTATTCCCTCAAAAAAAAAA
This sequence comes from Quercus aquifolioides, assembly GCA_019022515.1. Classification (NCBI taxonomy): domain Eukaryota; kingdom Viridiplantae; phylum Streptophyta; class Magnoliopsida; order Fagales; family Fagaceae; genus Quercus; species Quercus aquifolioides. The sequence goes on along the minus strand of CM032334.1, from coordinate 18,025,272 downwards.
TACTATAAATTTTATTACAAAAAGCTTACAAACTAATGTGGTAATAAGGTGACACTTCAACAAAATAATAAATAAGTATTGGATTATTTCATGTGATTGGTGACATGTCAATTTATAAGACTTATATAATAAAACTTGTAATATGCTAGCATAACTCTAATATTTTAGGCCAGGAAAAAAATGTACACTTAACTCACATTTTTCTTTAATAAAAAAAAAAAAAAAAAAAAAAACTTACTGCCCCCATATTTAGGGGCCTTTCTATGATAAGGGGCCTTAGGCCATGGCCTAAATGGCCTAGGCCTAGGGCCATCCCTGTCTCCATGGGTTTTTTTTTGTGTGGATAATATTTAAATGATCTGAGTTTTAGGTTTTGGGGGAAGGAGATTGTAGTGTGAGAGATGTCAAAAGAATAACCAAATTTCAAAAGAAAAATTCTGATGTTAAAATATTGAGGTTTGCACTGTTTTTATAGTGTTCATGATTAACCTCGAAAATTTGGAAATAAATTATCAACGTTTGAGTTTGAGTTTAAGTTGAACTTGTTAGAGAGAGAGAGTTTCACTCCTTATTAAGTTTGAGCTTCAGTTATATATATATATATATATATATATAATGATGCTGAAAATCGTCAATAAGTCACACAGTCCTCATGTGCTCGAAACAACACCTGCTCGACACAGAATAAGAAGATCTTAGGAGAGTACCGGTGTGGTACCGACCAAAGACCTTCCGAAGATTAAGTTAGAAAACTTTCACAACTCTAAAGTGCCAGAGCTGGGAAAAATTATGCGTCCCTTGTTTTTTGAGGGTTTGAGGTTTTTATAGTAGAGTAGAATCGACTTCTGTTTCTTGGGCAAGAAGGTATCTCCTTATGGAAAGGATCCCAATAAATGTACGTATTTTGTGGGATTCTTCCCATACAGGGGTTCCTTGACCAGGGTCAAAAGTAGAGTGCAAGATATTTCCATTTAGGATTCCTTGGAGTTCACTTAAGCCATGTGGGTGCCACGTGGCCTTGACATCAATCGCCCTCGTGTCCATACACCAAGGATTCCGTCCATATAGGACTACCTGTCATGCATTCTTTCCGTCCAGAACCTCGATCCGTCGTCTTACATAATTTAGTGTCGTCAGGCTCATGTATCCGTTATGTTTTGATTTTTATCCCCTTCAGCTACCCCTCAATCCATGGGTCCGTCACTTTCCTTTACGGATGGACCCGTGGAGTAACGGTCTAACTCATCTTCTGAGGAACGTACTTTGATTGACAGACTAGACTAGCCTAGGGCCATAAATGTCGTAGGGGCACTTGGCATGTTTTTAGTGGTTAATCACTTGGACCGAAGCGTCCCTTCGTCTTCTGTGTCGTTCCCTCTATATATACACACGCTCCTTTACCTTTCATTTTTACTTTCCTCAACGAATTTACAACCAAAGCACTACCGTCATCCTTACTAAATTGGCATACCGTCTACTCTGTGCGACCGTTAGCCACTCCTTGTTGCTTTCTCCAACCGGTAAGTATTTTTATCTTTTGCTGAATTTCTTTTCTACTTATTTAAACTTTTGCACACACGTCGTCTATGTAGATCGTCAGAGTCTTAGGGTTTATCCGTCACGCGTAGGTGACAGATGTCTAGTGCATCGAGTGAACAATCGTTTGTCCGCAAGAGAGCAGGCTATGATGAGGTGTTTCCGTCAGGTCTTGATGACCCCGACACCTCAAGTAATGTAAGGGAGTCGTCGGCCACCTCTCCTTCCACAGGGGATAAGGACATAGACGTGGATGGGTCAGAGGGTGACTCAAACGGTGATGATGTAGATATTGGTGAACCCCCTATTCAATCTATCGTAGGCCCTGATGGATTTCGGAAGTTCATTATGCTACCATTGTGGACAATAAATGACTTCAACTCCTCCGTCAAACAAACACACTTCAACACATTTAGGGAGAAGTACCAAATACTCGTCAACATCCCAATGCGTCTACCTTTTAAGCGTGAAAAGTGTTACTACAAAGGTGTAGAAGACGTCGGAGTGTATGAGCAGTACCTGAAAGCAGGACCTAGGTTCCCCTTAAGTGCTCTTCATCGTTGTCTGCTACAGCACTTTGGACTGGCCAACACCCAAATTTCTCCAAACGCCTGGAGAGTCTTTCTAGGTGTGGAAGCCCTGTACGGAGTCATGTTTGACGGGGCATGCAGGATGACGTTGGAAGAGTTCTTCCATTGTTACTGTCCATCCGAGATTACTCAATCAAAAGGTATGTACAATTTCGTGCCAAGGAGTCCGTTGCTTAGGTTGGAGTGCGACACCCCAGACTCTAACAGAAACTGGAAGAGTCGTTATTTCTTTATTCAATGGGACAATTGGATGTGTCACCCAGGTGACGAAGAGTACATGCCAGTAGACAAAACCTGAGGTATCATGCCCTCGTCTGGTATGTGTCCATCTATATTAGGCTTTTATTCCCTTGTGTTTATTTGATATTCTAACTGTTTCTTTTTGCAACTAGGGACCGTCCTCAAGTCACTCTTGAAGAGTGGAGCTTTTTAGAGAAGATCTTCACAACCACTAATCTATCGAAGAGGTCGTGGTCGAAACTGGTAACCTTGGATACCCTCCACTGGTACTGTGACGGTCCCGAACCAATCGAGGCTGCCCGTCGCTACGACGAACGAGTACGCACACATGAGTCCGTCACCTTATACTTGTTTTCTTTTTTGCTTTTTGGTAAATTACCCAACTCTTTTCACCCATCCATATTTATGCAGAAAATGAAGGAAAGCAAGAGAAGGGCCTTCATAAAGCAGCAAGTTGCTGCGAAGAAAAAACAGGAGGGAAGTTTGCCTCCTAAAGCTGGGGGTCGAGCTAACCCGTCCATGAAGAGAAAACTATCGGTGAAGACCGACTGTCCTCCAAAAAAGCCCAAAATTACACCAGAGTCAGCCGTCGAGTTAAAGGCTGAGACAAAGAAGACAGCTACTCCACCCACCCAAGGGAGGGGCAAGGGACTTATGATGAGTCATGTTCCCGTCACTAAAAAACCACCCGTCCTCCTCCGTGAGGATTTTCGGTATGCGCTTGAGCGGTTTTCGTCCATCATCACAACCGACGATTATAAGGACTTAAACAACCATGCAACCGAAGCTATGGGGGAGACAGGTCTTTTTAGCATTACGCAGGTAACTGTGTCCGTCTTCATTCTCTTTCTTTCAAATTGCCTCATTATATTCTAACCCTCTTTTGTTTCCAGGCGATGCTAATGATGAAAGGGTTAATGGGCCGTTGCCTATCCCACAAGACGGCACTGGACCGTGTCAAGGCAAAGGCATAGGCAACAGAGGCGGAGCTGGGGGAGTTAAAAGCTTGGAAGACAATCCAGGAAAAGAAACTTGCCTTGTCGGAGCAAGTCCAAGGTGAGTTAGAGAAGCAGACAGAGGTGCTAAAACAGGTCCTTGAAGATAAAGAAAAAGAGATTAAAACTGTCAAGGATCAGCTCCGTCAGGCCAAGGAAGATGCGATACGGGAGTATTGCGACTCCGGCGCCCTCCTGGCGGAGCTCAATGTCTCTTTTGCGGACGGCTTTAATGACTACTTCCGTCAAGTCAAAGCTTCTTTCCCAGACCTGGACCTGTCCCATGTTTCCATTGATGCCTAGGCCCAGACCCCAGCTCAGTCCGTCCATTCCGAGAGCACTGATGAATTATTTACTGATGATGCCCTTGTTGACGACCCTCATGGTGACGAAGAGACTGCTCCTTTTGAAAGCCAAGTCGAAGCTGAAGGAGAGGAGGCACGTCCACTTAATGGGGACCAGATGGTTAAAGAGAGGCATAAAGAAACCCCTGTTATTCAGCAGTAGTTTTTATTGTTACCTCTTTACTTTGTGTATTATCACTTTTTGTTTATGTGGGAAAACAGATTTTATTCCTTCTATCACACTTGTTTTTGGGTGTTTGTAAACAATTTGCCTTTCATCGGCTATTTACTTATTGCTCCTTTTATATATATATATATATATATATATATATATATATATATATATGTATATATATACCAATTTAGATATCTTAATGCTTTCGTCAGTTTCATGGGATGGAGTCCTTAGTTGGATCCGTCCGTTTTATTGATCAATTCTTGAATCTTTCCTTGGGGTGCCTTCATATACTTAGTGATAATTTTGGTCGCAATTGAGATGAGCCCGTCCACGTGTGGATCTAGTATGAACCCATCCACATTTGGACTTAGTATGAACTCGTTTACTTAACACTTTTTGGCCCACCCATTGAGATGAACCCGTCCTGGCATGGAATTGAAAAATATAAGTGATCCATTTAGGGTGAATTCGTTCTCTTTGTCGACTTGATTGATATAAGTCAACCCTCCAGGATGGACCCGTCTAGGTTGGACCCATCTACCTTATAGGCTTAATAATCTCAAATCACCCTCTTTGGATGAACCCATCCATTTTGGACTCAATGTTTTCAATCATCCCTTTTGGGATGAGCCCGTCCACTCTAGACTTAACAATTTCAAATCATCCCTTGTAGGATGTGCCCGTCTATTTTGGACTCAATATTTCCGATCATCCCTTTTAGGATGAGCCCGTTCACTTTGGACTTAATAATTTCAAATCATCCCTTGTGGGATGAGCCCGTCTATTTTGGACTCAATATTTTCAATCATCCCTTTTGGGATGAGCCCGTTCACTTTGGGCTTAATAATTTCAAATTACCCCTTGTGGGATGAACCCGTCCACTGTGTGGACTTAACAACTTCAAATCATCCCTTGTTGGATAAGCCCGTCCACTATATGGACTTAATATTTTCAAATCACCCCTTTGGGATGAACCCGTCCATTGTGTGGACTTTAAAATTTCAAATCACCCCTTGTGGGATGAACCCATCCACTGTGTGGACTCAACAACTTCAAATCATCCCTTGTTGGATGAGCTCGTCCACTGTGTGAACTTAATATTTTCAAATCACCCCTTTGGGATGAACCCGTCCACTGTGTGGACTTTAAAATTTCAAATCATTCCTTGTGGGATGAGCCCATCCACTTTGGACTTTATAATGAATATGCAGACACGTAGATAGCATACACATGACATTTCTGAATAACTCTTATTGTGATAAACATGTGTGTAAAAATTGTTCTTAAAAAACCAACCCTTCGGGCTTAAAAGAAATTGTAGATAATAAAAATTTAACTAGAAAGCAATAAACTGGAAATAAGGAGTATTATTATTTTCCATGTTGTTGCCTACTGGTAGTACTTCTTCAGGTGCTCTGTGTTCCATGGGTGGCGCAAACTTTGTGCCACGAGGCGATTCTGTATAGTCCCTCCCAATTCAGTCCTAGCTTCCCCTGAGAGGCATCTTTTGTGGCACCTATCACCTTTCTCAAGACCAAATCTCCAACCTGGAAGTCTCGGTGTCTAACTCTGGAGCTATAGTGTTTAGCCATGAGGTCCTAGTACCGTGCTAGCCTTTGTTCAGCCATTGCTCTGACCTCATCCAACAGATCCAGCTGCAGGTGCATAGCTTCGTCATTCCTACCTCCGTCATGATTTCCCCCTTTGTAGCTTGTAAGTCCTACTTCAACTGAGATGACTGTCTCGCTACCATACGCTAGCCGAAATGGTGTCTCTCTTGTAGGCATCCTAGCCATTGTTCGGTACGCCTATAAGATGCTTGGAAATTCTTCTGGCCATATATCCTTCGCCCCCTCGAGTTGAGTCTTAATGATTTTAAGCAAGGATCGGTTTGTAACCTCAACTTGCCCATTAGCTTAGGGGTGGGTGGGTGACGAGTAGTGATTCTTGATCCCTAGCTGCGAGCAGAAGTCTCTGAAGGCATCGTTGTCGATCTGCTTTCCATTGTTTAAGACCAGTACTCTAGGTATACCGTACTTGCAGATGATGTTCTTCCATACGAAGCTTCATACATTCTTTTCCGTGATGGTGGCCAGGGCTTTGGCTTCCACCCACTTGGTGAAGTAGTCTATGCCGACAATTAGGAACTTCAACTATCTAGCCGCTATTGGGAATGGGCCCATGATATCTAGCCCTCATTGAGCGAAAGGCCATGGGGCTGTCATTGGGGTGAGATCCTCTGTCAGTTGCCTGAAAAGGTTGCCAAATCTCTGGCATTTGTTGCAAGCTTTGACGTATGGGTGGGCATCCTTCTACATGGTAGGCCAATAGTATCATTCGCAGATTAGCTAGTGCACTAATGATCGTGATCCTGAATGGTTTCCACAGACCCCTTCATGGACTTCTTGCATGACATAGTTTGCCTCTTCGGGGATGAGGCACCTCAGGTACGGTTGGGAGAAGCCCCTTTTGTATAGAATGTCTTTAATCAGAACGAAGCGCACTGCTTGAACCTTCAATTTCCTTGCAGCCTCTTTATCGTCAGGCAGCACTCCGTCCTTTAGGTAGGATGTTATTGGTGTTGACCAATAGTTCTTGGAACCTACCTCCTGCACACTAATGCCATCTATTAGTGGTGAGATTTGAACGAAGGATAGTACCTATCTAGGGATAATGATAGGCTTCGCTGATGCAGCCTTGGCAAGACAATCGGGTGGTTCGTTCTCTTCCCTTGGGATTTGAACGAACTTCACTTAGAGGTTATTCACCCGATCCTTTACTTGCTCCAGGTACTTCTTCATATGTTTGCCCTTGCATTCGTAGTCGCCATTAACTTGACTGGTGACTACTTGAGAGTCACAGTATACTACCACATCCATGGCTCCTGCTGCTTTTGCTAGATCCAGCCCCCTATCAAGGCTTCGTATTCTGCTTCATTGTTTATTGTAGGGAAATCAAGTCAGACTATGCATTCAACCTTGTCCCCTTTCGGGTTGTGGAGTATCATACCAACTCCACCGGCTTGCCTGTTAGAAGATCCGTCTGTATGGACGATCCATTGTTGGCTATCGCCTGCCCCCTGGCCTTCCATGAGGGTGAATTCTGCGATGAAGTCGGTGATAACTTGTCCTTTTATAGTTGTATGAGGTTGATACTATATGTCAAATTCACTTAACTCAATCGACCATAGTGACATCCATCCACCAACATCAAGGCTGCTCATTGCTCTCTATAGGGGCTTGTCTGTTAGGACGATCATAGTGTGCGCCTAGAAGTATGGCTTGAGCTTTCGTGACGCTATTACCAATGCAAAAGCGAGTTTCTCCATTGGGGGGTATCTCTCTTCTGCTCCTCGTAGTGCTCAGCTCGTGAAGTATATGGGTTTTTGCACCCCATCCTCCTCTCTAACTAAAGCCTCGCTCACAGCGATTGGGGAGATGGCTAGGTATAGGAATAGTTCTCCCCTTGGTTTGGACAGGCTCAATAACAGCGAGGAAGAAAGGTAGGCCTTCAGGTCTTCAAATGCTTGTTGACACTCAGTTGTCCACTCAAAGGACTTTTTTAATGTGTAGAAGAAAGGCAAGCACTTATCCGTTGCTCTTAAGACGAACTTGTTTAGGGCAGCGACCTTGCCGTTTAGACTCTACACCTCCCTGACGGTCTTCAGTGGGGCTAAATTCATTATGGACTGCACTTTATCCAGGTTGACCTCAACACCTCTTTGGGACACCATGAACCCCATGAATTTTCTTGCTGTCACCCTGAACGCGCACTTGTTTGGGTTCAGTTTCATGTTATAAGATCGAAGGGTGTCAAAGGTCTCTTTGAGGTCACTCAAGTGGTCGTCCTCTCATACGCTTTTCACTAACATGTCGTCCAGGTAGACTTGCACATTCCTCCCAATCTAATGCGCAAACATTTTATTCATCAATCTTTGGTATGTGGCGCCCGCGTTTTTGAGTCCAAACGGCATTACCTTATAGCAAAAGAAACCCTGACTGGTGACAAATGGAGTTTTCTCTTGGTCGGCCTCGTTCAACTTGATCTGGTTGTAACCAGAGAGCGCGTCCATGAAGCTTAGTAGCTGGTGCCTTGTAGTTAAGTCTATCAAGATATCAATCTGTGGGAGAGGATAACTGTCCTTGGGGCAGGCCCTGTTAAGGTCTGTGAAGTCCATGCACATCCTTCACTTCCCATTGGCTTTCTTGACCATTACTACGTTGGCCAACCAGTCGGGGTAGTACACTTCTCATATGAATTCTGCTTCTTGTAATTTGCAAACCTCGTCTGCTATGGCTTTATCTCGCTCCTGCGTGAAAACCCGTTTTTTCTGACGGATGGGAGGGAAGGAAAGTGACACATTTAGCTCGTAGACTATGATCGAAGGGTCAATTCCGGGTATGTCTTCATGGCTCCAGGCGAACACGTCCAGGTTCTCCTTCAGAAATGTCGCGAGTGCCTGACGGACTGGCGGGCTAGCTAGAGTTCTGATCCTGGTTGTTCGCTCAGGTCTAGCGTCATCCAGGATTACCTCTTCCAATCCTTCCACTAGTTTCACCACCGTCTGCTGTTCTTCTGTACACATGGTTTGTAAATGATCATCCACGTTCAACATAGCGATGTAGCACTCATGCGCTGCCACTTGATCTCCATATACCTCTCCCACTCCATATTCGGTTGGGAACTTGATCATTAGGTGGTAAGTTAAAGTCACAACCTTCCATGAGTTAAGGGTAGGACGGCCTAGGATGGCGTTATAGGCGGAATAACAGTCGACAACCAGGAAGGTGACATCCTTGGTAATCTGCTGAGGGTAGTCACCAACCGTTACAGACAAAGTGACCACACCGAGGGGATGTACACTTATTCCTCTGAATCCAATGAGGGATGTGTTAACTGGGACCAGCCACTCTCTATCAATTCTCATCTATTGGAACATTGGGTAGTAGAGGGTGTCAGCAAAGCTCCCATTATCCACCAGGACTCGGTGGGTGTTGCAGTCCCCCACCCATATGCTAATTACAAGCACATCGTCGTATGGGTGGTGGAGACGCCTGGCATCTTCCTCTGTGAACCCAACGACGGGGTTGTCGATTTGTGCCATCTTCGGGACGAAGCCCCGTTAACTAGACATTCTGAACCATCCGTAGATAGGTTTTTCGTGCCTTTTTGGACGAATTGGATGCTATGGTTCCCCCTACGATCATCCTTATGTCTCCTAGGGGGTGTCTAGGACGCTCGTTTTCTTTCCTTAAAGGTTGCTCCTGGAGCTGGTCCGTTCTTTCCTTACCGACGAATCTTTGCAACTTCCCTTACCTAATAAGAGCTTCTATTTGCTGCTTCAAGTCATAGCAATCAAATGTATCATGACTGTGATCACGGTGGATACAACAGTACTTGTCTCTGGATCGTTTACTAGGGTCTCCCTTCAACTTGCCAGGGAAGATTAGGGCTCTTTCGTCCTTGATCTGCATCAAGACTTGATCAATCGGGGTGTTCAGCGGGGTGAAGCTTGTGAACCTCCCTGCGGGGGGTTTGGAGCCCCTGTCCTCTCGCTGTTCTCTAATCCTGGCCATCTTCCGCCCTCTATCCTGCCATGTGAACTCTTATATTTCCCTTTTCTTGGGCTTCTCTTCACGAGCTAATAGGGTGTCCTCGCGTTCATGTACTTAGTATCCTTGTAAAGTACATCCAACATGGTTTTTGGGTCATTTTTGTATAAAGAGAATAGAAACTTACCCTTCCGTAGTCCATTCGTGAATGCAGCCACGAGTATTTTGTCGTCAGCTTCATCGATGGAGAGGGCCTCTTTGTTAAAGCAAGTTATGTAAGACCTCAGCATCTCATCCTCTCATTGCTTAATGTTCATCAAGCACGCAGTGGACTTCTTGTATCTGTGCCCCCCATTAAAGTGTGAGGCAAACTGGGCGCTTAACTCCTTAAATGTACTAATGGAGTTGGGCGTCAACCTGCTAAACCAAATCCTTATAGGGCCCTTCAGCGTAGTAGGGAAGGCCCTACACATGATCTCGTCCAACACTCCTTGCAGGTGCATTAGGGTCTTGAAAGACTCCAGGTGATCCAAGGGATCCTTGGACCCATCGTAAGTTTCTACCTTATGGCATGCGAAATTTCGGTGGAAGGGGGAATGAGGTGACTGGTGCAGTAAAAGGCAAGTCTATCCTATGGACTAGCTCATCGAGGTCGCTTGACACCCGTCCTCTAAGGGCGTTCATCATGAGGTCCATCCTTTTTTTCATCATTTGCATCTCCACGACCACGTGCGGGGGAATAGTATCTGCGGCAGACAGACGGCTTGTATCCTGTCATTCTTGTCTGCTCGGGGCGTTGCTGCCTTCCGGCCCCTCCTGGTTCCTTCTTGGTCCTCCTCTTGGGTGTTAAGTGCTATGTTCTTTTGGCGCAGCTGCTCCTCTAGGTCGTGATTTTTCTTAGTAAGGCATTCCACTGCTGCTGCGAGAGTCTGAACTTGTCTCTCAAGGGCAGTAGTGCATGGTTTGTCCCCTTGAATGTTGTTGGTGGTCGCCATCAAGCGAGTAAGTATCATGCAACTTTTTGTCCGGGAAGCGGTAGTGTACCTTTCGTTTGTTCCCATAGACGACGCCAACTGATGATGCTGAAAATCATCAGTAAGTCACACAATCCTCACGTGCTCGAAACAACACTTGCGCGACACAGAATAAGAAGATCTTAGGAGAGTACCGGTGTGGTATTGGCCAAAGACCCTCCGAAGGTTAAGGTAGAAAACTTTCACAATTCTAGAGTGTTAGAGTTGGGGAAAATTATGCATCCCATGTTTTTTGAGGGTTTGAGGTTTTTATAGTAGAGTAGAATCAACTTCTGTTTCTTGGGCAAGAAGGTGTCTCCTTATGGAGAGGATCACAATAAATGTACATATTTTGTGGGATTCTTCCCATATAGGGGTTCCTTGACCAGGGTCAAATGTATAGTGCAAGATATTTCCATTTAGGATTCCTTGGAGTTCACTTAAGCCATGTGGGTGCCACGTGGCCTTGACATCAGTCGCCCTCGTGTCCATACACCAAGGATTCCGTCTGTACAGGACTACCTATCATGCATTCTTTCCATCCAGAACCTTGACCTGTCGTCTTACATAATTTAGTGCCGTCAGGCTCATGTATCCGTCATGCTTTGATTTTTATCCCCTTCAATATATATATATAGAACCAGAAGCCAAATTTAAAAAAAAAAATTAAGAATGAATCCAAACTTGAATTTTTGGCTCTATCCGAAAGTATATATACATCAAAAATTTTACATATAAACAATTTAATAAACAACATGGTTCTGGAGTATGGACTTCTACCAATTTTTTATTTTATTTTATTTTAGAAATGGACTTTTAACATTTATACTATCAAAATAAAACTGAGTTTTTGTAGAAACTAGGACCTATGTTCATTTTAGTTTTTGTTATACTAGTATTATTCCCATGTGATGCACGGCATGATGAAGTAATAATAAATATGTAAGCTAAATGTAAGCTAAATTTTTTTTTAAAAAAAATGTAACCTAAATAATTAAAAAAAATAAGTAAGTAATTTTAATAACTAAAACAAAATAATTAAATAAAAAGTAATAATAAATTCTAAAATAAGTAAGTAATTTTAATAAAAAAATTACTTTAAGTTCCGATTGTTTAGAGTTTGGATATTATCAGTGTTTATCTATTTTTATATTTTAAAATTTTCTTTATGTTTTGTGTTAATTTCTTAATACGAGATATGTAAAGAGCTTGATTATTCCTATTTGGGTTATGCCATAGCCAATACAAATAATAATAAACAAAATATTTCCTCAATACATATTTTTTTTTCTCCTAATGATAGTTGTAGGGACTCAAATTGGATTGGACCCAGAATAGGGATGGGTTTCTAGCCCAACAAGCCCAAACAATAAATTTTTAGAGAGTGGGTAAAAGAACTAGTTCTATTTAGTAGAAAAGGTCATGGTTATTGTGCAGTAAAACACGTTTCAAGCTAACTATATGATAAAAACTCTCCTCGGCTAGGTTTCAGGGCGTATCCTTCTGGGTTCTATCGTTTTTCTTCTTCTTTTGTCCAAAAGTCCCCCTTAATGTCATCCACTTTCAGGTTATATTCTACGTCTGTCCCCCTCTTTTCACCGTACTCTTGTAGGTTTTATCCTTAAGACTCCTTTCTGTCCCATCCAGCACCTCTCGGAATCTTCGTTTAATAGCCATAAGGCTGCTTGGTTACTGTTCAGGTATCACCTCCACATTAATGCGGCCAGAGAGTTAGCTGGGAAGCATTTAATGTGGAGGTAGCAGCTCCAAAAGATATTTGTTATCACTCCTGGTTCCTTCTCTATTCTATGTTCACCTTCCAGTTCTAGTACAACTTTGCGGAGTACCCCGAATAGTAAGATAGTTATATCCACCTCGGACCATAGTATCCGAGGTGAGTTTTATCCTCGGACGTGTCTTGAGCCACTATACATGACTTCCATCCCTTTTTCGTATATTAGTCCCACAATATCTCTCTTTAACTGTCCTCGGATAAGTGAGTGTCCTCGGACTGGGCCGTTGGGCCACAAGCCCAATTCCTGCAATTTCTACATCATTCTTTTGGACACCCAGCCCCACAGTAGCCCCTCAAAATCTTGCTTTTTGTCACCTCGGAAAAAGGGAGATTTTGATATCTTCCCCTCACCCCTTCTGTGGACTTCCCTAATCTCCAGAACGCCTTTCTACCTACCCAAGGCACGCTCCTGACGTTTCGGCGTCAGGAGCACGTCATTATTAAATGAGGGCGGCTTCTTTGTCCCCCACGTTCAATGGCAAGATGCGAATCTAACGGTGGAGGATCTTCCGTATTTATGAGCGGGATTTTTCCCGCTTACAATTTCTGCGCCCCTATATAGAGCTTTTCAAATCAACTTTCTTTTCAGTTACAAAAATCACACCGTCTTAGCGTGTATTCATTGAACCTGTCTCTCTTTCTCACCTCTCCACGCTCTCATAAATACTGAGAATCTGTCCGAGGAGCTCATTTTTCAAACCTGTAAGTTTCCTTAACCCTTGTCAACCTTCAGTCCTTTCTACTAATTTTTCTTCGCGACTTTCAGAAAATGGGTAGATTCAAGAGTCTAGTTGAGTCCGAGGAGGATATAGAAGCATTTAAAGCTAAGTATAGAATTCCTCCAACAGTAGGAATGAGATATGCTTCCCCAGAAACGTGGGTAAACGATAGGAAAACAGGGGAACTGGTCATCCCTATGATCGCCTTTATAGAGGGAGGGATGACCATTCCTATGGGTAACCTGACTAGAAGTTATCTTAGATTTTTTAGGTTGTCTCCCACCCAATGCGCCTCAAATATGTTCAGGGTGCTAGGGAGTATAGAAGCTCTAAATGAGAGGATGAACTTAGGCCTAACCCATCATGATGTGAACTGGGTGTACAACCTCAATCACCTGAAGGGTCAGGGGTACTATCTTAAGTCTAGGTTCCCTGAAATAAGGTTAATCCAATGTCTCCCAACATCGAATAAGGGCTTAAAGGATGACTTCCTTATTTTTTCTGGGGAGTGGCATGATGGCTTACCCTGTCCGACTAGAGAGGGAACACCAGGTGGGATTTTTGGGGCTATAAGTCCATACAATTTGGATTGTACTCTTTAGCTCAAGTTACCTTTATTTCTGATCAAGTTTTTCACTTGTTTTAATGATTTCGCAGATAAGCGCGCTACCAGACCTCAGTTCAGACTGGTTAACAGGGAGAGCTTAGATAGAATCCTGCGATCCGAGGTGTACGTGAACCCATCTGACGGCCAACTGAGAGCAGCACACATAATCCTTAAGTACAAACCAATTTTCAAGGCCTTTCAAGCTCCCAAGTGCGTGATAAAGGCTAAAGATCCTCGGCTTCACCGCATCAGTGTAGCCTTTGAAGGATTTATTGTTCCTGAGGGAGTTCCGATCCCTGAAGGTGCCCCTTTCACTGAGCCGTTATCTGTGGCCACTCCTTTTGTAGGAGCTTCATCGTCACGCTCCATTCCTTAGGAAGGGAAGGAGGAAGAGGAAACCGAAGAAGAGGAAGAAGAAGAAGAAGAAGAAGTTATAGAATTGTTGGATTCTGCAGGCGAGTTTGAAGTTTTCAATCATCCCCAATCTCCCGAGGTGACTTCTGACGAAATGGGCATTCAGAGAAAGAGCCAGAGGAGTCTAATGGATGTGATCGAAGGCCAGCCTGAAAAAGGGGCGCCGAGGAAGTCAGTTCAGCCCAATCTTCCCCCTTCTCCTAAATCCCTTCTTCCTCCTCCTCAATCACTTCAACTAACTAGGGTCGAACCTAACGATCCGAAGAGGAGGAGAGAGTCGAAAGATAAAGAAGTGGTAGAGACGGGGAGGTCTCGTCCGACCCGTGAAGACGAGGCTCAACGAGCTACGAAGCAGCAAAAGGTTACCCACGAGCCTCCACGAATCGTGGAAAGGGCAATTACTCAGTCCTCGGAACCCGAGGCCTGGCTCCCTGCACCCATGCTCGGTGGTGAGCCTCTGAGGGAGGATGCATCAATTAGGGACTTCAACGGAGGGCTTGGGTGCCGCGTAGCCTCGGCCTTAGAGGAAACCCTCCTTCTACCTAAGGACATGGCCGAGCTGAGAGGCATAAAGAAGAACGAGGTCTTCCAGAATACTAAGAGATACTTGGGCATGGTATGATACCCTTACTTTTTTTTTTTTTTTTATGAACGTCGTGCAAATAACTGTATGTATTGTATCTCTAACTCTTTTTATTCTAGGCCGTTCAAACCACTTTTAGGCTGGAGGAGATAACCAATGCTAACTACCAGCAAATAGACGATGAGAGAAAGAAGCGAGCAACAGCTGTGCACACACTCACTGTCGCCGAACAAACAAATGTATAGCTGAAGAAAAAACTGGCCGAGGAAGAACACGCTCGGAAAAGTGCTAACTCTGCTCTGGAGAGCGCCCAAAGGCAAGCCGAGGACCAGAGGAAACATCTGTGTGATGCTAATGACGAGCTTGATGCTTCCAAGGAAGAGATATCAACCCTGAAGGGACAACTGGAGGAAGCCCAGAGACTCAAGGATCAGGCTGAAAAGGCTAAAGCTGAGGCGGAGAAGGCAAAAGCTGAGGCTGAAAAAGAAAGAGGCAGAGCTGAACAGCATGGATATGACGTCGACGTTGCTGAAACCGAGGATAGCATCCGGGTTGAGGTGCCAGTCGTTTGTCGCATATACTGCGCCCAGACTTGGGAAGAAGCTCTCAACTGAGCTGGGGTTGAGTCTTCATCCGAGCTGAGAAGGCCTGAAAATTTTTACTTCCCTCCGGCTATACGAGCCCCAGGTCCTTCTACTCAACAAGAAGAGGCATCCTCCACAATTGTTGAATCGGCCAAGGAAGCTCAAACTCAGAATCCTTCCTCTTCCAATCAGCAGGAACAACTTGAAGTGCTTGAAGCTGCAAAAAATATCTCCTCAGATAAAGCAGCAGAGGGGCCTAAGGATAGGACAGCTTCTCAAGGCTTTGAACAGGCCTTAGCTTCAACAGTCCTACTTGTTGGAGAAGCTCCAAAGGCAAAAGAGAAAGATGTTCCTCCTGAGGCCTCTAGTAAAGCTCCCCAGCCCAAACTTCAGATAACATTGAAGCCATAGTTGACATAGTTAAATTTCCTTTATTTTTCAATTTTTTTTTTCTTTTTTTTCTTTTTTTTCTTTTTTTTAAGGATGTTTTTAATTGTAATGTGTACTTCCTTTTCTGAATTTATATAAGATGTTGTTGTTTCATTTATCATTTGTATACTTTCTGCACGAATATTCTTTGATTTTACATGACCCCAGGCTATAAAAGGACAAAATCTGATACTATAAGGGAAAACTTGTATGTTAATTTAAAACCGAAACAGACTATAATAGCAAACTACACAGCCCCACAAAGGCTTACTTCCACCTCATTAAAAAGTGTCCATATTTGAGAAAGTACTCTAAATGCTTAAACCTGGGAGGTATTGGGCACCTTAAAATGCTTTAAGTGATTCTCATGGAGCTTGCTTTGGCATACAATTTTACTTGCACAGACCTTATTTAAAAGGCATTGATCCCTATTAAGTTTGTTGTACAAACAATCTGTCATACCGTAATTCCTATTTAACACATCAGTAGATGTCAAGATGTAATAATTTTCACTAAGTTTGTGGTCCGAGGACCTGACATAACTTAGTTTCTATTTAATACTTCAATAGATTTCATAGTGTATTAATTTCCACTAAGTTGTGGTGCGAGGACCTGACATGACTTAGTTTCTGTTTAATACTTCAATAGATTTCATAGTGTATTAATTTCCACTAAGTTGTGGTCCGATGACCTGACATGACTTAGTTTCTGTTTAATACTTCAATAGATTTCATAGTGTATTAATTTCCACTAAGTTGTGGTCCGAGGACCTGACATGACTTAGTTTCTGTTTAATACTTCAATAGATTTCATAATGTATTAATTTCCACTAAGTTGTGGTCCGAGGACCTGACATGACTTAGTTTCTGTTTAATACTTCAATAGATTTCATAGTGTATTAATTTCCACTAAGTTGTGGTCCGAGGACCTGACATGACTTAGTTTCTGTTTAATACTTCAATAGTTTGAGAAACACAAGTAACAGAATTCAGGATAAACAGTAAAAGTAAGTAAAACAGAACTATTCTTATTAATAATAATACCTCTTTAGGTTGCTTACATTCCAAGGATGGAGTACAGTTTTTTCATCTAAATCTTCTAAGTAATAAGCACCTATTCCTGCTACAGATGTGATACGATACGGTCCTTCCCAATTAGGCGCTAACTTTCCCCAAGCTGGATTTTTGGTAGTTCCCAAGACTTTTCTCAATACCAAGTCTCCTGGGACTAATGGCCTCAGCTTTACATTTGCATCATAACCTTGTTTTAGCTTATGTTGGTAATAGGCCAATTGAACCATCGCATTCTCTCGTCGTTCATCTATCAAGTCTAGGTTCTTCTTCAACAGCTCATCATTTCCATCCGAGGTGAAAGTACTGGTTCTCAGAGTTGGAAAGCCCGTTTCAAGAGGAATCACGGCCTCAGCCCCATACGTCATTGAAAATGGGGTCTCCCCTGTTGACCGTCGAGGCATTGTTCGATACGTCCAGAGGACATGTGGCAGCTCCTCCAACCATCTTCCCTTTGCATCATCCAGTCTTTTCTTAAGCCCACCCACTATGACTTTGTTAACAGCCTCGGCCTGCCCATTTCCCTGTGGATAGGCCGAAGTGGAATATCTGTTCTTTATCCCTAGACCAGAACAATACTTCCTAAAAGCCTTGCTGTCAAATTGTAGGCTATTATCTGAGATAAGAGCTTGAGGAACCCCGAATCGAGTAATAATATTCTTCCAAACAAACCTCTTGACATCCACATCCCTGATATTAGCCAGAGGCTCGGCTTCAACCCACTTCATAAAATAGTCTGTGCCAACTAGTAGATATTTTTTTATTTCCTATTGCTTTAGGGAAAGGGCCAACGATGTCTAAGCCCCACTGAGCAAAAGGCCAAGGACTTGAAAGAGGATTAAGAACTCCTCCCGGTTGATGGATGTTCGGTGCGAACCTTTGGCATTGATCACATTTCCTAACATACTCTTGTGCTTCCTTTTGCATGCCTGGCCACCAATACCCCTGAGTAATTGCCCGGTGAGATAAAGACCTCCCTCCAGTGTGACTCCTACAGATCCCTTCATGTAGCTCTTCTAGAAGTGCCTCTGATGCCTCAGGGTGTACACAAAGCAGATATGGCCCAGAGTAGGAGCGTTTGTATAACTTTTTGTCCTCGGACAGCCAAAACCGAGGAGCTTTTCTCCGTATCTTTTCAGCTTCTGATTTGTCCTCGTGCAATATATCCTTCTCGAGGAACAACAAAATAGGGTCCATCCAACAACGCGCCGAACTGATTTGATTGACCTGAAACGAGTCCCCTGTTACTGGGGTGGGTGTGTTTAAGTCTTCAACCATTATTACCCGGGGTAAGTTCTGCGTCGAGGAGGTAGCAAGGGTAGCCAAAGAGTCTGCATGGGCATTCTCGCTCCTAGGGACATGGGTTAATTCAAAAAACTCAAATTTTACTTGCATATGCCTAACCTGGCCCAAGTACTCCTGCATTCTGGTATCCCGAGCTTCCAATTCCCCTCTGACCTGGCCCACGACCAGTCTCGAATCCGAGAAAATCTCCACTGTTTTTTCACCCAATTTCCTAACCATCGCCATCCCCATTAATAAAGCTTCATACTCTGCCTCATTGTTAGTGGCTGAGAATCTCAACCTTAAAGACTTCTCGATAATGACCTGTTCAGGAGATATCAGAACCAGCCCCACTCCTGACCCCTTCAGATTTGCTGCTCCATCCACATACACTTTCCAGGGTGAGGCATGTTGCACGGAGATGAGGCCAACTGATTTTTCATCCATGCCACGCGGGCTTGTCTCTATTTCTTCAGGGCCTTCAGCAAATTCAGCCACCAGGTCGGCGAGAACCTGACCCTTCACAGAGGTACGGGGCATATACTTAATATCAAAAGCCCCTAAAATCGTGCCTCACTTGGCAATCCTACCAGTGTAGTCTGCACTCCGAAGTACTGCCTTGAGCGGATACTGAGTCAGGACGACCACAGTGTGCGCCTGGAAATAATGGGGGAGTTTCCTTGTAGCGTGCACCACTGCCAAAATGGCCTTTTCCAACGGCAGATAACGTACCTCAGCCTCGTGAAGCGACTTGCTTACATAATAGACTGGCCGTTGTACGCCATTATCTACTCGTATCAGAACAAAACTAATCGCGTAAGTGGCTATCGCCAAGTAGGAAAAAAGGACCTCATCCACCTCAGGACTAGACATAATGGGTGGCCGAGATAGATACTTTTTAAGCTGCTGGAATGCCAGAGCGCACTCCTCTGTCCATTCAAATCCTTTCCATTTGTGGAGTAACAGGAAAAAAGGTCTGCACCTATCCGCTGACCTGGATATGAATTTGTTCAAAGCAGCGGTCATCCCAGTCAACCTCTGGACCTCCTTGGGATTTCGAGGTGGTTGCAAGCTGCTTATGGATCTAATTTGATCAGGGTTCACTTCAATTCCTCGATGAGTCACCATGTAGCCCAAAAACTTCCCTGAGCTTACCCCGAATGAGCACTTGGATGCGTTCAGTCGCAATTTGTGTTTCCTTAAAATCTCAAAAGTGTTGGTGAGGTCCGTCACATGCTCGGCCACTACCTTGCTCTTCACTACCATATCATCAATATAGACCTCAATACTCCTGCCCAACTGTGGCTCAAACATCTTCGTCATCATCCGCTGGTAAGTAGACCCCGCGTTCTTCAAGCCAAAGGGCATTACCTTGTAGTGATAATTTCCAGTGGGAGTGAGAAAAGCAGTCTTCTCCTGGTCATCCAATGCCAATGGGATCTGATGATAGCCCTGAAAGGCATCTAGAAAGCTCATCCAAGGATGGCCCACTATTGCATCTACCAGCTGATCTATACGGGGCATAGGAAAAGGGTCTTTTGGATAAGCTCTATTAAGATCCGTGAAATCAACACATACGCGCCATTTTCCATTTTTCTTTTTCACCACGACCGTATTGGCCAACCACTGAGGGTAAAACACCTCCTTGATAGCCCCTGCCTGCTTCAGTTTGGTCACCTCGTCTTTGATAGCCTCGGCATGTACTCTGGACGGACACCGAGGTGGCTGTTTCTTTGGAATAACAGAGGGATTGACATTCAAATGATGACAAATGAAATCTGGATCCACCCCTGGGGCTTCGTAGGCATTCCATGCAAACACATCAACGTTTCTCCTGAGGACCTCAACCAACTGCTCCTTCTCTAACAAAGGTAACTGTGCTTCAACCTGAAAGTACTTTTCTGGATCATCACCAACACTCACCCTCTCCAAATTCTCACACTCCATTTCTTCGGCGGACGTGCTGAAGAGGGTTCCTTGAGTCTTTGATTGCTATAAGTCATTCTCGGCCGTGGCCGAAGAATCTGTCTCTGGCCGATATTGAATAGCCGCTATTAAGCACTGTCTAGCCATGGCTTGATTTCCCAATATTTCTAACACCTGGCCTCCGGATGGATATTTCACCTTCTGATGAAGAGTGGAAGAAACAGCCCCCAAGGTATGCAGCCAAGGCCTACCCAAAATAGCCGTATACGGAGAAAAAGCATCTACCACAATAAAATCCACTTCCACCACATCTGATCCAGTCTGCACAGGTAATCTAATCATACCCATGGGAATGACCGACCTACCCTCAAAACTCACCAACGGGGAGCTATAAGCTGTCAGATCTTGGGGTCTCAAATTCAGCCCCCTATACAGGTCAGGATACATCACCTCGGCTGCGCTCCCCTCATCAACCATCACCCTTCTCACATCATACCTTCCGATCCTAAGTGTAACCACCAAAGCATCATCATGTGGTTGTATGGTTCTTCTCTTGTCTTCATCTGAAAAGCCCAACACCAATGAGGTGCCCAGCCTTGCTCTCTTCGGCATTGAACTGGAGCCCTTATCCGAACAATGAGACACAGACATTACCCTGGAGGGACAAGACCCTGTTCTTCCCGGGGCAGCAAATATAACGTTTATCGTGCTTAGGGGGGTCCTGAAGAGGCATTTCCCCGAAACGTCGAGCTTGCCTGACTTCCTCGGCCACTGGAATGATGCAGAAGCTGGGTCAACTTCCCTTCTCGGACCAGCTGTTCCAAGTGGTCCCACAAGTTTCTACAATCTTCAGTAGTATGTCCATGGTCTTGGTGATATTGGCAGTAAAGGTTTTGATTACGTTTCGTAGGATCCCCTGCCATCTTATTGGGCCATCTAAAGAATGGCTCGCTCTTTATCTTCTCTAGAACCCGTTGCACTGGTTCTCGGAACACGGCATTAACCACCTAGGAATTAGCAGATCCTGACTGCCCCCCAAAATCCCTCCGAGGTCGGTTGTTGTTATACCGGTTCGACCTGAAATCCCTCATCTCCTGAGGGACCACCTTGGATTTTCCTCTACCCTGTATCTGATCCTCCTCTACTCTTCTATACTTGTCAATCCAGTCCATAAGCTGTCGCACGCTGGTAACAGGTTTACCAGTCAGAGATCTCCTCAGATCATGCTCGGTTGGAAGGCCCTCCTTAAAGGTATTAATGGCCACGTCGTCATAGGCTCCATCTACTTCATTGAACATTTCCCAGTATCTATCAGAATAGGCCTTCAGGGTTTCCCCCTCCCGCATTGACATGGATAATAACGATCCCAAGGGCTGAACAACTCTCCTGCAGGTGATAAAGCAGGCACCAAAAGCTTGGGTGAGCTTCTCAAAGGAATCAATGGTATTCGCTTTCAGACCATTGAACCATCTCATTGCCACTGGACCTAGGCTGGATGGGAAAACTTTGCACATCAAGGCCTCGTCCTTAGCATGAATGGCCATCCTCGGCTAGGTTTCAGGGGGTATCCTTCTGGGTTCTATCGTTTTTCTTCTTCTTTTGTCCAAAAGTCCCCCTTAATGTCATCCACTTTCAGGTTATATACTACGTCCGTCCCCCTCTTTTCACCGTACACGTGTAGGTTTTATCCTTAGGACTCCTTTCTGTCCCATCCAGCACCTCCCGGAATCTTCGTTTAACAGCCATAAGGCTGCTTGGTTACTGTTCAGGTATCACCTCCACATTAATGCGGCCAGAGAGTTAGCTGAGAAGCATTTAATATGGAGGTAGCAGCTCCAGAAGATATTTGTTATCACTCCTGGTTCCTTCTCTATTCTATGTTCACCTTCCAGTTCTAGTACAACTTTGCGAAGTACTCCGAATAGTAAGATAGTTATATCCACCTCGGACCATAGTATCCGAGGTGAGTTTTATCCTCGGACGTGTCTTGAGCCACTGTACATGACTTCCATCCTTTTTTCATATATTAGTCCCACAATATCTCTCTTTAACTATCCTCGGATAAGTGAGTGTCCTCGGACTAGGCCGTTGGGCCACAAGCCCAATTCCTGCAATTTCTACATCATTCTTTTGGACACCTGGCCACACAATAGTCCAATTAAAAAAATAAACACACTCACAAATAATAATAATAATAATAATAATAGATGAAGCTGAAAGAAAATCCAATTAGATTTCAATTGAATTCTCAATTTTGCGCCACGTGTTTTTTTTTTTTTTTTTTTTTTTGGGGGGGGGGGGGGGGGGGGGGTCAAGTGAGTTAATTGGATTCTCAATTTTGGGCCATGTATCCTATCTAAATTTTAAATTTTTTTTTGCCAAAATAAATAATACATTAACACCTAATACAAAAACCAAGAAGACCACAAAAATAACCTAAACAAGAACATTTCACCTAGACACTTCTATGTAGACTCTCAAGCTCCTCTCTCTCTCTCTCTCTCTCTCTCTCTCTCTCTTAAATGTTTCTCTAAATATAATCTCAACCCCTAACCACTTGCTAACATCAGGAAACAACTCTTAATAACACACCAGCAACCCCCCAATGCACAACATACAGATTTGTAAGTAAAGTTGCAACCCTTTTTCTATTCATATTCATTGACTTATGAAACATTGTCAATTCCTTTTCTCACATTTTTTTTTTACGGTTAACAACTCTTTTGCTTCATAACTAACCATTGAATTTAACAATATCAATATTCAAATGTATAAATGAAACTTAAATCCCATATGAGGATTAAAATAAGCAACCATACGACTTTAAAAAATATGGCTTTTGGAAACAATACTTCATTATAATGCTATTTGGAGATTTTATATATTATTAATTTTCTTGTTGTTGTATGCATTTTTTCTTTTGGGTTGAATCTCAACAATAAACAAAGCCAGTAATCCAATTATTTGTTGTAAGAATATAAGAGTATGATTGGGCAAGACTAGTTGTTCTCTTTCTTCCAAGTCCAATGTACATGACTTATTTTTTGGAGACACTAAGTTGAAAGTGGTATTTCTTGAAATTTTTCATATTGCATGAGATAAGATCTATAATGAAAAAATATATAGTTGAATTTAGTTATACAATTAGTAACAATGACCAGACTTTAATACATGTTTTTTTACAGAGTTAGGTAGATGAGATTTATCGATTAAAAATTTAAAATATATTTAGTTTCTCAATGGGTAAATATAGAGAGATAGTATTTACTTAGATCCAATATGGGGGATGGCACTCAAAAGCGGTAAATATTCATCAATAGCTAAAATACAGTATTCCATATGAGTGTTGTTACTTATCTTTGAAAAAGATCATATCCAAAAACAAACAAACCAAAAAAATAGGAAAATTATAAATTCAGCCCATTTTCAGAGAAATTTGTTTAGTTTACGAGTTTTTTTTTTTTTTTTTTCGTAGTTTGTAATGCTCTTCAAAGTATGTACTTAGTTATGTGTGACTTTTAATGAAGCTAAGCATTGCTAGAAACAATGGTATCATATAGCAGAAAATATAGTGGAACAAATGAAAGCTCTCAACGAAAGCTATTTATTTGTCTTAATTCGTGAGCGAATTTTAATTTGGTTTGGAAGATTCACATATGAATGAATCTGGAAATATTTCATATGAGAATCATATAGCATAATATAATAGTGGGTGAATGCCATGGTTGAGAGAGAAGATACTTCAAAGTTTGATTTGTGAGCCAAAGGATAATAGTGGGTGCATGTCATTTGATAATTGTATCTTTGACCTTAAGCTTCGCAAATCAAATGTACATAACTTAATCTTGACTCTTGAGGCATTGTCATTGTCCATAGTTCAAGGCAAGCTCTGAGTTTTAAATTTTTTAAGACAAAACTTTTTCTCCTGAATGTTGTCATTCATGGTCATTTTATGTCATGTTGAACTTGATATCAAAATCATGTATGAAGCATAGCTCCTACATGCACCCATGGAATGTGGCTTATAGTGTAGCTTATTCGCCTTCTAAAAAAAAGT
Organism: Quercus aquifolioides; assembly: GCA_019022515.1. NCBI lineage: Eukaryota > Viridiplantae > Streptophyta > Magnoliopsida > Fagales > Fagaceae > Quercus > Quercus aquifolioides. The sequence goes on along the minus strand of CM032334.1, from coordinate 18,001,356 downwards.
GAATACTAACGTCCCTATTCAAGTGGAAGCCAAAGCTTTTTTGTGGGCAATGGAATTAGCAGGTCAAAAGTAGCTTTAGAATGTTGTAATTGAGGGTAATTCCAAAAGTAGTTTTATATAAAATTGTGATTGTTTTTAAATATACCGTGCATATGCATGGAGTTACACACTAGTTAAATATAATAATCAAAACCCAAAATCAAAACAAACACAAAAGAGTTCAAAAATTGAGGATATAAAAAAAATTGAAAACTTAATTACATAAGAGAATCAAGAACTTAAATGGTGCGCATTGTTTTGCTTCTTTATAGTAAACTTCCTTTGACATAATATCCTTCACGCAAATTTAGAAGTTAAGAACAATAAGTAAGATGAAAATTATGTGGGATTTAATTATATGGATGACTTTATTGGTTAAGAGTGATTATATCGAAAAGTCATGACTTAATATATATATGGATAATAGAATATTAGTTGGAGTAGAATTTAAATTTCTAAAACTTAGATGATAAAGTTTTATCGAAATTAAATTATTGTTAAATCTTATTCTTTAGTCAAGATTCTTTTAGCTTAATATCCTAATAAAATATTAATTTAAAGCGAAAATACACTTTTGGTCCCTACATTTTAGACCGATTCCCACTTTGGTCCCAAAATTGATTTCGTTCCTAATGCAATCCCTAAAAAAAGAAAATCAATTTTATTTTAGTCCCTACCATCAGCCCACTAACGGAAATCTCCTACATGGCAAATGGAACACCCTACTAGCTGACATGGTGCTGATGTGGCATTGATGTGGCGATTTAAATATTATTAAAAAAAATATTATTTGGCATTTTTATATGCCACGTTAGCATTTTAATTTTTTTTTAAAAAGCCATGTCAGAAAATTTAAACCAAAAAAGAAAATAAATTTAAAAACAAAAATTAAATCTAATTAAAAAAGGGTTTCAAAAAAAAATCTAATTAAAAAACAAACCTTTAATTTCTTAATTTTAATTTAAACTAAAAATGCAAATTTGATTTAAACTGAAAATTTAATTTCTCAATTCTCATATTTTTGTGCATTTTATTTTTTCTTAACCAAACACAAAAATAAGCTGGAGCCTCCCAAATCTTATATTAAATCAATTTCTCTTTTCCTTTCTCTCTTTGAGCTATTCCACAGCTACCATGAGCCACCGCTAGCTGTGGTTTTTCTCCGAACCTCTATCCTCACGATCTCACTCTCTCTAATTCATCGTGCCGAATCGGTTTCTTCAACTCTCTCTCTTAGCATCCTTCTTCACTCCACTGCTCCAATCATTAGAGGTCTAATCCTATCACCTCGAGATCAGCGACATCGAGCGCGAAGCTCTGTCGTCGGATCAGGGCATGTAGGTCACAGATCGATTGGTGTTGGTCACGGTCACTCTGACTTGGGTTTGTTTTTCCATGTGGGTGTTGGTTTGTTTTAAATTTCTGGGTTTTTTTTTATTTTTTATTTTTTTTATTTTTTTATGTGGGTTTGATGATTTTTCTAGGTTTATGGGTTTGATTTGTTGGAGGTTTCGGTGGAGGATGATGTTTGGATGGAAAATTTTCTGACATGGCTTTAAAAAAAATAATTAAATGCTGACGTGGCATATAAAAATGCCAAATAATATTTTTTAATAATATTTTAATTGCCAAATTAGCGCCACGTTAACTAGTAGGGTGTTCCATTTGCCATGTAGGAGATTTCCGCTAATGGGCTAACGGCAGAGACCAAAATAAAATTGATTTTTGTTTTTTAGGGATTACATTAGGAATGAAATCAATTTTGGGACCAAAATGGGAATCGGCCCAAAATGTAGGGACCAAAAGTGTATTTTCGCCTTAATTTAATAAGATGCAACTTGAGGGAAAAAAAATAAAAAATAAAATAAAACTGGGAGTTGTGTGGTATTTAAGTTTAGAAAATTTTGATGATAGACTTTTAGTTTTATTTAAATTAAACAGTTGTTAAATGTTATCCCTTAATTTGAAGAAATATATCATAACAAATAATATAAATTAATTTACTAATTAATTATTCTGAAATGTTGATAATAAACTTTTAGTTTGAGTAGACGTCAAAATGATGGTTTTTTTTTTTTTTGGAGAAAAAAATGCAGGTTGTTGTTTGGGATTCAAGTTTAGAATTTTTGATAATAGACTTTTAGTTTGAATATAATTTAAATTTTTTGAAGTTTAATGATAAATTTTATCTAAATTAAAAAATTGCTAAATATTATCCCTTAATTTAAGGAATTATATCATAAAAAATAATATAAAATTAATTTATTAATTAGTTGTTCTTAAAATATTGATAATAGAGTTTTAGTTAGAGTAGAAGTCAAAACATGGTTTTTTTTTTTTTTTAGAAAGAAAACGTGGGTAGTTGTTTGGGATTAAAGTTTATAATTTTTTATAATAGACTTTTAGTTTGAATAGAATTTAAATTTTTTGAAATTTAAATTCTGAAATTTTACTAAAATTAAATAGTTTTTGAATATTATCTCCTAATTTGAAGGAATATATCCTAATAAATAATAAAAATTTAATTTACTAATTAGTGAGAGTAGTCAACACTTATTAAAACACACACAAAAATAATAATACTGGTGTGTTTTAAAAAATAGTAATACAAATGGGTGTTGGCCCTAGTATCCAACACCCATTTGTTGACAAGATTCCCTTCTTAAACAATAGAAACTATATTCCCTCAAACTTAGTTCTATTTGCTTTAGGTTTGGAATGATTAGGATGCCCTTTCCTAAAACTTACATTAGGCTATATTATGCCCAACTTTCTCACACACGAAGCATAGTCCATTTTTCTTTTTCTGGACCCCATCATCCTTTTAAAATTTATTCTTCTTTTACTCAAATTTCTTGTCCTTTTCCCGCGAGCAAAATTCTAAAAAATTTTATATTTTTCAGGTTGTTTTTGTTCAACCAAATTCGCCTTAAAGGAGAGTTCAATAGCCAAATCATTTAGGGTGTGTTTGTTTGGAGGTGAAATAAGGTGGATGGAAAACTTTGGAGATAAATTGGGAATGAAAACTTTTTGAGTGTATTGGTTGAGTGGGGAGGAAGGAAAATAAATGGCAGGATCCAGGTGTTTTCTCTCCTGCCCCACCAAAAAAGTTTCTCTCCAAAATGGAAAGAAAACTGAAGGGAGAAAATGAGGCTGCTTAATGGACAAAAATACCCATATCTAGTTCCTTTTTAATTTTTTTCCTTTTTATTATTATTATTTTTTTTGTGCTGGGCATGTTGCCTCTTTCCCCCCCCCCTCCCTTTTTTTTTCTTTCTTTCCTGGATGTTGCCTTTTTTGTTTTTTTTTTTTTTTTGTTTTTTCATTTTTTTTTATTTCCTGGGCTGTAGGTGGGCACGTTGCCTTTTTTTTTTTTTTTTTTAACTAGACATGATTTTTATTTTTGGCTAAAATGCAAAATTGACCCTCTAAGTTTTTCCTTTTGTCATTTCAGTCCTCTAACTTTAGTTTCAGTCAATTCAATCCTTTAAGTTTCAAAAGTGTTTCAATTTAGGCTTTCCACTAACTTCTGTTAATACTCTACTGTTAAGTGCATTTTTTATTCTTCTTCAAATTTTTATATTAAAAAATGCAGAAAACTAATTTAAATTTAAAAAGAAATTAAGAAATCCCATAACACACCACAAACCCAGCACACAAACAACAAAATTTTTTTTTACATTGATCACGAGATTCACAGTACACAAACAACAAAAAATTTCTTTGCTTGTTTTATATGGAGACCATTGCTTTCCTTTATTATGCAGTCTTCATATTCTTTTTGTGCATAAAATGTTTAACTGTGGAATAACCATTGAAGTCTGTAGGAAGCACTTGTTTCTTTTATATTCGGTTGCATTTGATAGATCAGTATCTACACAACCAAAAATGACATCCAAACGGACCCAAAATTTTAATATACAAATTCAGAACAAAGCACAGCAAACAATTATCTAACATCAACCATCAGTAACATATACAATTTACAAATTCCCTACCCACAAACAATGATTATTTATTCAACAATGAAACAATGTTTCTCGGTTTTTCCTTTTTTTGTGGTTCATTTGGTTTTTACAAACAAAATCAGAAATAAGAAAAGATTTGACTAAAAACTAAACTTGAAAACCCAAATCAAATTAGAGAGAGAAAGAATCCAAGGACACCCATATTGGATTGGAGAGAGAATCCAACGACACAGACCAGATCAAAGAGGGAGCTTAACTGAGTTGTTCACCAAATCCAAAAGACTTTGAAACCAACCAAACACCATAGCCCAGCCATGGGTAGGAACTCCAATGAGGGTTTAATGAGAAAACGTAGAGAGAGGAAGACTAGCCTATTCGAACCGAGTTAAGAGAAAGACAACCGCTGCCAAGCAAGGATAGTCGGTAGTGACCGATAAGGAGTAGAGATCGGTTGACCTTGGTGGTTGGCCATGAATGAAGCTTGGAGAGGAGCTCCTTGGGTCCAACCTAGAGAGAGGGGCTAGGGGAACAAAGTTGTTCACTGAGCCCAGTTTCTTCTTCTTCTTCTTCTTCTTCTTTAATTTAAGGCGAAAAGCACTTTTTAGTCCCTACATTTTGAGGCGATTCCCATTTTAGTCCCTACATTTTATTTTTACCGCTTTTAGTCCCTATCCTTAAAAACGTTTCTCGTTTTGGTCCCTGCCGTTACATCAGAAACGGAAATTGCACAGCTGGCAAACGGCATGCACTGTTGACCTGACGTGGCCATTAAAATAATAATAAAAAATGCCACGTCAGTATTTAAATTAAAAAAATTAATTTATTAATTTTAACTAAATAAAAAAAATTAAAAACAGAATTAAAAACTAAAAATTACATAAATTGAAATTTAAGTGGATCTTAAACAAGAACACAAACTCAAATCTAAGAACACAAACCCAGAAAAAATCACAGTGACCAAACCCACCAATAAATCACAAATTGATAATTAAATTTAAAAAAAAAAAAAACCAAAAGGTGTTCCACTTCGAGCCTCTCTCACCCATTAATTAAACTCTTTACTTATAAAAAAAAAAATCACAAACCCAGATTTGTTTTTAGTTTTTTAGCAAAAGGTGTTCGACTTCTCAGGTGTTCCACGTAAATCACAACACCAAGATCTAAAGTAGTATCGATCCCGGTCCAATTCGTCAGGTCGAGGCGGGGCGTAGTCCGACTCGTCGGCGTTGAAGATCCAGAAGGTGTTCTGAGGGTTTCTGGTGAGGAAGAGCGTGAAGAAGATCACGGCGAACAGGAGAGAAGTCGATGAGGTGGAGAGGCAGATCTCGAGGGAGGAGGCGCTGGAATCGATAAAGAAGAACCCGAAGGAGAGGCTGAGGGTGAACGAGACGCTGATGAGCTTGCTCTTCAGGTTGGATTCGGTGAGAGGCGTCGATTCGGGGTTAGGGATTGCGAGTGTGATCAAGAGGGCAATCGCGTTGCAGGAGTTTTTGGACTCCATTGTTGCTGATGGACAAACCTTAACCCTAGGAGGTGAGGTTGATGAAGCTTCCGATTCCTCTGAAATCGGGGAAATTTCTGAGTCTGAGGTTGAAGGTAAAGTCTCTGAGGCTGAGGTTGAAATTTCTGGTGCTAATTGAGCTAAATTTGTATTTGAGCTAAATTTTTTGGGTTTATTTTGTGTTTGTTTCCTAAGAAAATATAGGTTTATGGGTTTGTTGGAGATTGGATTGTTTACTGGGTTTATGGGTTTGATTTGCTGGAGAATTCAGTGTTGTATGGTTGATTAGTTATTCAATTATGGACTTTGCGAAAATCATGTGGATTAGTGATTTGCTGGAGAATTCGGTGTTGAATGGTTGTTGTTGTTGTTGTTGTTGTTGTTTTTTTTTTTTTTTTTTTAATTTCTGGGTTTGTGTTCTTGGATATGGGTTTGTGTTCTTGTAATTATTGTTCAAAACACACACTTAGATTTCAATTTATGTAATTTTTAGTTTTTAATTCTGTTTTTAATTTTTTTTATTTAGTTAAAATTAATAAATTAATTTTTTTTAATTTAAATACTGATGTGGCATTTTTTATTATTATTTTAATGGCCACGTCAGGCCAACAGTGCATGCCGTTTGCCGGCTGTGCAATTTCCGTTTCTGATGTAACGGCAGGGACCAAAACGATAAACATTTTTAAGGATAGGGACTAAAAGCGGTAAAAATAAAATGTAGGGACTAAAATGGGAATCGCCTGAAAATGTAAGGACTAAAAAGTGCTTTTCGCCCTAATTTAAATTAGTTTTCTGCATTTTTTTAATATAAAAAACTGAAGAAGAAAAAAAAAAAAAAAGCACTTAACGGTAGAGCATTAGCAGAAGTTAGTGGAAGACCTGAATTGAAACACTTTTGAAACTTAAAGGACTGAATTGACCGAAACTAAAGTTAGATGATTGAAATGACAAAATGTGAAACTTAGAGGGTCAATTTTGCATTTTTGCCTTTATTTTTTAATAAATTGGGTGATTGCTTTTTTTTTTTTTTTTTTTTTGTTGTGGTTGTTTGTCACTTTTTTGTATTAATTGGCCATCATTTTTTAACAAGGGTGTATGAGTAAATTTATACAAACTCACTTTTTCCACTCCTCCACTTTTTCACTCCCAACTAAACAAAAAGGAGATAAATTAAAATCTTTTATATCCTCCCACTTTTCTATTCTCCCATCATCTCTCTAACCAAACGGACCCTTAGGTTTGATTCCTCAATCCGGATATGGACAATCATGTCTTCTATGAACATATAACGCTATTTCTGTTTCAAATCTATATCTATATCCATATAGGGTCCGTTTGGATAGCACTTATTGTTGCTGAAAGTTGATAAAAACTGATTGTTGCTGAAAACACTGTAGCAAAATAATTTTTAAATGTGTGAATAGTATTGTGGGACCCACTTTTAATATTAAATAGTGCGTGAACAGTGCACGCACAGTACATGCACAGTGATTTTTTCTCCCAAAAGTCAACAAAACCGGCAAAAAAAAAACTTGCGTTTTCAGACCTGCGTTTCCTCTCCAGCTAGTGCGCGTGGGTCCCCCAATGCAAAACGTGCAACGCTGAATTAAGTAACTAACCGTGCTATCCAAACGCACGCATAATAACAAATAGCCGAAACGTTTAACATTTTTATTGGCCACTCTTCATTACACCATATGATGATATGACTATATAAATTGCTGCCACGTGCACCATTAAAAACACAGAAAAATATAACTTTTCGCAAACCATGTCAATCCTATTTTTTCTACTGTTGGTATACAGTTGCACCATTCCGTTGGGTAGTTATTAGTTTTTGCAGCCCTTATCAATTAACCTCGCAAGACACAGTTCAAAGTTCAAACTATTCAAGCGTAAAGTGCTAAAAGTGCAAGCCAGATGTATTTTTATATATCTAAAAATTTGCAACTCAATATTCAAAGTTATATTGAATTGAATACGCTCCAGGCTGATTATCAATGAAAAAAAAAAGAATAAACTATTATAGTTTTCAATTCTCAGTTTTTAATTTATATTCTTTTTTCTATTATATTGCCAATTCCCTCCGTATTCAAGCAAGCAATATAACAACCCAAAAATATAGCAAGAAAAATTAATATACAATTCAAACTATTCCGAACTAATTATTTTATATGTTCTACACAATTCACATCCAGAATTCTAAGTAATTATCATGAAAAAGAAACTTTATAAACTCATTTTCACAATTCCATAAATTTCATCCTTGCTTTCAGTCTTCCACGCGCGCACACATATAAAGAAAATCCTATAATACTTCTACATTTTTTGATGGTACAATTCTCACTATGATCATGAGTCGTGACCATCAATTTCAAAGGGTTTTAGTCTCTACCATGTCTTCCTGAATATAAACTAAAAAATTAAATTAAAAGATACTTAACGCAGTTGAGTGTTTAAAAGCAAAATCACATAGACTAAAATCTTAATAATATAAAAGCGAACAAAAATGATTGACTTGAAGGCATAATTGAATGTTATTCTTAGACAATATTTGTCCCCACACAAGAGTTGCTAAAGGCTTACTACAAATTTGTTCACAAGATATAACTAAGTTTATTAGGTTCTACAAATAGCAATTTTGGAAAAGATCCACAGGTTTTTTGTGTTTCTAAGAAAGATGAAAGAAAAGAAGTTACCAAATGAATATGAACTACTATTTATATCCAAAAGATTATGACCCTTCAACAGACAAATTTTTATTCAATATGCACATTTTCGATCAATAGATACATTTTCATTCAATATGCACATCTTCATTCAATAGGTACACTTTTAGTCAATAAACACATTTTAGTTCAACAAGCACTTTTTTGGTCAATAGACACATTTCATTCAATAGACACATTTTCATTTAACAAACACATTTTTGGTTATTAGGCACATTTTTATTCAATAGGCATTTTTTGGTATATCAAATTTGTGCCAATTTGAATAGTTATGACATTTCAAGAAACACCTTTTGGTATATCCAATTTGCACCAATTTGAATAGTTATAACCTTTCAAGAGGCACCTTTTGGTATATATATATATATATATATATATATATATATATTACAACATATCTTGTATATACCTATATATACAATACAAACTAAACTAGAGATAAACTAGAGACGCAACATTATGTCTATTATTCCTTCCAACAAAAAAAAAAAATAATAATAATAATAATAATAATTATTATTATTATTATTTGCTTTCTTGAAACTCATCTAGTAGCTATTCCTCTCATGCACCACACGGGTTAGCGACTAGTATAATACAAAGTCAAAACGTTTGACTTTTTGTCCTCATTGCGACACGTGATTATGTAAATTAATGTCATGTATACATTTAAAAATACTAAAAAGTTATGATTTTTCATTTTTCAATAGGCACCTTTTTGGCCAATAGGCACATTTTCAGTCAATGGGCACCTTTTGACTTTTTATTAACCGCTCTTTATTGCATCACATGGTTACATAAATTAATGCCACGTATACATTTAAAAATACCAAACAGTTGTGACTTTTCATTTTTTAATAAGCACATTTTAATTCAATAGGCACATTTTCGGCCAATTGACACCTTTTGATATATCTATATGAAGGGTTATGACATTTTAATAGATACATTTTAATAGACACTTTTTGGTATATCAAATTTGAAGGGATATGACCTTTCAATAGACACTTTTTGGCATATATATTACAACTTATCTTTTACATATATATATATATATATATATATATATTACACACACACTAGAGACGCAACATTATCTCTTTTATTCATTTCCACAAAAAATAATAAATAAAACAACATTGCTATCTACTACCTAACTAATAAAACTTTGTGCTATTTCTTTCTATATCATTTTTTTTTTCTGATTTCATGCATTTTTGCCTGCTACTCTAACTCAAAAATGACGGATTTTTTCCCCCCTCTTGAAACTCATTCAATAGCTATTCATGTGCATCGTACGGGTTAGTAACTAGTAATTTCTATATCTTTTCCATGAGGGTGACAACTTTTAAACAAGAGCGGCTGTCTGGGATTTATCATCAATGACATTCCTTCAAAAAATTTCAAGAACAATATTTTAATACTCATGGTCTTGTTCCGTGATGGGTTTGTCATCACTCATCTTATAATTTAGAAACCTACCCACCACATATTTCTTAGTTCCGACATCTTTAGTTGAATATTTTCTTTTCAAAGCTTCCCAAATTTCTTTTGCAAACTTATAAAAACAGTAAATATTAAATTTTTGACAAATAATGTAGAATATGACCACGACATATGCGATTATCTTTTTTATAAACCATAATAGATATAAATTATGTACGTTCAGCCATATAGCAGACACATAATCATGAAACAAAACATAATTCTCATTGCTTTAAATATATATATATATATATATATATAGCATACGTTTAGACCACTTCTTATATTGATTTCCATCAAAAGGATATATATTGTAAACATTTTAACAAAGCAATACGATCACAGTTCAATATTATTGTCTTAAAATATACTTTATTTTGAGAATAATTATTTAATAATTATGTCCGAAACCCTAAGGACCAATGATGTGGGGGATGGAACTTAAAACATTTGGATTTAGGGCTTGTCCTTTTAAGTCAATTGAACCCATCACTTAGGTGTCTCTAAGGGGATTAGAGTCAACCACAGGCCCCAAATTTTCTACTCCACTTTGAATGGACCAAAGTTGGGATCCGGATCCTCTCCATTTCCCTTTGAAATGGAGAGGGTCCAGTTCACGGACAGATCCTCTTTGCATTATATCAAGAGCCAAAAACGTGCCACGTCATAACTTAACTCAAACCCCACTTAACTATGGTTAAACACCTTTTTATATAATAGCAGTGAGGGTGTTTGCCGTTTCGTGCTCTCTATCTCTCTCTCTGTTTTTGTTTTTTAATTTTGTTTTGCCAGATCAAAAACTAAACTCTATGTTCTCAAATCTCGCCGGAAATCCAACCGTTTTTTCACTCGCCGGAAAATCCAGTCGCCGTAAAAGTTGTTGTTGTTGTTACAAAAAGCAGAGCTTCGTTTTTTTGGTGAATCGGAAAAGCTGGATTCAGATCGTGAATCAAGGATGAGAAGCGTGAATAACAGGGTCGAGGCTATAAACGCCGCTGCCACAGCTATCGTCTCTGCCGAGACTCGTGTCCAGCCCACCACGTATTCAGTAAGTTAAATTTTGATTGCTTTTTTGCTTTTTGGTCCTTTTCCTGTGTTTAGGAGCTGAGAAAATTGAGGAAAACGAAAGAGATATTTTTTTATGTGATTCGGTTTGCTCTGTTTGGCCGGTGGGAAAATGCAAGAAAGGTAGAGAATTTTTTTTTTCTTTTTCTAGGGAAAAAGGTTGTTAGGATTAGTTCATTTCATGTTTATTATAGTTTTATTTGGAGGGTGAGATGAAAAATTGTACGGGAAGTTGGATCTTATGCTTGTTTAGTTGTTTCTATTCAAAATTAAGTTGATTAGTTAAGTAAGATCCAATTAATTAAAGGTTTTGGTAAAATCCCAGTTCTTATATAGTGCACAGGATTATAAATTTTAATGCTTTTTAAAAATTACTTTTGGATAAATATATGGTATATTTTTATGTTAATCATTCAATTTGCTTGGATGCTGAGAAACCAAGGGAAAGGAAAGTGAAGAATATTTTTTAAAGACAAAAATTTGATTCAGTTAGGTGGGTTTCTTGGTTTGCTCGGGAAATGATAAGTATAAATTTTGAAATTCTCATTTTTTTTTTTTTTTTTTAGAAATTAAAATCTATCTTTGTACGGTAACATTCCTTATGGTTCAAGAAATTTGTTCTAGTTGTCGTTGTGCAATTCCTGTTCTGTGCATTCTATTGATTAGATTGCATTTTTTTTAAAGGTGATATGACTATAATTTGTATGTGACACACATTGCGCATTTGGCTGTAGAAAAGTAATGATGTTTTGATGATCCAGGACTTCGATTGAAACCTGTACAGTTGTGTGTGTGAAATTCACATATCATACTCTAGGTCTAGTATCTGAAGTAATTGTCATACATTCCTATATGTTAAGTGGAATTAACTTTTCATTCAAATTGCAATGATATATGGTTGCTTAATTTTGCATTTGATGACGATTTTGGCTTGATTGAATGGGCCAAATGCTGAAATTATTTAAAGTTGGTATTGAATGTCCAACACAATGATGAAGAGGGTTGGATCTGTGCTTAAAATTGTAGTGAGGGATTGAGGGTTGTATCTGTGCCACCAGTGCATCAAACTACTCTTGTTGTGTATGTGCATACACACCCAAGTGTGTAAAAGTTTGTATGTGTGACATCTTTGAATTAAAGTTCACTAGGTGAGTCTAGCTGGGTTTCCCTCTTTTGGTCTCTACTGTTGGGTACTGAATGATTGTGGGTCTTACAAACCATAGAGAAAACGATATTTGTGTTCCATTTAAACTCATAGTAATTCAAAATTTGTTTTTTATTTTATAGAAAAGAAGATGGGGAAGCTGCTGGAGCCTATATTGGTGCTTTGGATCTCAGAAGAACAGCAAGCGAATTAGCCAAGGAAGTTTCATGTCATTCATGTAGAACAAAGCCTCATTTGCAAATATGCCAATAGTTGCAGAACAGAAAATATCAATACCAAATTAGTTTGATGCCATTAGTGTGTGTGTATTGTTCTCTACTGAAATGAGTGGAACCCATGTGGATTTTGCTACTCTTTGTGCCCTTTTAAAGCTTAATTGCTAATTAAGGAGAAATTGTTTGTTGATAGACCAGAAATAACATGCGCTTCATATTCAAAACTGCTGTCAAAACTGCTGTTGGGAATGTGACAAATAATAATGGTGAATAGTTGTTATGATTGCATCTTGGTGCATTGGTTATTATATAGTCAACCTGCATATTCAGTTTGAGTGTATTAATGGTTTAGGTTCCATTTTGTTGCTTGGCAGACACACATGATGTTTCTGCAGTCTCAAATTGTTGTCTAAAACAGGACATTCAAACCAAGGCACAAACACTTCACAACAATGCAATAAATTGGTATACAAATCATAGATTACTTAATTAAAAAGACCATGTTCCATTGCTAAAGTCTTGGATTACAGAGAGAATTATACCAAAATTCAGGCATTTTCCCACTAATACATACCAACACAAATTCAGGCCAACACATACCAACACAAACATTTTGCCAAAACCTACCAACATACACAAACATTCTAGGTCTCCTACATTTATACCAAATTCTCACAGCACACTTTATTAATTGGCCCTAGCCATTTCATCTGATCCTCTAAATAATATTGCCCATCCTTGATCGCTACCATCAAAGCTAAGCATAGTCATGACAGGACCTCCTGCATTATGTAATCATTTTCGACTGTCTTTTGCAATTTTGAGTACAACATACTTTCCAGTCGTGCCCAAAATAATGAAACTGATGACAGTCAGGCCAGTAGTGACTAAGCTGCTCTGCATTGATAGTAGCAATATTTTTCTTCAGCCTCTCCTTGGCATTGTTCTTTCCTACATAAACCAATTCTAAGTTGATCCCAGCAACCTCAGCTACAGCTTTTGCTGTAGTTGTGAATTTCCGGATCCAGTTAATGTCCTCACCTCCATACAAGCATACAACTCTCCCTTTTGCCATCTGGTAAAGAAAGAAGCAACATATTAGTACTATAATTAGTGAGTTAATAAGAAAAAAAGTGTATATATATATATGCACGCACGAGTACAAACCTTTAATAAAAAAATTCCATCACCACATGTATTGTTAGTGTAAATAAGTAGATACCCAATCTGGTATTTCTACATCAATGCCATAAACAAGTAGATACCCAACTTGTAGAAGCCGACCACAAAAAAACACTTCCTTGGCTAATTCGCTTGCTGTTCTGAGATTCAAAGCACCAATATAGGCTCCAGCAGCTTCCCCATCTTCTTTTCTATAAAATAAAAAACAAATTTTGAATTACTACGAGTTTAAATGGAACATAAATATCGTTTTCTCTATGGTTTGTAAGACCCACAATCATTCAGTACCCAACAGTAGAGACCAAAAGAGGGAAACCCAGCTAGACTCACCTAGTGAACTTTAATTCAAAGATGTCACACATACAAACTTTTACACACTTGGGTGTGTATGCACATACACAACAAGAGTAGTTTGATGCACTGGTGGCACAGATACAACCCTCAATCCCTCACTACAATTTTAAGCACAGATCCAACCCTCTTCATCATTGTGTTGGACATTCAATACCAACTTTAAATAATTTCAGCATTTGGCCCATTCAATCAAGCCAAAATCGTCATCAAATGCAAAATTAAGCAACCATATATCATTGCAATTTGAATGAAAAGTTAATTCCACTTAACATATAGGAATGTATGACAATTACTTCAGATACTAGACCTAGAGTACGATATGTGAATTTCTCACACACAACTGTACAGGTTTCAATCGAAGTCCTGGATCATCAAAACATCATTACTTTTCTATAGCCAAATGCGCAATGTGTGTCACATACAAATTATAGTCATATCACCTTTAAAAAAAATGCAATCTAATCAATAGAATGCACAGAACAGGAATTGCACAACGACAATTAGAACAAATTTCTTGAACCATAAGGAATGTTACCGTAGAAAGATAGATTTTAATTTCTAAAAAAAAAAAAATGAGAATTTCAAAATTTATACTTATCATTTCCCGAGCAAACCAAGAAACCCACCTAACTGAATCAAATTTTTGTCTTTAAAAAATATTCTTCACTTTCCTTTCCCTTGGTTTCTCAGTATCCAAGCAAATTGAATGATTAACATAAAAATATACCATATATTTATCCAAAAGTAATTTTTAAAAAGCATTAAAATTTATAATCCTGTGCACTATATAAGAACTGGGATTTTACCAAAACCTTTAATTAATTGGATCTTACTTAACTAATCAACTTAATTTTGAATAGAAACAACTAAACAAGCATAAGATCCAACTTCCCGTACAATTTTTCATCTCACCCTCCAAAAAACTATAATAAACATGAAATGAACTAATCCTAACAACCTTTTTCCCTAGAAAAAGAAAAAAAAATTCTCTACCTTTCTTGCATTTTCCCACCGGCCAAACAGAGCAAACCGAATCACATAAAAACAGACCAAAACGGGGGGAAAAAAAACGTATAAATCTCTTTCGTTTTCCTCAATTTTCTCAGCTCCCAAACACAGGAAAAGGACCAAAAAGCAAAAAAGCAATCAAAATTTAACTTACTGAATAAGTGGTGGGTTGGACACGAGTCTCGGTGGAGACGATAGCTATGGCAGTGGCGTTTATAGTCTCGACGCTGTTATTCACGCTTCTCATCCTCGATTCACGATCCGAATCCAGCTTTTCCTATTCACCAAAAAAACGAAGCTCTGCTTTTTGTAACAACAACAACAACTTTTACGGCGACTGGATTTTCCAGCGAGTGAAAAAACGGTTGGATTTCCGGCGAGATTTGAGAACATAGAGTTTAGTTTTTGATCTGGCAAAACAAAATTAAAAAACAAAAACAGAGAGAGAGATAGAGAGCACGAAACGGCAAACACCCTCACTGCTATTATATAAAAAGGTGTTTAACCATAGTTAAGTGGGGTTTGAGTTAAGTTATGACGTGGCACGTTTTTGGCTTTTGATATAATGCAAAGAGAATCCTGTCCGTGAACTGGACCCTCTCCATTTCAAAGGGAAATGGAGAGGATCCGGATCCCCAAAGTTGACATAGTTCACACATGGATTATGGATGGTTGAGGTTAATGGTAACATGCTGATAAGAATAATGGGTTGGAGTAGTTAGTGAATGAAGTGATATCAGGGGGAAAAAATGCTGATGAAGTGATAAGTTTGTTAAGAGTAGGATTTGAGATCAAGCTTGGTTATCTGATCACTTTTTAGATTAGGCTTCCTGGTTTATCTGATTTTTTTTCCCTAGGAAATGTCATTGCTATCACGTGAAGTAGCAGCTGCTATATTAGTAGAAGAGTTCATTGAATAAAATAGAGAAAGTTTCCTCAATTTCTACTCTTCTTCACTAGAAGGCTTGTCGTCCTCCTAAAACTTGAGCCAATTCTTTCTCTTAATAAAAGATTGAAAATACTTACAAGTACAATAAGTTGGAACTCATAGCTAATGACTGTTTGATTCCAAAATGATATCAACCGTATAAAATTAAAAGAAATGAAAAACAAATAAGGGGAGAGGGACAAAAATAAATAAAAAGGGAGCCCTGATATATTATGAACCTGAATCAAAATCTACCAAACGAAATAACAATGACACTAATGAATATACTCAAAAACATTGATACTGTTTTAACTTTTCATAAGGGGAGGGCTTTGGCATTCAATGGGAGTGGAAGTACTGGTGTTGGCCATGACGGTTGCACAAGTAGAAATCCCGAAAATATTTCCTCCTCGTCTCCTATTTGGCCAACCATTTTCAACTCCCTAGTCCGCATGTTGCACACGACAGCGTAATTCTTAAAACGTAAGAAGACAATTTCTCCATTGTTTGGGTGGAAAGATATGAAACGAATTTTTGGATATATATCTTTTGCCATCTAAACAAGTAAAGAATTTTCCGAAACCATGTCCATCAAGTAAACTTTGTGCTTCAAGCACCATGTACCTACACTACAGTAATCCTCAATTTCCCAAACAGAAAAACTGCGATCATCAAGGTTTAAAGGGTTCTTAATACGCTGGAATATTCAGAGGAGCCCTCGAAAGACTCCTAAAGAGACACCTTTTCCAGGCGAAAGGTTGATGGGTGGATTAATATAATAGCATTGCTATGCATCTGCTATATCATTAAATGGATTGAATGCCACAATGCCCTTAATAATCCTGTCTTCTTCTTCTGCGTCCACCTAATGCAGCATCCCATTGCACGAAACAACACCAGCTTCCCCAGACACATAATGGCATAATCGAATGGATTCAAATTCACCCCTGGCGGTAATGAAACAACTAAGTTGCACCATTCACCAGTTTCGGAAGAAAACATCTGCAACTCAAATTGAGACCCAGAGTGTGATTCAATATGTACCACCTTATATCTGTAATGGGCATTTGTAATACCAATAAATCCCTTCTCTTTGTCACAGCATGCAATAGGGATAATCGCATATAAAGCCGACCATATCAAATACGTTATTGTCTCTTGTCAGAGGAATTCGAGGGAGCTTGAGCCATTCTTCCGTAGTTGATGAACTTCGCTCCATACCAACAATAAGTCATTGGATTCCTTGTTAGAAATCCAATAGTATGAATTTATAGGAAGAAATTTTAGAAAATCGTGTCTGCTACAAACCATCAAGGACTTTAACAATGAAGGATTATCATATGGAAGAAGTAGGAACTGATTTTTCATGGGATCCCCATTTTTCACATCACCATAATGTATCCCAAGAGTAAAGGGTTGTGAGGATGAGTTATCAAATTGGTGGTCGTGGTGGTGAATGAAGCTGTTAAATATATTAGCAACACGATGTATTATACTATGTTGTATATGCTAGAGTGAATGCGGAAGGGGAAGCATAAAATAGGAAAACTGAGAACACGAGGGTTACGTGGTTTAGCCTTGTCGGCCTACGTCCACAGAGGAAACCCTTAAGGGTTACATCTTTATTATGTAAGAATGTAGTACAAAACCTGTGTTACAATGAACCGTAACATGTGTATATATAGGTAACTAAATCCTAGACTACTAGTACAAGTAAGAGTGAGCTTAAGCCTATTACATTGGACTAATATGTCTAATATATCACCCTCCCTCAAACTCAATGTGGAAGCTCGATGAAGGCTTAAGGTTGGATAAGCATGAGAAAATCCCTTGAAGATGCCTTGAAGAATGCCTTTGAAGAAACCAAGATGAAGAATGTGCCAATTGACTAATTTTGGAGTTTCAAATGAAGAAATGGAGTCCAAAATCGGAATCTATGTGAAAAATTGAGTAAGATGGACCCATTTGAAAATTTTAACTTTTGGTCAAAGGTTAACGCAAAAGT
Source organism: Quercus aquifolioides (assembly GCA_019022515.1). Taxonomy (NCBI): domain Eukaryota; kingdom Viridiplantae; phylum Streptophyta; class Magnoliopsida; order Fagales; family Fagaceae; genus Quercus; species Quercus aquifolioides. The sequence continues at coordinate 17,983,712 of CM032334.1, read as the reverse complement.
CAAAATCAAACAAGTCAACAGTCAACAGTCAGCACAAGTCAACAAACAGAGTCAAAGTCAACGGTCAGGCAACAATGCAGTGGTTAGAGTGATCTGGGTTGGATCCGGGTTTCTGGGTCAATTCCGGTTCGGGTCATGGATCTGAGCTGCAATATTGCTAACGTCATCTGATGATGTGTTGCTGACATGGTCAGGGCTTGCATGGCGTTGATGTGGCTAGATGACGTCAATGAGTATTCCGACGTGTGTATGGCGAGTGATGGCTACGGCGACGGTGTGTGGCAAGAACTCTAGGTGGCGCGTGTGATAGCAAATGACCGCAGGATTTTCGGGTTTCGTAGATCGGCGAACAAAAAGGCCTACATAGCTACACGTGTGACCAGAATCTTATTAGGGAGTTGAGAACCCTTGGCGGCGCATGTGAGGAGTGCCAGAGCTTATGTCCGCGTGTGGAGGAGCGTGCGGCTATCGATGGGGACGGGTTTCTTGGGTTTTGGTCGCAGTAAGCCATTGAGCACGTCTGTGTGGTTGGTTTCATCAAGAAAAGCCTCGATTTGCACAAATCTGATGATTGGAGCAGAGGGGCACGACTTGCCTGGCTTGTAGATCTTAGACACGGGTGTGAGCGACGATGGCTTCATGATTTCGTAGAGTCCAAATCCAAGAGGCAACAAGGCAAGTGGTTGTGATGGAGGGTTGATCTGTGTTGTGCATGTGGAAAATTTCTTTGCTATGTAGAGATATTTTGTTGAATGCCAAAAATGAAGTTTGAATCTAATACCATGTTATATATATTAACAACATGATGTGTTATACCATGTTGTATATGCTAAAGTGGATACGAAAGAAAAAGTATAAAATAGAAACACTGAGAACACGAGGGCTACAAGGTTTAGTCTTGTCAACCTACATCCAAAGAGGAATCCTTTAAGGGCTACATCTTTATTATGTAAGAATGTAGTACAATAATTTGTGTTATAATGAACCATAACATGTGCCTGTATAGGCGACTAAATCCTAGACTACTAGTACAAGAAGGAGTGGGCTTGAGCCTATTATATTGGGCTAATATGTCTAATATACTCTAACAGAAGTTAGGAATAAAGTAAGGATCAGAAATAATAAAAGACTAGCAATTCAAACAGATTTGTATTGGAGAGCAGATCGACAAGAGAGTCGATAAAGGACCTCAAATGATAGATCATCATCAAGTTTGTTAATGATGCTTCTGTTTCTGAGCTTCAAGGCCATGGCAACAATAGAAGGCAGCAGAGGGATGTAGGGTTTTTTTTTTTTTTTTTTTTTTTGTGTGCGCTTATAATGGAAATTAAAGACTGCTGTAGGCAGACTTTGATTCTGTTTTGTTTTGATATACTGGACTTATACAGTTATAGTCTTGTACGGCAAGAAATCAAGGCCCAAATACAATTAATTTAGCCCATTACTGTAAAGTAGAACTGAGTTTTTTTTTTTTTTTTAACATATCATCGAAGTTCTAAACCCCAATTTACGGAAAAAAAAATTAAGAAGAAAATATCAGTCAAATCGAAAAATTCAGATGCTCTGAAGATAATGAGATTCTTCATGAGCTGCGATGATATGAGACTGCAATATATAAAATCGAACCATAAATACGCCCAGTTTTTAGGGAATTCGGGAAAGAACATGAAGCCCAGGCTTATTTATTTTTGGGCCAGATTTGGGCCTTTGGCTTTAAAACGTTGCACACATTAGTTCCTTTCTTCTTTTTGTCCTTGCACACATATTCCATTAGTCAAGTTAACTCTTAGAATTACACTGAGCTCCCTTGAATCTGAAGCCCAAATTTACAATTTGAAAAAAAAAAAAAAGAAGAAGAAAAAGAAAGAAATATCATATCACTGACTCAGTTTTGATTACAGGTAACTGGACATACAGTTTGTGTTTTATGTTGACAGCCATAGGTTACAGAAAACCCAGTTTTTTATCTAGTCAATTTTTTTCTGGGTACCCAGAAATGCTTGGAATAATTTTGGGCTCATATTAGATTTTCATATTTAATTTTATAGTTTTTTTTAAAAAAATAATAATAATCTGCAATAGAATTCAGCTCTGGCCTTAGATCTAAATGTATGTGTGTGAAGCTTTTATCTTGGTAATTTGAATCCTAACCCTTGCCCCCCATACTCCAAAATCATTTATATTTGTGAAGTGGTCATTACGCCAATGGTACGCACACAATGAAGAGGGAATAGAGTTCTAAATTTTAATACAAATGCTCGTGACAAACTCCTCTCAAAAGTAATAATAACTTCTAATGGATATTAGCCCATAATTCTTATACAGTTACAACCTTACAGTAGAGCTCTTTGATCAATTAATATTATGATGTATTTGTTGCTATTTTTTTTTAATAAGAGTATCTGTTGTTTTTAATTCTGAATAAAGTTCCATTCAAAAAAAAATTCTGAATAAAGTTAGATGTTTTCTTATTAAAAAAAAAAAAAGATAAAAAAAGTCGGGCATAGAGAATGATCGGAACTTGAAATGTATCAGTCATTGTAACTATTATGATTCATTAGTATTTTTTTTTTTTTAATTATTTTTTGGCAATTACAAAAGACAATCAGTCGCACACACTCTGCTAATTAATTGACAGATTTATTTAGAATTAATTAAGTTAATTTTCTCCAAAGGTGACCAAATTCAGTTAACTAGTATTTGTTTGGTATTGAAACCCCAATATCAGAATAGATTCATTGATATTTCAGTAGATAACCTTTAATTAAACACACAGTAATAGATTCCATGATATTTTACACCAAAACAAAAACCTTTCAACTGACTTGTTTGAAATTTGACCGCTACGACGCTAGGACATTGACCTTGAATTTTATTGTGAATACAGTAAAAATTAAAAATCACGTGATACATTAATAGAAAGTTAGATGATTTAATAATTTATTCCATCAAACAAATCAGGTAAAATAAATAAATAAAAATCCTCAAATAGTTTAATATTTAAACATTTATCCTGCATGCTTTTAACTTACGTATTTGACAATTTTGATTTGCGGTGCTAATTGTTAAGACCTCAAAGCAGACAAACATAGGTTTTGACCCAAAACTTTGGGTCCATGCCCATCAGCCCCTCAAATATGAATATTTTCAAGCCCATTAATACCTGCCGCCATGCATTATTTCACGCAAATAATGTGATTGAATTGAAGTGCACTTTCCTGGAAATTTCGAATCAAATTGAATCTCAAAACTGTCATAGATGTTCTGGAATCAGAGGAAAAATATAATTTTGAAAAGGATAGCGTAAGATAGTTATATGAATTTCATTGTAAATGACACCATGTGATTTTGAGGATAATTTATAAAATTTAATGGATTAGATAAGTCATAGACTCATGGTACATAGTTGTTGTTGGTCCAACCAATTTCATAAGACCTAGTTACGGGCCGAAGGTTCATTTGGTTTGAAATTGGACCCAAATAGTATTATTCAAAACCAATTGAAGTAGGGATGGTATCTGCTAATAATATTTAATTGTTTTTCTAAAGATTTTATGCCCCGCCAGTTCTAGCCACTTTTGTCTTCTTCCATTACTAACCCAATCATGAAATATTGCTCTATTTGCAAAGCTAAGGGTTTTATCCTTTGCCAAACGTAAATTTTATATTTTCAACCACTCACCACATCTTAGTCACGATGTTACTTGTTACATGTAAATTAAATTTTCAACTAACAAACAAATAGGGATTTGAACGAATCTCACCAGTCCACAAGAAATTGTCTTTATTGTATACTGAAATTTCATCAAAATCGGAGTTGAATTAACCTTCCAATAATGACTTGAAAGTAACTAACTTATGGAAAAAAATTTTAAGATATCTCTCTCTCTCTCTTTTCTTTCTTTCTTTCTTTCCCCTTCCCCCCCGCCATAAACCACAAAGCTAATGCTTACAAAAATGATTACGCATGAAAAAGTAACTGATTAATTTTATTTATATATTTATTTCAAGTGCGAGGATTGGCACCCTCTTATAAGAGGAATTGCCCATCAAATCTCCCCCTCTAGATTATGTGACGGCTCCTCCAATTCCCCTTTTCTTCTACATATTTCGACCTTTTCTAGGAGCAATGATTTTGTCATTATATTTGTGCATTCTGACAAGTGTTGACTTTCCAAGTAATAACATCTTCATCTTAAATGCATCTCGAATCCAATAATAACTCACATCAATATACTTAAATCTTGAATGAAAAGATGGATTCTTACAAAGATTTACATCACTATGACTATCACAATAAAGAACATACTCAGTGACAACAATTTTTGTATCCTGAAATAAACAATTTTATCCAAAACAATTATTTACTTGCTTCAGTGACAACAATATACTCAGCCCTTGTAGTAGACGAAGAAACATTATATATATATATATATATATATATATATATATATATATATATATTTATCCAATTTGGATTACCATGACATTATTACTCCTGAATAAGTGATCAAGTACCCTGAAATAAGCCTTGTAAAATCAACAATGCCAATCATATTTGCATTTGTGAACCTATCAAGCATAGGTTTACCATTGTCAAAAAGCAAACACGCTATGGAAATTGCTCTAGGTTACTTAAGGATTTATTTCATGTATGCCCAATGTTCTTTTCTAAGATTAGAAAGAAATTAACTAATAACTTAAACAACATGAGTAAGATAAGATCGGGCTTTATGCTTATATCATGGCATACAATAAAATACCAACGGTTGATGTATATGGCAATTTCTTCAGCTTCTTTCCCAACTTTAAGGCAATTATTAGAACTTAGCTTCAAGTGATTTACAAGTGAGTATTTACTGGTCTTTCCTTGCCCATGTTGAACCTATCCAATACCTTCTCATTGTAACTCTCTTGAGATAACCACAATTTTCTATTCCTCCTATCACAAGAGATCTTTATACTATGTTTTAGCTATGCCAGTCCCAAGCCCTTCACAGCAAAGAACTTACTCAAAAAAAAAAAAATTTTTGACTGGTCAATTTTACTTGTGTCTTCACCAGCAAGCAAATTGTAGGGTTCCAGCCTAAGGTCTCTAATGCTAAAGTCAAGAAACCTCAAATAACTTACAGAGTAATATAGTCTAGGTGTCTCACCCCTAGAAAAATGCAGCAAGGTGGGTCTTTTATTGGGGACTTAGATTACCGTTTTAGGCCATTAATGTCCCCTTTTATAATTGGGGATGATCACTGCTCTAAATATATAATAGAAGTGATTTTTATTTTTTTTAAATACAAGATAGAAATTATACATTAGTCTAATCTAAGTGTATGTGTGTGTGAAGTTTACTCCTAGAGACTTAAACCCCAGTCTTTACCCCTCACACCCTACAAGTACTTATATTTATGGAGTAACTATCGCACTAAGAGTATGCAGTGATATAGTAGAGGTGATTTGATAACTCTTGCAGCTATTGGGTAATGGTAGTTTGTTACAACATTTAATGTTCCGTCGATCATGTTCTTCATTTACTACTAACTTGGAGCTAATTTAGGTTCGTCCATCATGTTTAATGACCTTATCATATTGTGTCCTTCCTATCAAAAGTTATGATAATCTATTCTTTTTATTACTTCTTGAGATGAAACTAAATTAATGGTACAGTGAATCTAATCATTCTTATGCATCATATAAGATTTACAATTTTTAATGATAACAAAGAATAATGTGTGGTCACTTTATATTATTAATGTGTATATCTTATGCACGGTAAGGTTTTAATACATAATGTGTGGTCAATTTGTAAGACACTAATATATAACAACTATGAGACACATTAATATCTTAATGGATCCAGTCCCCAAGATCTAAATCCTGTCAAAATTCAAGTGTTATCTGAAATAGTGAAATGAATGGGAGTAAAGCGTCTAACTTTTCTGACTTTTCTTCTCTTTCGATGAATTTTAACTTTGTTTTTTTTTTTTTTTTTTATAAATGAAATCCCTGTCCCTTTATGAATGCATGAAATTATCCTTTCAGCTGATAAGTCATGACATAGAACCGCTCTAAATGAATTAATTAATGGAACATTGATGTGACACCGCTCTGCAAAATGAGATTCGTCCTCATAATACGCAAAAATGATAAGGATGGTTAAGATCTGAACTGTAATTCGAGTAAGAATGAAGCACTTGTCATTTCAAACCCCAAAACTTGATAGGCTTCTCTGTCTACCGTGCTCTTGCACGGTTGTGCTTGTCTCACTTAGCCATATTAGTTGACTTCAGATGCACAATACCAAAATCAAATTTACTTTAACTACATGAAGTCTTTCAATCCCCAAAAGGTGTTACAAAATTCCCTTATCACATCAACTTTACAAAAATGATTAAAAAAAAAGAGAGGATAAATTAAGATACAGATTTTGATGATTTCAGAGCATGATATTCTTATCATTACAATGAAATTTCAAAGGGAAAAAAAAAATTAAAAATTGAAAGAAGAACACAAGGAATTGACTACAAGAAAGAAAGAGAGACTAAAAGAACAGAGAAGTGTTATAGATATTTGATTCATCACCAAGGCCTAGCAGCAGCACTCTCCGATGAACATGAACTTAAAAGTTGTTCCAAGTAATCTGCACCTAAATCCTCAAAGACCACCACATTCTCTACCCTTTTGGTCTTCTTGCTTATAACTTTCCTTCTCATGGAGTGCTTTCTCTTAAGAGCCACAACAGGGGAGCACCCATCTTCGGAACTATAATTCATTTCCCTAAGCGATTCCCTCACTCTTTCAACTGGAAAATTGAGTATAGCTGAGGAACCCCGCATGGAAAAAGCAGCTTGGTCATAAGCCAAAGCAGCTGCTTCAGCACTATCAAATGTCCCTAACCACACCCTTATGCCATGTCTAGTTGAATCCCTTATCTCAGCTGCAAATTTCCCCCATGGCCTCCTCCGAACACCTCTATAAGACTTTTCCTTCTTTGGGCTTTCCTCTGATATTGAACTTACCTCTTCTTCCTTGACTTGTTTCAGAAATGTATCCGAGGTTACTTGGTCATTGGAGTTAGAGAGTAGACCAAAAAGAAGCATTTCTTCCGAGTCATTCTCATTGAAAGGAAGAAAATTGGGGTGGTTCAAATTTAGGCCATCCCAAGAGAAAGAGTCTAGTGACTCAAATGAAGATTCTGATGAAAATTCAGAATTTTGAGTTGGGGAGTGGAAGATTGAAGAATCCATTTAATCAAAAATATGTATTGGAATGACTTCTTTTTTTCGGCTTTGATTGTGTACTCAAAATATTGTGTGTAATCTCTCACTTGGCCATGTAGCGGTGAGCGTAGAATTAGAAGCCACACCCACTTTATATAGACCCAAATGGAAGGGTAAAAGGGTAAAAATGTGAAAGGAAAAGAGGTTAAAAAAACAAAAAAAAGGGTAAAAGAAAAAGACACTGACGAAGATGTGATGGGGCTATTTAATTGTTTGTTTTTTTGTTATTTTATATTTGATTATTATAATAATAATTGATTGGAATCAAAATTATCCTTGGAATGCACACAGTAACAAGTCCACAGAATGGGTTAATTGGACACATGGGTCAATTGAAGCCTGGCGGCTTGGTCAAGACTCAAGAGGGGCGATTTGCAATGACGTCAGCATCTTGGGACCAGTTGTATACGTGTCACGCCTGCACGTGAGCGATGTTGATTCCTCATGTCATGAGGACGATAGACCGTAGGGTTTTTTTTTTTCTTTTCTCAGGGGATAAGCATGATACTTTAATGATATTTTCTTTTTCCTTTTAAATATTTATAGGGATGGTGGAATTTCTCTTCAAAAAAAAGGGATGGTATTTTAATTTATAGTATTCACTTTATAATAATTGTTTTTATTATTATAATAAGACACTAATTGATTATAAAAAAATTATTAATTAAGTTAATTGAAACTTATCTTAAATGACATATTTTAAGTGAAAAAAAATAATTAGGGTTGTATTCCTTTCATAAATATCTTACATGATTTATTTTACATTCAATTCTCACATTTATATATCATTTTTTAAATATGGATATTTTATATATATATATATATATATATATATATATATTTTTTTTTTTGCTTTTAGTTTTAAATGAGAATGAGAGAATATTTATCTTAAATTTTAAAGAAATCTTGACATCCTTGGATATAAAGTTTGCATGTCGTTGATTAGTGGGTGTTTACTTCAACTGGTATTATTATTTGGTCTTCTTAGCTATAGTTTCACAATCTATCACAATATGTATGCAGGGAAATAGCATTATTATGCAGGAAGTAGGAACTCATAGAAAAACTATTTGTGCTTACAAATTAACTTGTTTATTTTGTTTAGTTTCAAAAAAAAAAAAAAAACTTGTTTATTTAGATATCAGTTTATTTTTATATTTTTTAGGTATAATTATTCTTTTCCATGACTTATTTTTAAAACAAGTGTCAAACTACAATTTTGGTCCCTCGACTATTAATAGTATTAATTTCATCCTTCAACTTTCAAAATGAAGGTCCTTCAACTATTAATTGTACGAATTTCATTTTGAAACTTTCAAAATCAAGTGGGTTTTAGTTAGCTCAACTGGTAAAGTCTTTAATAATTGTATAAAAGATATGAGGTTCAATTTCCGTCTACACCAAAAAACTGATTGGTATTTTGGTCTGATGATAAAAAGCCATCATCAGCAGCGGATGCCATAGGATAAAACTCTCTCTCTCAAAAAAAAAAAAAAAATTCAAAATCAAGTTTATTTTATCCCTCAACTTTAAAGATCAAGTTAATTTTTATCGTTAAAAATTAATTAAATTAAGGACAAAATTGAGTTGATTTTTGAAGGTTAAAAACTAAAATTGACGCATATGAATAATTATTTCAAGAACATTAATAATGTGCTTGAAATGGTAGTCCACCTGAAGCAAAGGGATCACGTCCTAACTCCTAACAACCTTTTACAAACATAACTCCAAGTAGCTAATAGGGGAGAGAAGGGGGCAACAAATATGAGCTAAAAGCCCAATAAATGGTTATTCACACACTACTATCACAAGGGAGGGCAGGGAGTGGGTAACAAAAGAGCACTAGATTGTATTAGCAATTACAATAAGTCGATAAAATTCAAAAATCAATATGTAAAAATTAGGCAAAACAAAAGAGAATAAATAAACTATGCACACATAAGTAATTGGAGAAACGTATCAAAAAAAAAAAAAAAGTAATTGGAGAAAGTTTTGTGAATATAAAAGAATAAGCACGATATAATAGATACGATATTCTAATATGCAATCTTTATGTATCCTATGCCCCGTGGGAGAGGAGAGATAAGAAGGGTTATGTATTACTCTCATGAAATGATAGGGTAATGGTTTATTAATGGTGGGATGGTTTGGCCATTGTGGTAGCAAGATGTTGCGGAAGTCTGAAAAAAACACACACGACACTCTTTTTAATGAACAAAAACTAAACTGTTAGTTTCTGGGTAGTAAACCTCGAATCTAAGAAAGGTTCCTTGAATCCACAAGGAAAAAGGGTCTAGAATCCACTAGAAAATAAAAAGACAAAACGTCTACATTTTATTGATTGAATAATTATTAAAAAACGTATACAAACTTAGGGGCCTATTTAAGAGCTCCGTAAAACTTGACAGATAAGAAAATATAATGTAAAATAACTCCTAATCGACACCTAACCATAACATGAACCAAATTTGACCTAAAAAACATTAAAAACACCTAAAAATAAGGAAATAATAACCTTAAATCTAAAATAACGAAAATTACAAATTAAATACCAAAATTAATAAATTACAATAATTAAATTGTAGATTATGTCCTACATTAGAACCCTCCACTTGAAACAAACTCGTCCTCGAGTTCATCTTTGAAATCTAAAATCTTCCATGCCAAGAGAACAAATACTTTGAATACTTTATCTTTCTTGGCTTCTTGCCAAACTTGAAAGTCATCAATTGAGCAACTTGAACTTCTTGTCCCTTGATCTTCATGCAATTGACAATATTCACCAAATAAGAGTCAGTAATCAAATCAAATCTTTCCACTCCAATAAAATTAATAAACTTTATTTCGGTGTCTCCCATCAAAATAATAGGATTTTAAACGTTGCAATCATCTAACTTGACTTCATCGAGATCGTTGACAACTTCCTCTATAATTTCTTCTTTAATGGTTTCTACTATCTCGACCTCAAGATCTTTCTTTATAACAGGGTCTTCATTAATCTCTTCCACAATTTTGATTTCAGGTTCTTCTTTTATAACAAGGCCTTCATTAATTTCCTCAAAAATCTCTCTATATATATATATATATTTTTTTTTTTTTGACTTCTACATAATCTTCAAATACAATATTTACTTCAACATGCAATTCATCCTTTAATGGTGGAATATATAGCTTTTCAAAATAATTTAAATATGAACTTCTTGGCCAATAATAATCTTGTATTGTATATGACAAGATTTCTTCACAATCCAAAGGATAAAATTTGATAGCAAGCATCTTTTTCATCCTTGGTCATGAACGAATTTTGTTTTTACCTTGTCCGATTCTATCAGATTGTACTCGTTCTCACCAACTTAAGGCATACTCACTAAGTTTATACAAAGCAAGTCTAACTTTTCTCTCATAATAAATATTCTCAAAGTCAAATAAATCCTCTAGATCAAGTAACCAATCAAGAAAATCCTCTTTATAAAAATAACCATTAAAACTTGCAATTATTCTATAAGGTCTATATGAAATTTGCTTATCAATAGGTTGCCCGTGAGTTATGTCTCCGCGACAGTTGTCCCTATTGTTTCCGTGCTCTAACGATGACATCTTAGCAAATATATTTGTGAGTGTTAGTTGTTCATCACATAATAAGTGCTAAGTTTTCTATCACCGAAATTACTACCGTCGCATACGCCAGCCACCAGCCTAATCAAGGCTTTGATACCAACTGATGCGGGAAGCCTGAAAAAAGCACACACGATATTCTCTTTGATGAACAAAAACTAAATTGTTAGTTTCTGGGTAATAAATCTCGAATCCATGAGGGGTTTTTTTGAATCTACAAGGAAAAAGAATCTAGAATCCACCAAAAAATAGAAAAACAAAAGTCTAAATTTTTATTAATATTAATAATTGTTAAAAAAAAAACAAACAAACAAACAAACATGTACAGACTTAAGGGCAAATTTAAGGGCTCCATAAAACTTGACAAACAAGAAAGTATAACGTAAAATAACTCATAATTGATACCTAACCATAATAGGAACCAAATTTGACCTGCAAAACATTTGAAGCACCTAAACACACAAGGAACTAATAACCCTAAATATAAAATAATGAAAATTACAAATTAAATACCAAAATTAATAAATTATAATAATTAAATTGTAGATTCTGTCTTACATCATTGCATAGTAGCAATGCTAATGAGTGGCGATGGTGGAAATGGCAATAATTCAGTACGCAGTGATAGACATGATGATGATGGTGGCAACAATAGTAATAGTGATGGCAGCTACATTGCCAGTGATAGTAGTGGTGGTGATGGTGGTATCACTGGTGAGAAGGGTATTGACATGGTGGCAATTATGGTGGTGGTGGTGCTAGTAGTAGTATGAAAGTAGCAATGGAAGGTTGTATGATGGGGTACTACGTAAATGTCTCATGGGAGTCTTATCGATGCCCAACCTTTAAGAGTCCTTATCTTTTCTACTAGTTATCTTATCTTTATTTGAGTAGTCCTAGTTATCTAGGTATCTTATCTCTATTTGAATATTTGAATAATTATCTAGTAATTATATTTAGTTATCTTAGGAGATTGTTGCTCTTTAAATAAACGTGTATGGCATTAGGCCAATTGTAGAGGAATTTTGCTATTGAACTGTGGTTTGTCTTCCACCCAAAGGAAGCCATTTATCAATTCCATCTCTATTGTTATCAATTGGTATCAAAGCATGGCCACCAACAAGGACAAGATTGAGGAATTGGAGAGTGAAATGCAGGAGCTGAAACAGAGCATGCAAAAGATGACCACAAAGTCCCAATCTCTTGGTTCATTTGTGTGTGAAATTAAAGAGATGCTATCCAAATCCCATGACAAATAAGATTTTCTCTCAACCCCAAAATCAGATGAGCAAGGGACCTCATCACACACTGGAGAGAAATCAGATCAGTCAACTGGGTTCAAAACTAAAACGTATGATCAACCACAACCCACCAAGCTGGATTTTCCAAAATACTCGGGTGATGATCCAACGGTTTGGCTTGATCGTGTAATGCAATATTTTGACAACCAAGGGACATCTGAAGATCGTAAAGTCACGTTGGCAGCCTTTCATTTGGAAGGAGAAGCAAACCAATGGTGGCAATGGATGAAGAAGGTGTATCATGAGGAGAAGATTGAAATCACTTGGGAAAAATTTAAAAAGGAGTTACTGGTCCGATTTTGGGCCAACAAAGGCTGAGAATTTTGACGAGGCTTTGTCTCGAATATGTCAAAGTGGGACACTTAGGGAGTACCAGCAGGAGTTTGAGAGACTTGCTAATCGGGTCGATGGTTGGCCTCAAAAGGCATTGGTGGGAGCATTCATGGGTGGACTAAAGGATGACATTGCTTCAGAAATTCGGATGTTCAAACCAAAAACACTCTCAAAAGCTATTGAGTTAGCGAGAATTAGGGATAAAAGTGTGGATAGACAACGACGACAGAACAAGGCAGATCAATCACAAACAAATAAGGTAGCCCTGTCAGAGTAGAGTGTCAATCCTACCAACACATCTGGACCAACGAGTCAAACAAACAGAATTGTAAGTACAAAAAAAATCTCTTGGGAGGAAATGCAAAGGCGGAGGGAGAAAGGGCTATGCTTCAATTGCAATGAAAAGTTCACACAAGGATATCGCTGTGCAACTTCACAAGCATTTGCCATTGAAGTTTGTCCACATCAAGAATTCTTAGAAGGTGGTGGAGATTCAGCTTAGGAAGACGAATCTCGTGGACAAGGTTCAAATTCAAGGGCGGGCGAATGATGGGGTACTACGTAAATGTCTCATGAGAGTCCTACCGTTGCCCAACCTTTGAGAGTCCTTATCTTTTCTACTAGTTATAGTCCTAGTTATCTAGGTATCTTATCTCTATTTGAATATTTGAATAATTATCTAGTAATTATATCTAGTTATCTTAGGAGATTGTTGCTCTTTAAATGAACGTGTATGGCATTAGGCCAATTGTTGAGGAATTTTGCTATTGAACTGTGGTTTGTCTTCCACCCAAAGGAAGTCATTTATCAATTCCATCTCTGTTGCTATCATTGTATAACAATAATAATATTGGTAAAATTTTTAAATGATATATTTTTCTATGGAATTTGAACTTGGGATTTGAAATTGAAGGTTTGAAAATCAAGTTCAAACCTGTTAACCTAAACAATGAAAATATATTAGGACTTTCCAAATTTCTGTTTTGAGTAAACTTCCACGTCAAAATGTCTCATCCAAACACATATGTTCGGCAAACTATTTCACACCCAAAATCATTAAGGATTATCAATTCATCATATGTGTGTGTGTGATAGATAGATAATGAAGAAAGGAAGACATGGGGTTCAAACTTCAAACCACATAATAGCCACTCTTATCGAATTTAATTTTCTTCAGCAACACAATTTTCAAATATCATAGAGTCTCATTCATCCCAACTAGTTTTTTTTTTTTTTTTTCCTACGTAGATGTTTTTCTATAGAAACAAATAATGGGTAGTTCCCATATCGTTTGAATTATTTTTGTTATTTAGTAGTTTTTTCTTTACATATCTCATTTCTCCTTCGCTTCATAGTGGATTAATGTGAAGTGTTTTAGCGAAAATCATATATTGCTGCTAATTTCACGTGACCTTAACACCTAAACGATAACGACCTTTTAATTGAATCCCGATGCCTAAATGAATTTTCTTCAAGAATTGTTTCTAGATTGTGACATACAATAGTAAAATCATTATCCTAAATGCACATCCATTCAATCACAGTAGGAAATAGATGCTTTGAATGGTCCAGATACAGGCCCCCTTGAGCCTCACCAAATGTTTCAAAAGTCATGAAAACTTGGAGATTTTGTTCAAGTTTGAAAGTCCTCCCAAAAAAATGGATTTTTTTTTTTTTTTTCTTGGTTTGAGAGTGACCACTATTCTAAGCACGAGAGCATCTTTGAAATTCAAGGGTTCCATATGGAACTTCTAGGAAACACCCATTTTGGGATAATTCTTTTAACATGTACGTCATACCCCCCCGGACATAAGACAAAGAAACTTTCATCACTCTTAGCATTTTCATTTTCTTGATGTACAATATCAAATTACATATGATTTCTTCCCCTACTTTTTAGGGTAGAAAAGTATTAATCTAAATTGATTGATACACGCCTATTGTTGGAAGGAAAATTTGCAGAGGTTTCTCTCCAAAGGAGACACGAGTGCATCTTCTTTGCCTTTACTGCAAAGATTTTAGTTCAGCATATGAGATTAAAAGAAATTATAAGCAAAGAAATATAATTTTCATAAAATGTAAAACCATGATTAAAAAAAATCATAAACAAGGATTCATGAGGAGATTCGATAAATCCATCAATATAAGTTCATTTTGGATTTAATTGGGCCCAATATAATCTAATAATACCCATTTTCACTAAATGTATATATTGCAAACAATTAAAAAATATAAAGAATGTAAATAAATCTATATAGAAGTATTAAAAATATGAAAATAACAAATTTTTTTTAAATTAATGGAATGGACGGTAGGACCTATGAAAGTGGGTGGAAACCTTAGGTATAGTAGGATTTTTTGTGCACATTTGATTGGTCTTATAATTTTTGTCATGACCGAAAGTCTGGAAGTAAGACCTAGCCACATTTTCTTAAAATCCAAAATAATGAATAAATTAAAACTCATTATAATTGTTAATATAACTTAGATTAGTACATGTTGGATCATGGATATAGAACTTAAAATGCATTTTCTTTTTTCCTTTTTCTTTTTTTGAGAAACAAAAAAAAAAATGCATTTTCAAGTTAGGAGTCATATATCCATTTCTCTTATTAAAGAGAATTTGGGTTCAAAATCTCTCTCCCCACTTAAATGTAAAATGTAAAAGGAAAAAGAAAAAACACACATTTGGAAAATATCCTCACAATTGAAATTCATACAATTCCGAGAAAACCCATGACACCCCGATCGATTCCGCCCATGTGTCTATGAATTGAGGTGAATTGGCAACGCCCGTGTGCATATAGGAATGAAGTCAATTTGGGGGCAATAAGAGCATTAGCATTTCTGTGGACACCTTTTGTTTTCAGGTGAAATGTCACAAGCATCATATTTGTTTTTTAACAGCCAGCTACCTTTCCCCTGTGGGTCAAATGGTAAGGACTACACATAACTGTTTACAAATGGAAAAAAGGCAAAAATTTTGGAGATTATGACAGTACTAGGCATATGCGGCTCAAATTAGCTTGATTTTTCTCTTGAGGTAGCGTTCCCTTTTTTGTCAATACCAAGTGAGCAGATAGAAAATAGTGAAATAGACAAAGGTCTGTTTTTCTCAAAAAGAAAAGAAAAGAAAAGAAAAAGATAAGTGTGTGTTTAGAAAAATTTAATATTCAGTTTATTTTCATTATCAATTTATCTATGGTTTTCAAAAGTTCACTTTATTATGTACAACTATTTTTTTATCAAAATATTTTTTTAATGCAACATAATAATAATAATAATAATCGTGGAGTCGAAGAATTTGGCAATCGCGGCCAACTTTATACTAGGCCCAAGGCCCATGTCAAGAAAGAAGAAGTGGTCGAGGACGAAAGAAGCAAGTCCAAAGTGCCATGAAACGTCGCCGAGGACGATTCTGCCCTCGACGAACCGAGATCACAGAAGGGAAGAGTGGCATGCCATCAAAGGCAGCCTCTCAGAGCATCCCAAGGAAAATGACAGGTACAATGAGTCAGCCATGGGAGCACGGTGGGGGATCAATTCAATGAGGAACTGTCACCTCCACATTAAATGCTCACAACTAACGTCCTGGCCACATTGATGAGGGAATGACCCCTGAACAATGCTACCTCGGTTACCGCAACTCGCAGAACGCCAGAGATGGTGTCTGATGGGACAGGCACTCAAGTATAGGCTTGGATGATCAACAGGTGGAAGACCAAGATCGTTTAAAGGGGACTATATAATCGGAGAAACCCACCATAGAAAGGGGGCACTGTAACAATCTGAAGAACTCCTGTAATCATGCTCAGTCAATATTTACTAGAGCGAAACTCCTCGGATTGTGCCAAGAACAAACTTTCTTTAATTGACTCATTTCATCTCTGTTTGATTGTCACGAACACCACATTAACTGTTGTCCATGCACTAAAGCTTAGCTCTTTCACCCATTCTTTACAAATTCATTGTATTAGGCTAGTTGGGTCTGAGTCCACTCATCCAGTAATAGAAGTGCTCAAACCCAGTACCTACAATTGGCGCCGTTTATGGGGAGGGGCTTGTGTGATAGTGAGTGCAACGGTTAGTTAAGGTAGGATCGGGCCCCCGTCAGCAAAAGCCCCTGGGAAAAACCATTATGGTGGCCAGCTTACTACGTAAGTAAGACGCTACATGGAGCACACACAGTTGTTGTCTTAACTCAGCTTCTGCTCAGGTCTATACTTCGAAGTGCGGATTATACGGGGAGGATTGCTAAATGGGGCACAATTCTAAGGGTTTCTGACATCAAATACATGCCTCGGACCTCCATAAAGGGTCAAGTCCTGGCTCGCTTGGTGGCCGAGTTTACTGAACCACCTGTGGAAACAATGGCAGCAACACAGAGCGATCCAAAGGGGCTTCGCTGCGGGGCTAGTTCTGGAGGGTACATATTGATATCTCCTAATCTATTGAAGTGGTTAAACAGAACCTTAGCTATGACGGGTCCTTGAACCTCCTTCTTTAGGGGAATTAACACACACTGACAATTATCTAAGTGTTAGACAGAACCAAGGTTTCACGTGGCTCCTCATACCACAAACCTATAGGGAAACTAATAACTTTTGACAATTATCTAAGTGTTAGACGGAACCAAGGTCTTGCATGGCTCCTTGGACCACAAACCTATGGGGAAACTAATAACTTTTGATAATTATCTACAGTATTAGACAGAACCAAGGTCTTGCATGGCTCCTTGGACCACAAACCTATGGGAAAACTAACAACTTTTGACAATTATCTAAGTGTTAGACCGAACCGAGGTTTAGCATGGCTCCTCGGACCACAGCCCTTGAGGGGATTAACTAGTTCAAGCATCTATCTGAGTGATGAGCAAAATCTAAAAGGAGTCCGGCTCCTTGGGTCGCCTACCCTTTCCCCACTCAACAAAAATGTAAACGAATGTAAGTCCATGAGCATCACTTAAGGTGTTCCAAGTGTGTTCAACAAAAAAAAAGGGGAGTGGCGAACTGCGTAGATGAGAATACTCCCTTATCAGGTAAAGCATGAGTTGAAGTTTGCATTGTGGGTCTAACATTTTTTGTTACCCATTCAATAAAAAAATCTTAGCTACGTCGGGTCCCTCAGACCTCCTGCTAAGAAGAACCTTGGGTAGGTTGGGTCCTTGGACCTTCTGCCAAATGCTTAAACAGAACCTAAGGTATGCATGAGTCCTCGGACCACATGCTTTGGGAAAGTTAACACTATGACATCATTATAAATGTCGAAAAGAGCCTTAATACACAATGGTCCCCTCGGATAACTTACTTTCAATTCAACATTCTTTGTTGGTTGTGCAGCTTGCGGTATAGGGCCCACGGTTATTTTCCTGATTGTTTCTATATAGTTAATTTATTTAAGGTTAGCAGCCAGGCGTTATTGTTATTATGTTAAAATCAGGGTGACAACTTTCTCGTTACAGTCAACAGCATCAATTCTAAGTCCCATTGGAGGGAAAAATAACAACACACCCATTAATGAAATAGTTACTACAGAGAAAGAAAAGATTCATAAAGTAAAAAGTGCAGCCATTTTCATTAAATAAAGGAAAGGTACATCATATATAAAGCGGCTTAAGCAGGCTTGTTGTAAAGCTAACTATAAAAAGAGAAAGCCCATAGGAATGGTAGATTCACAATCTTGTTCTAGCAGCAATCGAGCCAGTATGGATGGTACCGGCAATGAGAAAGAAGAAGAGGCGGAAACGCTAGATGGGCCCTTTTTTCCCCTAACTGCAAGATGTTCTGCTATCAAGGCTGAGAAACAGGAAACCCGTTTATCCTTGTCCTTGTTGATCTGCTTGATCAACCTTAGGTCGCTTTCACATCTATACACACAGGATATATGTCGCCAGGTAAGACCCGAACTTTGTCGCACCAAAAATCTAATGTGATCTACACCAGCTTTGGTTCTTGGCTGAAAAATGAGGGTCTTCTTTCTTGCTCGGTTAAAAGGTAGAAACATCTTTGGCCTCTGCTTTCTTTATCTCAACTGCGTCATCCAAGCTCTGGGCGGCATCCTTGATTTCTGAGGGGGGCTTAGTTTCCTTGCCCTCACCTTTATCCTCGGCCAACTCATTCCCTGGGCATTAATCATGATCTTGGCAAGGTCCTTAGGAATGCCTGAAGGGCTAAGAACTTGAGATTCCTGCAGAACTCAAGGATCTGCGAATGAGAAAGAATGATTTCCCCAGGGTGCCTTATATAGAAGGCGAAACCTAGTGGAAATTAATTCGCACAAGATTTAAAGTAGGAGTTACAAGCGAAGTAAATCCTGCCCAATTTCCAAAGAAATCCTCCACCGTTGGATCTGCGTCACTTTATAAAGATATTAATGAGGGCGCGCTCCGTATACCGAAGCGCCAGGAACATGCCTTGGACAAATGAAGAGACTCTGGCACTGACAGAGGACAAGATTTGACAAGCCATGACAAAGGTTCGAGGACATCAAAATCCTCCTCACCGTCCAAGGAGTCAGACAGCAGGATTTTGAGGGGCTATTGTGGGGTTGAAGAATTTGGCAATCGCGGCCCACTTTATACTAGGCCCAAGGCCCACGCCGAGAAAGAAGAAGTGGCCGAGGACGAAAGAAGCAAGTCCAAAGTGCCCTGAAACGTCGCCGAGGACGATCCTGCCCTCGGCGAACTGAGATCACAGAAGAGAAGAGAGGCATGCCATCAAAGGCAGCCTCTCAGAGCATCCCAAGAAAAAGGACAGGTACAATAAGTCAGCCATGGGAGCACGGTGGAGAATCAATTCAAGGAGGAACTGTCACCTCCGAATTAAATGCCCACAACTGACGTTCTGACCCCTGAACAATGCTACCTCGGTTATTGCAACTCGCAGAACGCCAGAGAGGGTGTCTGATGGGACAGACACTCAAGTATAGGCTTGGATGATCAACAGGTGGAAGACCAAGATCGTTTAAAGAGGACTATATAATAGGAGAAACCCACCATAGAGGGGGGCACTGTAACAATCTGAAGAACTCCTGTAATCATGCTCAGTCAATATTTACTAGAGTGAAGCTTCTCGGATTGTGCCAAGAACAAACTTTCTTTGATTAACTCATTTCATCTCTGTTTGATTGTTACAAACGCCACATTAACTGTTGTCCATGCACTAAAGCCTAGCTCTTTCACCCATTCTCTACAAATTCATTGTATTGAGCTAGTTGGGTCTGAGTCCACTCATCCAGTAATAGAAGTGCTCAAACCCAGTTTCTACAATAATAATAATAATAATAATAAAAGCTATTCCAAAAGGATTCTAGGAAGATTTGGCAAACAAGTTGAGTTGATTGGTTATGGATTCAACGTGATCAGGATTGGACTTTTTATTTATTTATGAATGATCGGGATTAGATTCAAGTAAGAAACAAATTGTCCTAAACGATTTACAAAACTTATGCCCATTAGGCCATTATCCAATTTTCTTAGAATTGAGTCTAACTTGGTATTTCTCGCATCTTTTTCAAAGGCAAAAAATAATAAAAATAAACAAATACTTGTTAATATTGTCTTCGTCTTCTTTTCAATACAAGAAGGGGAAAAAAAAAGTAAAAAAGATTCTAAAATATAAAATATAAATAATACATAGATTCTTAAGTTTATAGAGTTCAAGGTTCACTAATTTGAACATTTCAAGTCTCGACCTTATTAAGAAAGAATATATAAATACTTTTTAGAATAAAAGAACATAGAAAAGAAATTAAAACAAAAAACAAAAAAGATTAAGAAGTGAACGTGTGGGACATGTTTACACAAAATTAAAAAGCCAAAACCGAAAAGAATATCTTTAAATAAAATGATCAACACGACTAACTTGCAATAAATTCATAATGAATTTTAATAGGTTGGGTTTAAGTCTATCCGTCTTTTAATGGTTCAGAAAATCTCTACCCGTACCCATTATTTTCCGACGGATTCCGACAAAGTATCGGATTTGGAATTTTGGATCCCATTTTGTCAAATCTAATCCTAGAAAATAGGGATGATATACAGGAAAATAATGCATTTATCTTTGTGGGTTAAGAAAAAATGCCCCATTCCGGGCACCATATTGGTCTCTCTCTTGGTCCTCAATCAATGAAATTTTCAAATTTGACGTCGTCTCTTACCCCAAAAGAAGACAAAAACAGAACTAAAAAGGAAGATAATGACTAAAGCCATTATCTAAATGCAACTCCTACCCTACCTTCCCCTTTAAAATTCAAAGAATCGAATTCTAAAAAATGGACAAGCAATTTTTTTAACTTGAAATAAACGAAGATGGAGAAAGAATGATTAAGAAAAAAAGGAACAAGAACCAGAAGGAAACTACGAGGTCACTTCTGTTTCAAATTTAATTATTATTTTCATTTTCTTTTGTAACACGTGATCAGATATGTGGGTTGCTTTCTTAAATAGAGTAGGGTGGTACTTTTTTTCCTTGGACACACTATGCTCATCACTCCCTAGCTACCACCATATACCATAAGGAGTCTAAAAACTTAAAAATTAAGTGTAAAGCAAAAAAAAATCCAAACACATCACTATATTTGACCAACCTGTTAACGTTAGGCAAGTCATGATGCTTACAGATTCATGGAACATGGTCCATTTAAGGATTTTTCACAGTTAATTTGGCAACTATCAGTTTGCCCCACGCTTTCTGGCCACCTTGCCGCACCCTCTAATTACAACTATTTTCTATATTTCTATAATATAATAATCTTTAGTTTATCTCAAT
The DNA here is from genome assembly GCA_019022515.1 of Quercus aquifolioides. Lineage (NCBI taxonomy): Eukaryota > Viridiplantae > Streptophyta > Magnoliopsida > Fagales > Fagaceae > Quercus > Quercus aquifolioides. Next base: position 17,962,418 of record CM032334.1, on the reverse strand, counting down.
TGATAAAGTTATTTGTTGTCCAATAAAAAATTTAAAGTTCAGTTCCTACCTATACCAAAAATTAATTGGTATTTTAGTCTAATGATAAAGAAAAATCATTATAAAGTAGATATTATAAATTTAAAATACTATCGTGTAATTCTTATTCCTTAGTTGGGTTAAACATCCAAAAATTCAAAATACTTTTTGAAAAAACGTCAAAAATAGATCTAAAATTTATTGATCCAAAAAAAAAAAAAAAAAAAGTGTAAAAATTATCTTTAAATATGATCGTTGAAAAGTTTCAAGGCCTTTTGTCAAAAAAAAGAAGAAGAAAAGTTTCTAGGCTAACTATCCATAATTGTAATAAAATCAAACCACATTAATTTTGTTTGTAATCATAGCCCCGGTGGAGCTTGCAGCAGCTTTAGCTGTGAGTTGGGCTGTTACTTTCGCTATTTTGCAAGTGGAGTTCAAGTTCAAGGGTGTGGCAGAAGGTTATCTATGCTATAAATAACCAGGAAGGGTCAAGAACTGAGTTTGGATATGTTGTAGAAGATATTTGTGCTTTAAGGTCTTCACTACAACGATGTAATTTTTTACATGCGAGGAGGGAAGGCAATCAGTTTACTCATTTTCTTGCTAAAAAAGTATTCCATTTGCAAATTGTAATGTTTGGGTAGGAAAAATACAGACTGATTTGGATGTTGTATTCTAAACACATTTTATTCATCAATAAAAGCTTCACTTACTTTCTTCTTAAAAAAAAATCATAGCTTCGAATGGAGCATAATATAATACTCTATTAATGTCTTCAAGGAGAGTATACTCCCAGATTTATACCGCAAAATTTTGGCTATCAACGTAGTGTGTTGATTCTCCGGGGGAAAAACAAAAGTGTTTTAAAAAAAATTAAAATGTTAAAAATGGGTTTGAAACTTGGCTTTTCTGGGGTGACCTTTTTTATTTTTTGATATGACTGGGATGACCTTTGGCTTTGGTACCATGTCTAGCTACATGAATGGATCCGGGTTCATGCATACTCATACATTTAAGTTGTATATATATATATTCAAAAATGCTAACAGATGTTCTTAGGACAATAGTTAATAATCTATTTAAAAAAGGTTTTTATAAGAAAAAAAAAATTAATTAATATTTTGACAACTTTTTTCATTTCTCATAAAAATAATGTCAAAACATTTTTAAAATGGATTGTTAATCATTATTTTAAGAACACCCATTAACATGACTTTTTTTTATACATACATATTTAATCTGTATATTTAAATTGGTAAAGTTTTTATTTTTGGTAAAGTTACGTCAAGATAGGAGTTTGATTTTTATCACAAATTTTGTTTTAATCAAGCCGCTTTGAAGGGAGAGACAGGCGCATTCTAGAAGGTTTTGGTACTCAAGAATGTATTTATATTTTCCTTTATTCATTATTACATTATGGTTGATGAGTTGTCACTTGTCAATAACTTTTGTGAAATGATTTAACGTAATCAGGAGTAATTCTTCAATACTGTTGAAGTAGAATGTATCTATATTTTCCTTCTTCTTTTTTTCAAGAAACAATTTATATTTTCCTTTAATCATTATTACATTTTTTTTTTACACAATTTTTGACAAATTTATCATTGGATTGCATTTTCTTTTTATATTCTTCATACTTGCAAATTTTTAAGATAATTAGAGATTAATAACTACCATATGTAACATGTTTAGATTTCTAAGTTTTTGTATTATAAAATTATGTATAAAAGATGAGTTTATGAATCGAAAAGTAAGTAAGATATGATTGGTAAGAAATTTAGCATGTATGTTAAGAAAATAAATATCATTTAATTTAATTGTTAGATTTTCAAAATAATTATTTAATAAAAAGTAATTAACCGAAGAAATATTGTATATTATTGAATTAGATATGTGAGTGTGTTTGTGCGTGTGTGTGAGTGTGAGTGTGTGTTCTGATCATTTTGGAGATGTTGATTTTTAAGCATAATTATTAAATCCGGACCAAACGTTGACCTGGTTTATAAGCTGGGTCACTAATTCATCCAGTGGGTCACTGGTCAAACCGCAATGTTAAATAAAAAAATTAAAAATATATAAAAGTAAGTTTGAGAAATCATAACATGAATTTATAAATTAACTATTACAACATACAATCATTAATTATTTAATTTTATACATAGAAAAGTTAATATAACAAAAGAATTCTTATAGTGCTTAATTTATATTTGGCAGAAAAGTTAAGGTCAGCTAAAGCCTAAAGCAATAAACAAAGAGTAATGCGACAAACACAAAATATTTTACAACATTTTTACAAATTGCTGATGTGGCAAATTCTTACTAGGTCTAATATGAGCCCATCATTAACATCACATTTTTACTTGCAATAACTATTTGGAAAATACTAAAGTCACATTAGCGATTTGTAAAAATGTTGTAAAATAGTTTATATCTGTAGTATTACTCATAAACAAATTCAAAGCAACAAAATAGACAAAACTCAAAAAAGAAACAACGATCAGTGTCACAATACACAACAAAAAAAATTAAACAAAAGAAAAAATGCTTAAACTTAAAGGCAATAAACAAAATAAGACAAATGAAGTTTTAATTATTTGATATGCTTATTTGGTCATCCTCATGTGCTAACAGTAGCAACCTCAAGAACTGTGAAAAGTGATGATATAGATTGAATAGGCAGACAATGTTTTTTTTTAAAGGTTTTTTCTTGTTTAAAATGCCATATTATCACAAATTAAACATTAAAAGAGTCAATAGAGTGCACTTATTAATGTAATTTTATACAATTCACAAACCCAGCCGGATCACACGGGTTGCTTAAAACCCACTAGGTTTTATCGGTTTTGACTGGGTCATGTACTCTTCCAATCCAATTGATCACCCAGCTTGGTCTATGTGCTGGGTCACCTAGTTCAGAGGTTTCATAGGTTTTTTACTCATAGTAGAAAATTTTAAGAGTATTTTAGTCATTTTGAAGATTTCAAAGGAAAGTTATTTTAGGCATATTGGAGGTTACTAGGCATGGCAATTGTTACCCGACCCGACTTGACTCGACCTTAATGGGTCAAGTTTTACTTGACCCGTGAAACAGTAGGGTCGAGTCTAAGTTTTTAAAATAAAACTCGAAGCAGGTTCAGGTCGGGTTCGTATTTTAGTGATACCCACCTCGTACCCAGACCTGGACCCGATCCATTAAACTAAAATTACCATAAAACCTAATATATATATATATATAAACTTATTCAGAAAGCCCTAATCCTATCTCATTCTCTCATTCTCATCTGAGCCGCCACCCACCCTCTCTTAATCTCCAGTCACTCTCACCCACATAGTCACACAACCACATAGCCACAGCCTCACTGCCCCCCCCCCCCCCCCCCAACACAACTCCTCAAGCCATCACTCTCACCAACCCACACAGCCACACTCATGGCCTCACGGCTGCCCCCCTCAATCGCTCTCACTCTCCCTCTTCCCTACGCCTTCACCTCACCGTCGACACCAACTCCCCCTCTATCATCGACTCACCGTAACTCACTCTCAATGATTTGGATTCGTTCTCCACAATTTTTTCTTTTGGGTTCATTGCCCATTCTTTTGTGTTTGTGTTAGGATTTGTATTTGTGATTTTGAAAGGAAAAATCATAAATCTAAAATTTTTGTGTTTGTGATAGGATTAGTGTTTGTGATTGTGATTTTGAAAGGAAAATTCATAAATCTAAAATTTGTGTTTTTGATTTCTGTGTTTGTGTTTTGTGATTTTGGGCCGGGCATGATGGGACGGGGCCCAACGGGGCGGGTTTAGGGGTCTAAAAAAATCCGTTTATTAATCGAGGTGGGTTCGAGTAACGAGAGCAGGCTTGCGGGAAGGGTTCGAGTATAAAAAAAACCCACCCTGAACCGACCCGTTGCCATTCCTATAGGTTACAAGAAGCATTTTGGCCATTTTTGAGGTTTTGAACAATATTCTAGTCATTTAGAATCATTTGGGCGTATTTTGTAGATTTGAGAGTATTTTGGTCATTTTGGAAGTATAAGGTGTATTTTAGATAGTTTGAAAGGTTTGGAAGTATTTTCATCATTTTAGAGATTGTAGGAGTATATTTCGGTCATTTTGGAGATTTCTCACAAGAGGGGTGTTATTTCAAATTATTTTGGAGGCTTTTGAGGATATTTTGGCCATTTTTGAAGTCTAAGGGATTTTTGATTATTTTGAAAGTTTCAATGGGCAATTTAATCATTTTAAATATTCATAGGTATTTTAGTCATTTTGAAGACTTTGAGGGTATTTTGGAGGTGTAGGGTTTATTTTGTTTATCTTGGAGATTTGGTGTATTTTGATCATTTGGAATATTTTATGGGTATTTAAAATCATTTTAAAGATTTTGGGGGAGGGATCGTTTCAGAAGTATTTGAGATTTTGGTCACAAAATTTACTCCAATGACAAGAGACATTTGAATTCGAAGAGGGGGGGGGGGGGGGGGGGGGAGAGGAACGTAAGTATTTGAATCTAAAAAAATAACAAAACTATGGGGCTGTTTGATTTTTAAAAAACCATCACTCATCACTCCTCACTCAATTTTCGTCACTCATCACTCATCACTTAAAATATCCAACTTCCTAAAAGTGGCATGTTTGGCACATTGTTTCCAACTTCTCATAACTCAAAAAATTGTACTTTCTGTGGGACTCATATCTAAGCACCATGTTAGTGAGCCTACCCGCCTCACCCTCATTTCATTTCATTTTCTTCACTGTTCATTTCATTTTGCCACCACCACAGTCATAGTGCCAAATTACAACCAAAGAAGTACAAACAACAAAAACTCTCATCAATAAAAATTTCCCCAAACCCAAAAGCCATTTTCCAACGCCAGCATGTCTTTTTTATTTTTTTTTACTCAAAAACCCCAAGGCTTGATTTTTCATTGATCCTTTTTTTTTTTTTTTTTTGGATCAACGACAAAGTTGGATTGAGTCAGATCCGAAATCTCTGATCGATGACCAACGGTGGCCCAACGAGCCCTCCAACGAAGCATCGGAATTCGACATCTGCAGACGCCATTGACAAAAATTTTGAAACTGAAAGAGAGAGAAAAACAAAGAGAAAACCGAATCCATTCACAAACACCAGCAATCACAAAGCCCTTAAGAACAGAAAAGAAAATAAAATTTTGTAATGAGAATGGCGAAAAGGAAGGGGGAAAAAAAAGAAAAAAAGAAAAAGAAAGTAGAATTCAGTTGCTTCTGTGTTAGCTGTTAATGAAGAAAAAAAAAAGTGGAGAAGAAAGACAAAAAGAAAGAAAAGTGGAGAATGACCGGTGAGAGAGAGATAAAGTTTGACTTGAGTAGGCATAGTGGGTCTCAGCATTTTTTTTTTTTACAACTTTGCCATTGAACTCTGTTTTCAATTACTTGAAAACATCTCAAATGTGATTTCAGTTTTCATCACTATAACTCACATTTTTAGAGTTTTGAGTGATGAAAATACTACTCAAAAACATTCTCAAACAAAAGTTTTTCTGTGGGTTTAACATATTTTGAGTTATGGGTGATGAAAACTGAGTTATATCACTCAGTTTTCACAAAATCCAAACAGCCCTTATATATCTAGGCACACAAAGTAATATCTCAAATTCCCTTAAAAGGGGTGTAATCTTCGTCGCATCAAACCCAAACACCCACAAAGTAAAAGATTTTATATATAATATGTTGGACCCGTAATATCTGATAGACTGATACTTACAAGATTTGTGTTTTTATATTTGTTGGGTCTAATGTTGTTACTGTTGGAAAATTCCATGACTTTGGAAAATATCAAATTGAGTCTATAATATGTTAATGAAAATCAAATCAAGCTTGAGACGATTTCTGCAAGAAAAAACTCAATGAAGACGACTCTAACAGTATTCACTGCCCTTTGATCAAGTTCAATCGATAAACAATTGTGGCTGGCGTGTATTAAATCTCAAAAAGTCAATTGTGCTTAGATTTACATGTCCTGGTTACTGCTTGCATATTGATGTAAGAGACTACACAATTTTCTAAGAGGCTGTTGCCGAACCCCAGAGTGAGATATCATACAAGCCTTATTCTCATCATCCCGTGAGATCAAGATTGAGAGAGTTAAAAAAAATGACAATTGAAGCTTCCGTGTAGTAAATTGAAATACACAAGAACAAACTGCTACTACTTACTATGAATCGAACTTAAGGAGGTTCTTGGAGTAGGTCAGAGGTTTTGGTCATGATAATGAGTGTTTATTCTGTGGAGCTTTCTTATAGCTAAAGTGTTTAGAGCTTTTGGAGTAGTCGTAGGTTTCTGCTGAAAGTTGTCTACTGGTCATAGAATCTAGATAAAGGTTTTACATATATTGTAATAAGTGAATTGCTTAATCGGGGAAATTTTTTCCTAGTGCGGTTTTCCTATGAGATAGTTTTCTACATATTTTATACTTTGTTACCATATCATTGCCTCTTTGTGATTATTATTTGTGCTATTGATGACACCATATGTCATATCTTAAGTTGCTTTAATTGATTAAAACATAATTTGATAAGTTAGCTCAACTGGTAAAAATTTTTGTCGTTGATTAAGATATCTATATTTAATCCCTGCCTACACTAAACATCAATAAGTGTCTTGGTCTGCTAACAAAAAACAATCATTAAGAGTGAGTGTCATAAGTTGAAACTATCTCTAAAAAATAAGAGTGCGCATAATAGGGTTACTTTAATCAATTTCAGTGCATAACTAACTACTTACGATTAAATTTATGAAAAATATTATTTGTTATTATGTAAAAAAATGTGAAAAAAGAAATATCCTACCTAATTCACTAATTTGGGGAAGATATTGAACTCTTGTTATATTTGAAAAATATATCAAGGGGTCTCTGAAGTCGATGGATTTAAATAACCCAATAATGTCATTTGCCTTGGGTTAAAAAAAAGAATTGAAACGTGATCTCTTGGCAATAACTTAGTTTTTGAAAAAAAAATTTTAATTAATTCTCATTAAGAATATAATAATTTATATTAAGATAAATACAAATTCGCGCTTTGCAATGACAAGGGAACTTACTAGTACCTTGATAAAGAATCTCATTAGTTTTTTGCCCAATTTAAACAAGAACTAGTTGTTAACCCATCTGATACAGGAGAAGGTTCCCAAAAAAAAAAAAAATCTAGATATTATACATATTTAATTAATGAATATTAATAAATTAAAAATTAAAAACAAATAAATTATGAAATATCAAAAGGTAATTTGATTATAATTTATATAAAAATAGCATAATTTAATTTTAAAAAATTTAATTTTAATTTGCTTGCTCTAACACTCTTATTAACTCTAAAAACTAAATAAATATATTAAAATATCGATGTAAAAAAATGTACTCTAAAAAATTTGCATGGCAACAATATATAATTAACTATTTAACTAATATAAATATAAATATATATATATATATATATATATATATATATATATATATATATGTAGGGACCGGTTTCGAGCACTCCTACGTGTAGAGAGTGGATCCAAGCCCAACTAACCCCGCAATGAATTTATAGAGTATGGGTTCAAGAGCTAGGCCCTAGTGAGGAATGCAACGGCCATGCATGGTGGTACGTGAGTTCTGATAACTTAAACGCTGACTGGGATGAACAATAATGCTCCTCGGACGTGCCTTCCAGAGCTTGAAATTCTTATTATCTCTTTTCAGAAAGGTTATAAGGTTTGAGAGAATATAAACTGCTACAGTATTTCTTTCCTCTGGTTTTTCCGTCCGTCCCTCTCTTCAAGAGGGACTTCTTACATTATATACATCTCTCTCAGTTGATCCTAGCCCTACATTTGTTGATAAGCCAGGCCACCACTCGAGAGCCTGTCCCATCAGCCGCATTCCCATCCCTCCTGTGGGTTGCAGCTCCTAAGACGGCACTATTCAGGGGTCCTATCCTCATTAATGCGGCTAGGGCGTTAGTTGAGGGCATTTAATGTGGAGGTGACAGTTCATCTGGGACTTGCTCCTCCGCCATGCTTCCATGTCCGGTACTTGGTACTTGCTATTTGCTCCTTGGATGCTCAGGGAGATTCCCCTTGAGGGTGTGCTGCTTGCTCACTTTCTGATCTCGAGCGTCCGAGGATGTAATCATCCTCGGCAATGCTTCTTGGACAACTGGGCTCTACACTTTCGTCCTCGGACCTTGGACGTGTCCTCGGCGTGGGCCTTTGGGCCTGGTTTGAAGTGGGCTGGGGTTGCCTGACTCTTTTTGGCCCCACAATATATATATATATATATATATATAAAAAATAGGGTTTGAAATTTATGATGTACCGGATTCAAACCAAAGTTATGGGCTTTTCCAATTGAATTAAATGCTTATATTTTATTATTAACTAGTGTGTAATTCTATCTATATGCACGGATACAATTAAAAATAATCACAATTACATAGTTTAAATTGTACATTTTTTTGAGAAGATGTTCAAATTGTACATGATATTAACTTACAAATTTTTTAAGGCGTACATTTTTAAAATATGTAATAGTTTTTCATTATATATATATAATTTAAAATTTAATCGAATTTATATTTTTCAATTTTTGCACCTAATAATTCACTTGCCACACAAATTAAAAATTAGATGGACATGTAGGGCAAAATTGGACTCCAATTAAAATCTATTTTAGAATCTAATTGGATTTAGACTCTTTGATTTTTACACTCAATAATTAACTTAGCACAAAATTTAAAAATAAGATGGGACACATGACGCAAAATTAAGAATCCAATTAAAATCTAATTAGATTTTATCTGATCTTTGACTTTTTATATATATAGAATTTTGATAGTTACGTACTGTGTATACATGGCACAATTAAAATCGTATTTTAAAAACACAATTTTAGTTATAATTGTGAACTGGTGTGAAATCATTATTTTACAATTATAACTCAGATTGTAGTACTTGTATCGTAACATTTGCCACAACTCTCCTATATGACAGACTGTGACTAATTACCTATTACTTTCATATGGAATCATAACTTTTTTTCCACTACTCAAAGCAAGACACACTAAAAAGTTGTGGTAAAAATTATAGCTAAATTTGTGGTGTTCAATTTTTTTGTTTTATCTTGAATGCCTACCAACGTGTATAATTCAATGTGTAAAATAATAGTAAGGGTAAATTACAAATTGCACCCCTAAAGTTTAGGAGTGTTTGGATTTTACACTCCGAAATTTCAAATTTAGAATTTACCCCCTAAAATTTGGGGGTGTTTGAATTTTATACCCTGATGTTTTAGAATTTGGATTTTACCCCTTAAAGTTTTGGAGTGTTTGGATTTTACGCCTCAAATTTCTAAAACTTTAGGGTGTAAAATTCAAAAACTTTCAAACTCTAGGGAGTAAGATCCAAATTGTGAAATGTTAAGATGTAAAATCTAAACACTCTCAAACTTTAAGTAGTAAAATTCAAATTCTAAAATTTTAAGGAGTAAAATCCAAACATTTTTAAATTTTAGGAGTGTAATTTACCATTTAACCTAATAATAATAGTCAACGATTTACTGTTATTACTGTAATAATACTATAATAATACCTGGACGTGTCTTCCTTTATTTCTCCCTCTTTTTGCTGTCCTTTACAATTTACATGATTACGTTTGGCAGAAAATAAGCGTTGTGCTCTAGTACTCATCCAAATGCCGTGGCCCATTAATGGCCACACTTACTAACTTTTTTGAGAATACGAATATCGGAATATGTTACATTGACTAAGTCAACTTTCATTTTATCAGAAACAAGAAATATCCTTAATTGATACTAGAAGTGAAGATTGAGAAGTGAGAACCAATGAATAAGAACTAAGAAAAAAAAATAGCGACATGGAATATATGCTTTTATATTTTAAGGGTTCAGCATTTTCTCTATTCCAGATGTAATTGGTACATGAATCTGTATAATTCATCAAAATAAGGCTATCAAATCCATTAAAAAGTTCAAAAGTGACAAAGTTATCGATCATGGATCACCTAATTAAAATTGAGAGTGCTTTTCAATGAAGTCAATTAAGCAACGGTGCAGCCATAATTAGTTGTTAGGCCATATGGGTCCCCATGAATTTCAGTCTCCATGCATGTACACTCTTACTTAATTATCATAACCCTTTTCAGTTCACATTATAAACATACTCATGACGTGCTTTTTTTTTTTGTTTAGATTGTAGTGTCTTATATAGATGAAGCATTTGGATATCATGGCTAGGCTCAATGTACCTATGATTCAGTGAGTGAATAGCTTATCTGTTAAGTTCTCACAAGTACAAGTCCTTTTCCTAGCAAAATACCACCTTGTTCCTAGTCCAGAATGATATGATTCAGATATAAAAACAATGTGCAAGTTTTTTTCTTTATGGCAATTAGAAGTAAATGCATTAAAACATAAATAAATAGTAAAGTAGAGCTCCACAACATCGTAGGCTAGCAGTGTTTTCATCACAGTTGGTGGATAATCATGTCGGGGAAATATACTAAATAAATCCTTGGAGTTTTTCTTTGCTCGAGCTTAGATAAATTAGTGATGTTCTTTTGGAGTTCTTTTGAGTACTACAACTATAAAGAGTGTTTAAAGGGAAAATCTTACTGTTGGGTTTTGTGATGAAATTGTATTTATTCTTTGAGATTTATTAGTGTATCTTTCAATTTATTGTGAACTCAAATTTGGCATAAACTTGAGTTAGAATATTGTAATATCTATTTTGATACAATGAATTTGTCAAAGTTACCCGTGGATTTCCACATAAGATTTGGTATTCTTGTGTGATTATATTTCTATTGGTACTTGGTAAATTTTATCTTTATATTTATTTTTATTCTTAGAAGTCATTTAATTTAATTCACACAAAATAAATAAGACACTACAAGGTCAGCCTTTACCCTAACAAGTGGTATCAAAGCACTCGTTGCTTTGGTGGTTGCCTTTATAGTCTCCAAGGTCAGCCTTTAGCCCTTTAGTTTATAGGATGTGACTTTGAACTTATCGTACACGTTGAAGAAAGAAAATAAGTTGATCAAGATAGAGAGGCTCATTCGACCTAAGCAAGTAGTCCAAAACTGTGAGAGAAACAAAGTTAGAGAGAAAGAGCAATATGAAGAAAACAGAGTGAGTGAAAAAAGAAAAAAAAATTGAGTGTTTCTTTGCTCAAGCTACACACTAATAAACAGAGTGAGTGAAAAAAGAAAAGAAAAATTGAGTGTTTCTTTGCTAAAGCTACACCCTAATGCAGTTTTCACATCTAGTCGCTCAAGTTCAAGGTACAAGCTAACTACTAATCTCAGAACTACTCGAATGAAACTCATTTTGACTACTAAAGATAATATTTATATTTCATCAAAATCAATCCCTTGTTTATAACTGAAACCCTTGACTACCAACTGAGGTTTATACTTCACTAACTTTTCATCATCTTTTTTTAGCTTAAACACCCATTTGTTTTTCAATGTCTTCTTACCTTTAGGAAGTTCAACTATGTGGCAATAAATATTTTGTTACTTTTATTTATTTATTTATTTATTTATTTTTTTGAGGAAGTTGTTACTTTTATTGATTATGTTTCACGAAAGGTATAGATTTATGTTTTGAAAACATAATGTTAAATATTGGCTAAAATGGGCATTTGTCCCTTTTGCCCAAAACAAGTAACAAAATATCTCTGTTCTGAAACTATCTAGCAAAATGTCTCTGTTTTAAAACTCGATTTAATGAAAATTGAGTTGCAAAATGTTACATGGAACTCAAGTTCCATGTAATTTTTATTTATTTTTATTTTTAAAGTTTTTTGCCTATAACTCGATTTTCTAAAAATCGAGTTTTTCATTGAAACTCAATTTTTAGAAAATCGAGTTTAAAATAGGGACATATGCCTAAATAGTTTTAAAACATGAGCATTTTGCTACTTGTTTTAGGCGAAAGTGGCAAATGCCCATTTTGGCTGTTAAATATTTGAATACTTGAAGATATTTCATGCATGGTGGAAAGAAAGAAATGAAAGTTTTTGAAGTATCTCTGTATTGACAAACAAATGTTAATATATATCTAATGAATTCAAGAGTTACTACTCCAAAAAAGGTATTAAACATGCTCAAGACAGTTTATAACATTCAAAACCTCTAAAACAACACCACTAATTTATCTTGCTTGTATATGTAGCTTGAGCAAATAAAAACTCCTATTCTATTTCAGTCTCACTCACTATGTGGACTGGACCACATAAAGGCGTGCGGACCCAACAAGGCATTCACAAAAGAACAAGAAATTTGGGAGACTTCAAATTTAAGTATTTAACTTGAGCATCTGTACATGGATTGGCTTTCCAATCCATATCATCGACGATCTTTGTTTAGTGATTATCTTCATGGGATGCCTCCAATCATGTGTACCTTGTTGCAATCTAAGTGCCCCAGACATTGAATTAATCAATTAATCTATCAATCAATCAATGAGATAAGAGGAAAAAAAAATCTTAGTGCCACATACATCAAATCAATCAAATGAGATTGGAAAGAAAATCGCAGCAACCCATTTGTACCCCCATGAATATAAAGGTTCAATACACAAACAAAAATAATATAATAATGAAGAGTCACAGCAAAATTCACAATATTTTTCTAACAATAAATACCTTATTTTGAGTTATAACTTATGACTGACCAGTCATAACTCAAAAAAATAATAATAATAATAATCTATATATATCTAAAAGCTGAAACGTAGCATTTATTGTTGCTACGCTCCAGTTATGCCACATCAGCGTCCACATTATTATCCTCTTTTCTTACCAATTTTCCTACAATTTTTTTTTAACATTCACTTATTTTTTTAATAATTACACTTACTATAACTTTTCTCTGTTTCTTACCTTTTCATCTCCCCACTAACCTCTACTTTAATATCACTATTTATCTTTCCTTTCATCTTCCTTTATTTTGTATCTTCTTATTCACTCATTTTTACTATAAATTTGTCATCTTCTCTTCCATTCTTTGCATAGTTTTTCCTCTCAACAACGTTATTTCTCTCTCTCTCTCTCTCTCTCTCTCTCTCTCTCTCAATTTTTTGGTGGATTTTTTTTATTTTTCTTGCATCTTTACTTAGGTTGATAAATTTTTGTATTTTTTAGAACTCTAATTTGGTTTGATGAGATTTACTTTTGTGTTTTTTTTTTCCCTTTAATTGTTAAATTTTATCCTATTGCATTATGAAGAATTAAAGATAGTATATAAAAAAATAATATTATTCTATTACATAACATGATTTGGATAATTTAGTGTTTATTGTTATATCTTTTATTTTTACTTTTTTTTTTCTTCTTATCTTATTATATTCAACATTAAAATAAGATGAGATCCTCCATATCATAAATTATTTATATTGTCTCACCTTTTTTATTTAAAAAAAATTAAAAATATAATATTTTACACTTTCTCCAACTTTTTTCATTCCCTTTACCTTTTCATCTCCCTAAACCTTCTACCTTAATATCACTCTTTCTCTTTCCCTTTATCTTCCTTTATTTTATTTCTTCTTATCATAATTATCTTAGCATAAATTTGTCATTCACTCTTCTATTTTATGCATAATTTTCCCTCATAAAAAAGGTTATTTCTCTGTTTTAGGTTGATAAATTTTTATGATCCTTAGAACTTTATTTTAGATTGATGCGATTTAGTTTTGTGTTTTAATTTTTTTTTTTTTTTTTTTTTTTGGTTCACTTTGATTGTTAAATTTTATCATAATGCATTATAAATAATTAAAGATAGTTTATAAAAAATATTATTATTATATTACATAGCATGCTTTTGATAATTTGATGTTTATTGTTACATCTTTTATTTTTACTTTTGTTCCTTCTCATATTATTTTATCCAACATTTAAATTTAGCTACATCCTCCATATCATTAAATTATTTATATTTCCTCTACTTTTTTATATTAAAAAATTAAACATATAATATTTTACCTAAATTCAATAAATAAAATTGTCATCATAAAGTGGAGTCATGTTAGGGAAACACTCATTCTCACACCCAATACATTAAAGGAAAAATGGGATACAAAACAAATGCCAATTTAAAAACACTTAATTTTTTTTATAAAAAAAAAATTAATGAGGATATCAAACCAAATATAACATAAAAAAAAAAAAACTAATAATGCATATTTAATGCATAGAATCATCATCAAATTTTGGAAAACGATAGGTTGCCAATGGAGAGAGAGAGAGAGATGGTAAAGAAAAAAAAACAATACAAAGTAATAAAGAGTAGATAAAGAAAAAAATAATCAAACGTCATTAGTAGACGTTAATTGAGAAACAAAGAGGCTATAAGGAGAAGTACAAAATAAAATAGAGATGTCCATACAGAGAATATTAAAAACTTTACAATGTAGTAAAATAAACCGCTACATTCACTTAAAAAATTAAATCAATAATCAACAATTAAATAAAATCATAGTATTAAATTTAAACTTAAAATTAACCAAACTTTAATCATGGAAACCATATTTCCAATCATAATTAAAAAAGTGATGTTCTCCAGTAATAATAGAAATTGCATAAGAAAAAATTAGAAAATTTTAAAATCTTTTTTTTGACATTTCATTTAAACTTATATATATATATATATATATATATTTTCATACACTATTACTATTTGAAAATCTAATGAACGAAACTACCTCTCATTTAACATCTTTGTTATGTAAATCATCAGTTAGTAAATATATGATAATGGCAAAAAGCGTTACAAATGAGATTATTAAAAAAAATTATAATATTAATTAGCAACTATCATTATGGAGTAGTAGTTTATGGTTTTTACGGATCTAAAGAAGTGGAATATATACCACCGCACACTCTTGGTGCACGGTCACTCCACAAGTATAAATGCTTGTAGGGTGTAAGGTGTGGGAGGCAAGGGCCGGGATTCAAGTCTCCAGGGGGAGTTTCACACACATATAAACTTAAATTAAGATAGAGTAGAATTTCTATCTTGTATTAAAAAAAAAAAAAAAGTGGAATATATAGAGTTTACTTAAAGGCCCACATAAAGATTCACATATTATATATATATAAGTTTAAAAAAAAAATTATATGTAAGGTTCTAAAAAATATATTTAATGAGATCACCCAAAAAAAAATTATCACGCGTAACGCGCGGGTTTGCGACTAGTAATAATAATAATCTAAGAGAAACAGGTGTTTGCATCCACATTCTCCCAAAAACAAGTGTTTGCATCTAGACCCACAGTGATACACAACTCCAACTCACCACAAGCCACCCCAACTTATTGTAGAAATACAATGAAAATGAAAAAAAGTCCTTACCGTTGAATGGTTTTTAAAAACAAAGAAAATTCAATATGGACATTTGAATGTCACTAATGACAGGGAGGAGATATAAAGGTTTTTATTACTAAAATTCTTCATATAAGCTTATGAGGAGATCCGAAACTTGTTCCCTTTTTATCGTTGAATTTCACCAAAATAGCAATTTGATTGGGTTGCTTTAACCTACGATTCTGATCTGGTTTTCTCCATCCCTATTAAATCTCGTTTTGGGCCTAAGAATAGTTAATTATGAACCTTTGAAACCAATCAGAGGCTCAAAACGAGGGTACTTGAGTTAATAATTTTCTATGTCACCAGCCTAAAGGTGTTAGTTTAGTTAATTAATTATAGTAGTTTCTGATGATGCACAAAAATCATCAATGAGCTGATCGTCCTCGAACGCTCCAATGGGTACCTGAAGAACAAGAAACCAAGAACCAAACAGAGAGCACCAATGGGGTGCCGGTCAAAGACCTTCCGAAGGTTAAATTAGTAAATAAGAAATCTCTAAGAACTCTATAGTGAGAGAGCTAGGGATTTTTCTGCGTACCTTGGAAAAGAGAAAACCTGTTGTTTATATAGCAATGTGGAGGAGACCTAGATCCTGGGAATATAGGGGTTAACGTCATCGAAATCTTGGGGATATCCCCCATATTGGGAAAGTGAAAATAGTGTGGTAGGGTCTTTGTGCGTGGTGTGCAAGACATTTCCATATAGGAACATGCGTGGAGACCACATAAGGGCACGTAGGATTCGTCGGTATGCCTATCCGTCCGTCGATGTAATCCAACCGCTTAGTATGGGAATGTATTCGTCGACTTAGTACAGGTTTGTTCATTTAGCCATCAGGAACGAGCATCATCCCACTGACATAACTTGACCTTCAGCTTCTGTTGGTATAGGGTACGAGGTTCCAGATAGACCTCTCTAGAGACCGACGGCTCCTTCGGGGACTGGTGCCGTCAGCTTATAATTGGCGTGACATATTCTTTGCTAATGGGCTTTATAGTTGAGAATTTCTTTTCCTATTTCGAAAAATATGCTCATCAGCTGCCCTCTACTCCGTGTGCCCATCGAGAATGATCGATGGGTCTCGGAGTACAAAGGGTTTTTCATGGATATTAATTGCTTCATTGAGAAGTGTGTCATTGATGGGGGTAGGTAGCTTTGCAATGAATGCTAGGTGACACGTGGCACTCATTGATTGGCCTCATTTCTAATCAGAAGCATCACTTCGTATATTGCGCTCCTTCACCCTATAAATAGTTCTTCTCTCTTAGTTTTCTTTCTTTGTTTTATTTTCCTCTCTTGCTCACTATGATTTTAAGCCACTCCATTGCTACTCTTTTATTTGTCTACATCTGTCATCTTGACCGTCAATCCACCGTCGACTTCTTTTTAAGTAAGTTTCTCTACCTTGTTTCAATCATTATCTTTTGAACTTAGTTAGTCATCATTTTTAGAGACTCGTCACATGAGTAGGCTCTTACTATACATTTGTCGCTTGTAAGTAAATAGATGTCAGGTGATAGAGAAGCAATGAGTAAACAATCGTCGTCAGTCCGTGAGGGTGCGGGCTACGATGAAGTCTATCTGACTAGACATGAGCCCATGGCGGAGGATTTGACCTGGTCCCTAGAAAGGGAACCGTCTACCCATTCTCTTGTAGAGGAGGAAGATAAGGAAGACGATGAGGATGAGGATGAGTGTGATCAGGAAGATGATAGTGAGGAGGAAGAGGAGCATGGAAAAGGAGATGGGGCTGTAAGCGAAGTGGAAGATGATGGTCATAGACCTTTCTTCCTTCCTTTGATGTGGATGGTGAATGACTTCTACCTGACCATGTCGTTGAAAGTTTTCAACAACCTCCATACCCATTTTCAAATTCCCGACCATATCCCTATGCGGTTGCCAAGGAAGTTTGAGAAGTGTTACTTGGGCAAGACAACAAATGTCGGTTTGTATGATGCAATGTTTACCGCTAGGTTGAGGTTATTGAAGACGGAGTTACATTGTCAGCTTGCCAATTATTTAGGCTGGTCTGTCAGCCAGATTGCCCTAAATGCCTAGAAAATCTTTAATGGGACCGAAATGATATGGGGCCAATTGAGTGGGGGCAACTATCGCCCCACAATTGAGGAGTTCTTCTACTGCTACAAGCCTCAATAGATATACTCGTCAAAGGGTATTTATAATTTTTTGGCAAGGAAGCTATCGTTTAGATTGGTGTTAGACATGCCTGACTCCAACAGGAACTGGAAGAGTAGGTACTTTCTTGTACAAGGGACCGACTAGGTGTTTAAACCTGAAGAGTGGGATAACATGTCCAACGGGTTTGATAATAGTTGGGGTGTTTTAGATAAGTCTAGTGAGTCGTCAATGTTTGTTTTCTTATTTGTCCCGTTAGCTTTAATTATGTAACTGACCTACTACTTTTAATTTGTTTCAACTCAAGTCTGTCCGGAAATGAGTGAGGAGCAAGGGAGTTTCCTTAGGCACGTTTGGGCGATTCCACTTGGGTAGAGGAAGTGGAAGGATTTGGTTACACTTGACACCTTCCACGCTTTTTGTAGTGGTTCAGAGCCAATGGTTGAAGCCCGACGGTTGTACGTGTATGCCCAGCGACGTAAGTTTTCTTCTACCCGTTTACTTTCTTGGTTATATATTTTAACCCATCGGTTTTCCTTATTCCTTTTGCTATCATTTTTCAAAGATGGACAGTAGTAGGCAAAGGGTGTTGGTAAGGCAAGTCGCTGCTGCTCGCCTTAAGCAACGAGGGGAGGCGTCGGCTTCTCCCTTTAAGGTGAATCCTCCTCCCAAAGCCGTCCACAAAAGGAAGGGTACGGGTAAGGATGAGCACCCCGCCAAAAAGGTGACGGTCCAATCCAATGCAACGAACCAGGTGGATTCGTCACAGAAGGCTCCCCCACCTCCTCGTCATGGTGCTGGTAAGGGCCTAATGACAGCTCAAGGTCCCATTGCTTTTGGCCCCATCTAGAGGTTTGTGAGCCGCAAGGAGTATGCCGTTGAGATGGTCCACTCAATCATTAAGGACATAGACATGGATGAATGCAGCGAGTATGCCATTGAGGACTTGGGGTTTTCTAGTCTTTTTAACCTAGCGAGGGTGAGTATTCGTCGGGTTTGCCTCCCTTTTTCTTTTCTCGTTTTTTCTTTCTTTATTATAACTGTCGTCTTTTTGTAGATTATGGTGAATATGAAGGCTCTTCAAGCTAGGTGCAAAGCTAAGGACGAGGTGGTTTGTCACCAACGCACCCTTCAGGAGTATGAAGCTGACCAGTTGGAACAATATATGGAAGATGCTCGTATTCTTAACGTCAAGTTGAGTGAGAAGAAGGCTGAGCTGGAGGCAACTACCCGTTAGTGCAAAGAGCTAGCTGAGTAGATGGAGCAGGCTAAAGCCAACGTTGTAGCGGAGTGCCGGACCTCCCAACCCTTCTATGATGAGTTAGGTGGCTTCTATGGCGACGGCTTCAAGGATTGCCTTAAGCAGGTCGCTGCCTTCTATCCTGACTTGGACCTAACCTAAGTGGTGATTGACGACACTGTTTTGCCGATGCTTGGAAGTGTCGACGCTGTCCTAAACGAAGCTAACAGTGTTGTCCACTTGGTGAAGGGAAAGGTGAAGGAGCCTGTTCAGGTTGAAATAGACGGTCTGAGCATCCCCGAAGGCCAAACGGTTACTGAAGGTCCATTTGTCCCCAAGGGTTCATTAGCTCTCGAAGGCCAATCCGTCCCTGATGCTCCTCCTGCCTAGCCTTGCTTCTTTTTATTTTTGTCATTTATTTTGTGTTTTGTAAGAATAATTGCAAAACAATGGAGTACCCTGTTTTAGGCTTATGTATTAACTTTTATCCCCGCCAGGTTTGTCGAGGCTTTTATTATATTTATCTTGTTTTTATCATTCATCGCTTTTATTCATTGCTTGTTCGTTGATTTTCTTTCACTTGTATACTTATTGCGATTGTGGGCATGCCCCCTATCCATTGTAAGGACTTGGATTATTTGTAAGTGATCACATACCCGTGGGTATTTTTGGATATCTGTCCATTCTGTAGGTAGGATTTACGAATATCTCTGTACCATTGGTATCCTTGACCATCCGTCCAGGTAGGACTGGATTTTTTATACTAGGCTCTCCTTGGGGTCTTTGGGGATTCGTCCATCCCATAGGTAGGACTTAGAATTTTTTATAACCAAGCACCCGTCGGTATCCATGGTGATCTGTCCCCTCTGTAGGTAGGACTTAATAGATTTTTTGGACCAAGGCACCCGTTGGTGTCCTTGGTGATCCGTCCACCCCGAAGGTAGGACTTAATAAATTTTAAGACCGATGCTTCTGTTGGTGTCCTTGGTGACCCGTCCACCTCGTAGGTAGGACTTAGGATTTTTGTGACCAGATACCCGTCTGCATCTTTGGTCATCCATCCCTCCCATAGGTAGGACTTAGAATTTTTTTTGGTACTAGATACTCGTTGGTATCCTTGGCCATCCGTCCACCCCATAGGTAGGACTTTATTGTTTGTAGACATAATTTCTTGTGAATAGTCCCTTTTTAAAAGATAACTTGAATACAAAACATAGATAATTTTGCCCGTCAGGCTTTAAGGTCTAAAAACTTGAAAACTTAACTGAAAAAGAAACATAGTTTGTAGCTTCTGGTAGTTCTATTGATAGTACTTCCTTAGGTGCTCGGCATTCCAAGGGTGGTGTAGTCTTTGTCCGTTAAGCATCTCTAAGTGGTAGGTACCTTTCCTACGACAATCCATAATCTTGTAAAGCCCTTCCCAGTTGGGACCCAACTTGCCATGTGTGGGGTCCTTGGTAGCTGACGTTACCTTCCTCAAGACAAGGTCTCCGATTTTGAGGCATCGAGGCCTGACTTTGGTGTTGTAGTGCTTAGTCATGAGGTACTGATAGCGCGCGATCCATTGTTTAGCTGTCACCCTAACTTCATCTAGAAGGTCCAACTGTAGGTGCATTCCTTATTCGTTTCTTCTTTCATCATGGTGTGCTACCCTATAGCTGATTAATCCAACTTCTACTAGGATGACAGCTTCACTCCCAAATGCGAGGCGAAAGGGTGTCTCGCCTATAGGCATGCAAACTATTGTTCGATATACCCATAACAAACTTGGTAATTCGTCCGGCCATATCTCCTTTGCCCCCTCGAGCCGAGTCTTGATTATCTTGAGCAAGAATCGGTTTGTGACCTCGATGTGACCATTGGCCTATGAGTAGGTGGGTGATATATAGTGGTTTTTGATTCCTAGCTGTTGACAGAAGTTCTTGAATGCATCATTGTCAAATTGTTTCCCATTATTAGAGACGAAGACTCTAGGGATTCTGAAGCGACAAATTATACTTTTCCAGATGAAGTTTCAGTTTCAGACATTTTTCTCAATGATAGTGGCCAAAGGTTCTACCTCGACCCATTTAGTGAAATAGTCGATCCCTATGATGAGGAATTTGAGTTGCCATATTGCCATGGGGAAGAGTCCCCTTATGTCGAGCTCCCACTGAGCGAATGGCCAGGGAACTTTCATTGGGGTTAGTTGTTTTGACGTTTGTTGAATGATGTTGCTGAAGCATTGGCATTTGTCGCATGCCTTTACGTAGGATTGGGTGTCCTTCTACATAGTGGGCCAATAGTACCCTGCTCGTATGAGTTTGTGAACTAGCAATGGTGCTCCTGAATGGTTTCCACATACTCCCTCGTGGACTTCCCTCATGATGTAGTCTGCTTCGTCAGGAACTAAGCATCTCAGGTACGGACGAGAGAAGCCTCTTTTGTAAAGGACATCTCCAATCAGTACGAAACGTGATGATTGTACCTTCAGCGTTTGGGAAGCATTGTGGTCTTCTGGAAGCGTCCCATTTTTTAGGTAGATGTAGTCTGCTTCGTCAGGAACTAAGCATATTAGGTACGGACGAGAGAAGCCTCTTTTGTAAAGGACATCTTCAATCAGTACGAAACGTGATGATTGTACCTTCAGCGTTTGGGAAGCATTGTGGTCTTCTGGAAGCGTCCCATTTTTTAGGTAGGAGACGATTGGTGTCATCCAGTCGGCTCTCGTAGGGATCACCTGTACATCTATTTTGTCAATGGCAGGAAAGTATTGGACGAAGGGTAATACCTGACCATTGATGACCATGCGTTCCACGGATGCTGCTTTGGCTAGACAATCAACTTGCTCATTCTCTTCCCTCGGGATTTGCACAAATTTAGCCAAGAACTTCTAGCTTACCTTTTCTCTGATGATGCCTAGTTATTCCTTCATCCGTTCCCCTTTAGCCTCATAATCCCCGTTGATATGTTCGACGATAACTTGCAAGTCACTGTGTATGATTACTAATGAAGCCCCTACTGCTTTAGCCAGGTCGAGACCCGTTAGGACTGCTTCATATTCAACTTCATTATTGGTTGTCGAAAATTGGAGACAAATTGCACACTCTATCAAATCCCCTTTTGGTGACTGTAGGACGACCCCGACTCCTCCAGGGTGTTGGTTGGACAAGCTGTCTGTTCGTATTATCCATGGTGCTGGTCCTTCGTCTTCGTCTTCATCTTCCTTTGCTGTGAACTCGGCAAAGAAGTCGGCTAAAGCCTGGGCCTTGATCGCAATTCTTGAATGGTATAGTATGTCAAATTCATCGAGCTCTATCACCTATAAAACTAACCGTTCGGCTGTCTCCGGATTGTTCATTGCCTTCCGCAGTGGCTTGTCCATCTAGACCATTATGGTGTGTGCCTAGAAGTATGGTTTGAGCCTGCAGGCGGCCATGATCAGGGAAAAGGCTAGCTTCTCCATGGGGGGTACCTCTCTTTTGCCCCTCGGAGCGCCTGACTAGTATAGTAGACAGGTAACTATATGCGGTCCTCTTCCTGGATGAGGGTTGAACTGACGGCCATTGGGGATACAACCAAGTAGAGGGAGAGTTCCTCACTAGGCTAGATGGACTGAGTAGCAGTGGGGATGCAAGGTACGTCTTTAGCTCTTCGAAGGCCTCTTGGCATTTATCGATCCACTCAAAGGCCTTCTTTAGTGTTTTAAAGAATGGTAAGCATTTGTCCGTCGCCCTAGAAACAAATCTGTTGAGAGCCACCACTCTACCATTTAAGTTTTGCACCTCCTTGATGTTCTTTGGAGGCGACATCTCCAATATGGCCTATATTTTGTTATGGTTGGCCTCTATGCCTCGTTGTGACACCATGAAGTTTAGAAACTTTCCCGACAATACTCCGAACACGCATTTGCTAGGATTTAGTTTCATGTAGAAGAGACGAAGAATCTCGAATATTTCTCGTAGGTCGTCTAGGTGACGATCCTCCTTCTTGCTCTTTACTAGCATGTTGTCTACGTACACTTCAACGTTCCATCCAATCTGCTGGACGAACATCCTATTCACAAGTCTTTGATACGTTGTTCATGTATTCTTTAGTTCAAAAGGCATGACCTTATAGCAAAAAAACCCTTGGCTCGTGGCGAACAAAGTCTTTTCTTAGTCGACTTCATCCAACCTAATCTACTTGTAGCCAGAGAATGTGTCCATAAAGCTTAGTAGCTGATGTCCTGCCATTGAGTCTACGAGGAGGTCAATAAGTGAGAGTGGGTAACTATCCTTCAGGTAGGCTCTGTTCAAATCAGTAAAGTCCACACACATCCTCCACTTGTCGTTCGTCATTTTGTCCATCACTACGTTAGCCAACCAATTAGGATAATATACCTCTCTAATGAAATCGGCTTCTAGCAACTTACGAATTTTTTCGGCTATGGTCTTGTCCCTTTCTTGGGTAAAGACTCTCTTCTTTTGTCAGACAGGAGGGAAAGTTGAGGACACATTGAGTTTTTGAACCATGACACTTGGATTAATCCCTGGCATGTCTTCATGGCTCCAAGGAAAGACGTCTTGGTTATTCTTCAGGAAGAAGGCAAGTTCCTTATGGATTGAAGGATCTGCCTGTGTGTTGATACAGGTAATTCGACCTGGGCAGTCATCTTCTAGAGAGATTCCAGGTCTTCAATTGGTTCTACTATAACCCGACGCTCCTCGATATTTATTGCTTGTAGGTGATCATCCATCACCAATATGGCTATGTAGCATTCGCGAGCCGCCATCTAGTCTTCGCGTGCTTCTCCTATCCCATACTCCGTTAAGAACTGCAGCAGCAAGTGGTATGTGGATGTGGCTGCTCTCCATGCGTTGAATGTAGGTTGCTCAATAATGGCGTTGTAGGCAGAGGAGCAATCAATGACTAAAAAACTGACCTCCTTAGTAAGTTGCTGAGGGTATGTTCCAATGGTCACTGGTAAGGTGATGGTCCCAACGGGGAAGACTTTGGTACCGCTAAACCCTACTAGCAGTGTGTCCGAGGGCAGGAGCCACTCCTTCTCGATCCTCATTTGCTAGAAAGCAGGGTAGTAAAGGATGTCAACCGAACTCCCATTATCTACCAGCATTCGATGGGTATTGAAATCGGCTATCGATAGGTTGATGACCAGAGCATCGTTATAAGGGTGGTGGAGTCACTGGGCGTCATCTTCCGTGAAGCTGATGGCTGGGTTGTCGACCTTAGTCATTTTAAGCAATTAGGTGGAAATTTGGACATTTTGCACCATCCGCAAGTATGTTTTCCTTGCCTTTTTAGAGGAGTCAACCATTGTATTCCCTCTTACAATTACCCTTATCTCTTCGAATGGGGCCCTCAGGCGTTCTTTGACCCGTCGGTTGGGTTCGAGGTCCCTTGACGGGTCCTCTCCGCCTTTAATGAACCGCTGTAGTTTTCCTTGTTTGATGAGGGCTTTTATCTGTTGCTTTAGGTCATAACATTCAGAAGTATCGTGCTCATGATCTCGGTGAAAATGACAATACTTGTTTCTATGCTTTTTGCTTAGTTCGCCATTCAGTTTGTTTGGCCAAGTCAATGCCGCATCATCCCTTATCTGCATGAGGACTTGGTCAAGCAGGGTATTTAGCGAGGTGAAGCTGACATTCCTCCAAAGTGGAGGTCTTGGTCTTCTATCGTCCCTTCGGTCATTTGTTCGGGAAGACTTTTTTCCTCTGTCAAGATGGAGATCGTCTTGTCTTTCCCTTTTCTTTGGTCTGCCCCTCCGAGCTATCATGGTGTCCTCAGCATTCATATACTTTGTGGCCTTGTATAACATGTCGGCCATTGTCTTTGGGTCCTTCTCGTAGATAGAGAAGAAGAACTCTCCTGACTAGAGTTTGTTGGTGAACGCGATGACCAAAAGTTTGTCGTCGGCTTTGTCAATTAAAAAGGCCTACTTGTTGAAACGAGTCACGTATGACCTCAAGCTTTCATCTTCTTGTTGCTTAATGTTCAATAGGCTTGCTGAGGACCTCTTGTATCTCTGTCCTCCGATAAAGTGGGTGGCAAAGTGTGGTGGGGAACCACACCCTTATTGGTCCTTTGAGTATGGTGGGGAACGCCCTGCACATGATCTCATCTGGAACCCCTTCTAGGTGCATAAGGGTCTTGAACGACTCCAGATGATCGAGCGGGTCCTGTGACCCTTCATATGCTTCCACCTGCGGCATCCGGAACTTAGCTCTGAGGGGGAAGGAAGTTACCTGTGCTGTGAAAGGTGAGTTCGTTCGCTAAACTAGCTCGTCCAGTTTGGTGGAAACTCGTCCTCTCATGGCGTTCATCATCATGTCTATCTTCTTCTTCATCATCTGCATGTCCTGCACCATGCGCATTACGCTTCTTTCCAGTTCCGACGGGCAATGGGTGTCTTCCTGCCTATCTCGTCTACTGGGGATGTTACTTTCTTCCTGATCCTCCCTCTCCTATCTATCTCCCGTTAGGAGGTGACTACCGTTTTGTTCTTTGTTGTCCCGTCCGTCATGCTGATCTTCGGGACGTCATTTGTTCCTCTGGTTTAGCTGTTGCTCCAACTCCTAGTTGCACTGGTGAGCTGTTTAACCGCTGCGGCTAGGGTTTCAGTTGTCTCTCCAAGGTATTGGAAGGGTTCTCTGTCTCTTGATTTGTAGTAGCCATTGATCGCGTCTAGACCATTCAACTCTTTGTCTTAGAAGCAGTGATGTGGCTGATCATTCGTTGTCCCCACAAACGGCACCAACTGATGATGCACAAAAATCGTCAGTGAGCTGATCGTTCTCGAACGTGCCAATGGGTACCTAAAGAACAAGAAACCAAGAACCAAACAGAGAGCACCGGCGGGGTGCCGGTCAAAGACCCTCCCAAGGTTAAGTTAGTGAATGGGAAATCTCCAAGAACTCTATAGTGAGAGAGCTAGGGATTTTTCTGCATACCTTGGAAAAGAGAAAACCTGTTGTTTATATAGCGATGTGGAAGAGACCTAAATCTTGGGGTTTTCCTACGTACAGGGGTTTTCCTTATAGGGAGGAGGTGGAGTTAATGTCACCGAGATCTTGGGGATACCCCCCATATTAGGAAGGTGAAAATCGTGTGGTAGGGTTTTTATGTGTGGTGCGCAAGATATTTCAATATAGGAACATGCATGGAGACCACGCAAGGACACGTAGGATCCGTCGATATACCTATCCATCTGTCGATGTGATCTGTCTGCTTAGTATAGGAATGTATCCATCGGCTTAGTACGGGTCCGTTCGCTTAGCCATCAGGAATGAGCATCGTCCCACTAACATAACCTGACCTTCAGCTTCTGTTGGTGGAGGGTACAAGGTTCCAAACGGACCTCTCTAAAGACCATCAGCTCCTTCGGGGACTGGTGTCATCGGCTTATAAGTGGCATGACATATTCTTTGCTGACGGGCTCTATCATTGAGAATTTCTTTTACTATTTCGAAAAATATCCTCATTAGTTTCAAAAATCAATAATAAAAGTTTTACATGGCCAAAAATCAATAATTATTTACGGTATTCTTGTCTTCTCTCACTTGTCTTCTTCTTCCCAACAAAGTGATAAAGGAATTATTTAGAACCCAAAAAGGGTTGAGGAAACGACAAAAATAGTAGAAAGTAGATATGTATGTTCAAGTTGGAAACCTGTGGGTCCAATGGCTGAGAGAAAATGTTGTTGGTGCACTAATTTTTTAAACATTGACTTTGGCCATGAGTGTTTTATATCCATAGATTTATATGAATCTGGCAGTACCTTAAATAAAATTGGTCATGAGTGTTTCAAAAATACTTAGCCTCAACAATTGTCATCTAAAAAATTTATGACTTTTGCCACGTATAAATTTTCCAGTATAAGAAGAAAAATGTGAGAGAAGATGCGAGGAAGAAGTTGATAATGTGAAGGAGAGTGGATGCCGTGTCTTTTTTTCTTTTTTCTTTTTTCTTTTTTCCTTTGATAAGAAGAGTTAATGCCTACATACTATGAATGTTTTTTATCCGTAGACCTAATTGAAATTGTGTGTTCTAATTAGTTCAACTGATAAAATCTCTGATGGTTGAATAAGAGATCTAGGGTTCAATCCCCACTTACACTAAAAATTAATTAGTGTCTTGGTCTGATGATAAAGAGCTATCATCAGAACCGAACACTATAGGTTGAAACTCTCTAAAAAAAATCTATTTAAAATCAATGGTGCAAAAAAGGTGGTGTCTTGTGAAATTACATTTTAGAACATGTATTGTGTCGCATCTGCGGTACTAAAGCATTAGACTCAAATAAAAATCTATTAAAAAAAAAAGAATGTTATGTCTACAATATTTTCACAACACTTTCACAACAAATTTTAAGTAGCAGGTTGTTACAGATTATTATTGGGGGGAAAAAAAATTCAATGAAATGGTAAGTTCAAATTTGAACCAATAACAACTAACCATCTATAATTTATTGTGAATATATAATGAAAATGTTGTGGACTTCTCATTAAAAAAAAAAAAAAAAAAAGTCCTCAAGATCCATGGTAGTAATTAAGTGGGAGGAATGTGAAATGCTTTGCAGTAAAATCCTACTAAGGTTACACGCGGAATAGGGTAAGCCCAAAGGTCGGACGGCCCACATTCAAGCATACCATCACAAAATCTTATCGATGACCTCTAGAAACTATGAAAAAACAATTAGAACCAGAAGCATTTTATAAATCCTATCCCAACCAATATATATATATATTATAGATGGATTCTAAAAAGTTAAGGCTGCAGACGACTTTTATAGAGCCCGCCGCTCAACACATTTTGAGCTTAAGCTGATAAGTTTTAGTAAATTTTTTACATTTTAATATTAATTATTCAACTTATTATATTTTTTTGTTTAAAAACCCTTTTTTTTTTTTTTTTTTAGTTTAAGGTTTCAATTATATTGAATTTTTATTGGATTAATATTATGGGAGCCTTTTTTTTTTTTTGAGAAACAAACACACACACACACACAAGGGAGAGGGAAAGGGGTTCTAACACAAAAGCACACCACAACTCCACTCAAAAGCCATGGTAACTTTTAAGGGAGGGTGGGGCAAGTTATACTACACACAACACACTCTCTTAAGCAATGTGAGACAATTACCCTTTTTTTTTTTTTTTTGAGAAACAATTTAATTTCTCTTAAAACAATAAAATTTTGGGATTTTTTTTTTGGGAACAATTTTAGAACCTATTGTTTATTTAGTGGGGGCCCTAAAATCCTTTAAAAACTTTTGAGACAAGTGGGTCCTAAGGCCAAGGCCTTGACCCGACGAGTTTACAATAACAGTAAAATCAACATATAAAAAGAATCATCTCAATATATATATATATATATATAGAATGAATTGATTTTATATATATATAAAAGAAAAACGAAAAAAAAAATAAAAAATTACGTTCAAAGTTGAATTGCTCATTCGCCTAGAGTCAATTTCAAAGGCCAAAATGTTTTCAGGGTTACAAATTGTGAGGTAGTTCAAATTTGCTTTCTAGCCAAAAGAAGAGTAAACATTTTTTTTTTTTTAGGAAAAAAGGAAGAGTAAACTGTAAAGAAGGATGGTGATTCTGTCAACAGAAATATAAAACAGAGCTTGAACGACTTGTAGTTTAGCAATAATATTGTAATCTTGTATGTAGTTTAGCATCATAGGTTTAAGTATAGAATTAGTTGTAATGTTGTCCACGTGTATGTATTCTGTTAGAGTGGTTAGTTTCAAATCAGTTAGGATTAATTACCCTATATAATTGGGGATCTGATGTAATCTATTTCATTGAATGAAATTCAGTTTTTCTATTCTTTCTTCTTCTAGAATTTCTCTCTAAAGAATATCAGAGCTTTTGCATGGTATCAGAGCCTACAATGGCGTCTTCTACAAATTCTTCATCGTCTTCATCCTCTGCAACAACAGGATCAACCACGAGTTCTTCAATCACTCATGGTGTCAATCCTTCGTTGCTGCTATTGTCAAATATGGCAAGTATGGCTACTGTGAAGCTTGATTACAACAACTATATGGTGTGGAGACATCAGATTGAAGTGATCTTGGTAGCATATTCAATGATCAATTTCATCAATGATGATGATCAAGCTCCGAATCCATTTCTCAAGGATAGCTCAGGTAATTTTACAACTGTGGCTAATCCAGAGTTTTTTCAATGGAAGAGTCGTGAGCAAGCCTTATTCACCTTCCTTAATTCAACTCTTTCTCTGTCAGTCTTGGCTCTTACTGTGGGTCAGAAGTCTGGGAGAGGTGTCTGGAAGGTGCTTGAGAAAAGGTTTGCATCAGTATCACGATCTCATGTGCTCAGTTTGAGGGATGAGTTAATGAGTATCAAGAAGGGTTCAGAATCAATGGATTCTTTCTTTCAACAAATTAAGGAGGTTAGAGATAAACTTGGGGCTGTAGCAGTCTGTGTTGATGAGGAAAAGCTAATCCATCTAGCTCTTGAAGCTTTGCCTCCAGAATATGATGCATTCTGTTCTGCGATCAGAACCAGAAATGATGTTCTTACAATTGAAGAGTTGAATACACTCTTAAATGCTGAAGAGAGGTCAATCAAGAAAAGGTCTAATCATTCTGTTCTTAGAGATTCTGCATCATTTGTTATGGCAGCCAATCAATTCAATCAAAACTTTGCAAAAGGAAGAGGCAAGGCTGGGAATTACAGAGGTCGTGGCAATGGAAGAGGTGGTGGAAATCAATTTTCTGGTGGTGGTCAATTCTATCACAATCAGTTTCAGTTTCCTGGTAATGGTAGTGGTCAGTTTCAGAACACTAATAATCCAGTGGAACCTCAATTCTTTCCACAGAACAAGTCTTCTTTTCCTCAAGGACAGAAAGTTGCCTATCAGATTTGTGGCAAGAATGGCCATTCTGCTTTGGACTGTTATCACAGAATGAATTTTGCTTATCAAGGTAGGCATGCTCCAACTAAGCTTGCTTCCATGGCTGCAAGATCAATGGCTGCAACTTCAGGTGCTAATCAGAATCAGAATTGGTTGACTGACACTGGTGCCTCTGATCACATCACACCAGATTTGTCCCAACTTTCCCTTGCTCAACAACCTGCAACTGGTGAGTCTGTAACAGTTGGCAATGGGCAAGATTTACCAGTGACACACATTGGCAATGGTAAGCTCATCACTTCCTCTCATAATTTCTGTTTAAACAATATCCTTAGAGTTCCTAGTATTGCTTCCAACTTGTTATCTGTTCACAAACTATGCCTCCAAAATAATGCATTTTGTTATTTTTATGCATATCAGTTCTTAATTCTGGATTTACCTATGGGGAAGGTTCTTTACAGAGGGCTGAGTAAGGATGGAGTTTATCCTATACCCTCTTCCACTCTGCCTTCCTCATCTCCTCCTCATCCAAATTCCAATGGTTTTGCTGCATTGTCTCCACAGTCCCTACTCTGGCATAATAGGCTTGGTCACCCTTGTGCTAAGATTTTACTTTCAGCTATGTCTTCTTTTCCTTCTGTTAAAGTGTCCTGTGTTAGTGACATTTGTTCTAAGTGTACTTCTTGTATAAGTGCTAAAATGCACAAGATTCCTTTTCCTACTCATGTATAAAATACTGAATATCCTTTTCAATTAGTGCACTCTGATGTATGGGGCCCTGCTCCTGCGACTTATGTTCTTGATCATAGATTTTATGTGATCTTTGTTGATGATTTTACTCGTTTCACTTGGTTATTCTTGTTGAAAAGGAAGTCTGATGTGTTTCAAGTTTTCCTACATTTCAATTCTTTGGTTGAGACCCAATTTAATGCCAAAATCAAAACACTAAGATCAGATGGTGGGGGTGAGTTTGTGAATGCCAATTTTAAGTCTTTTTGCTTAGAACATGGTATTCTCCATCAATTTTCATGCCCTTACTCTCCTCAACAGAATGGTGTTGCTGAGAGGAAGCACAGACAAATTGTGGAGAGTGCTTTATCCATGCTTCACCATTCCAATCTCTCTTCTTCTTATTGGTCTTATGCTTTTAGTACTGCTGTGTACCTACTTAATAGACGTCCATCTTCTGTTTTGCAATTTGTCTCTCCTTGGGAGAAATTGTATGGTCACACACCATCCCTTCATGCTTTAAGAACCTTTGGTTGTGCTTGTTATCCTTTATTGAAACCCTATGCCTCTCATAAGTTTGATCCTAAATCTAAGCAATGTATCTTTCTTGGTTACCCTCCTCAGTACAAAGGTTATATTTGCTTGGATGTTCTTACTGGCAAAATTTACATTTCCTGTCATTGTGTCTTTGATGAGTCTGTTTTTCCTAGTTTTCCTGTCTCTAGTGTTGAATCACCTTCTTCTTCTTCTACTCCTTTTTCCTCTGATGTGTGGTTTTCTTTTCTTCCCCTTTCTTCCTTGGGTATTACTCAGTCCAGTCCCATTTCTTCTACTGCTTCTGGTTCAGCTGAGTCTACTTCTTGTTCTGAGTATTCTTCTTCCATTCCATCTTCCAATCCTTGTCCTGTTTCTCTTGAGTCTAGTCTTCCTGTTTCCACTGTTGTTCCTAGTCTTTCTATTTCTGTACCTACACCTACCCCTGTGAATACAAATGCCCATCCTATGCTTACCAGGTCCAAGAATGGTATTTCCAAGCCTAAGGTGTTTACTGTTCAGACTGATTACAGTTGCACTGAGCCTCCTTCCTACTCTATTGCTTTTAAGTATCCTCATTGGGTTAAAGCTATGGATTCTGAGTTTACTAGTTTGCAACAGCAGCATACATGGTCCTTAGTTCCTTTGCCACCTGATAAAAATGTTGTGGGGTGTAAGTGGGTGTACAAAGTTAAGAGGAATAGTGATGGTTCTATTGCTAGATTCAAGGCTAGACTTGTTGCTAAGGGTTACTTACAACAATATGGTCTAGATTATGCTGAAACTTTTAGTCTGGTGGTGAAGCCTACAACTGTGAGGATTATTCTTGCCTTGGCCGTTCAGTTTGGTTGGTCTCTAAGGCAGTTAGATGTATCTAATGCTTTTCTTCATGGGGTGTTGCAAGAGGAGGTTTATATGAGTCAGCCCCCTGGTTACAAGGATATCTCCAAACCTCATCATGTTTGCCTCTTGCACAAAGCAATCTATGGTCTAAAACAGGCTCCTAGGGCTTGGTTTGACAGCTTTACCACTCAGCTCTTCCATTTGGTTTTTCATGCTTCTTGTGCAGACAGTAATTTGTTCATTCACAGCAGGTTGTTTACTTACTTTTGTATGTAGATGACATCATTATTACTGGCAGTGATAAGGTACTTGTTGCTGATATTATTACTCAGCTTGGGGTTTCATTTGCTCTCAAGGATTTAGGTCCTTTGCACTATTTTCTGGGGTTGCATATTGAGTATTCTGGTGATGGTATTTTTGTACATCAGTCCAAATATGCCAAAGAATTGTTGTCTAAATTTCATATGATGGACTGTAAACCTTGTTCTAATCCGTGTGCATCTCCTCAATCTCATGCTCTTGCTGTTAGTCCTCTTCTCTCGGATCCAACAGCCTATAGAAGTCTTGTTGGTGCTTTGCAATACTTGACATTTACTAGGCCTGATTTGAGTTATGCTGTACAGAAGGCTTGTCAGTTCATGAGCAAACCTTCTCAACTTCATCTTGTTGCTGCTAAAAGGATCTTGAGATACTTGATGGGTACATTGCATAGAGGGATTTACTTTAGGCCTGGTTCTCTCACCCTTTCAGCTTATTGTGATGCTGATTGGGCAGGGGATCCTATTGATAGGAGGTCCATTACTGGCATGATTGTTTTCTTAGGCAATTCTCCTATCACTTGGTCTGCTAAGAAGCAGTCTGTTGTGTCTCGGTCTTCCACTGAAGCTGAATACAGGTCTCTTGCTCATACAGCAGCTGAGTTATATTGGTTGCGTATGCTTCTCAAGGACTTAGGGGTTTATTTGCATCACCCTCCCATTTTATGGTGTGACAATGTTTCAGCTCTTGCTTTGGCCTCAAATCCTATTTTTCATGCCAGAACTAAACATATAGAAGTTGATTATCATTTTGTCCAAGAAAAGGTGTTGAATAGAGATATGGTTATCAAGTACATTTCTACCTTGGATCAACTGGCTGATATATTCACTAAAGGCTTGCCCTCTCCTCGGTTCCATGCTCTATCCTACAAACTCATGGGGACTCCTCCCCTTCGTTTGAGGGGGGATGTAAAGAAGGATGGTGATTCTGTCAACAGAGATATAAAACAGAGCTTGAACGACTTGTAGTTTAGCAATAATATTGTAATCTTATATGTAGTTTAGCATCACAGGTTTAAGTATAGAATTAGTTGTAATGCTGTCCATGTGTATGTATTCTGTTAGAGTGGTTAGTTTCAAATCAATTAGGATTAATTACCCTATATAATTGGGGATCTAATGTAATCTATTTCATTGAATGAAATTCAGTTTTTCTATTCTTTCTTCTTCTAGAATTTCTCTCTAAAGAATATCAGAGCTTTTGCATAAACAAGATAATATTTAGTTCGATCAAGTGGACCGCTCGCCCTTTATTAAGAAAAGATCACGGAATAAGCTAAAGAAAGGCAACTGATTTGGGAGGAACTGATGAAGGATTTATGAATGCGATACTGGTGCCTCTCTTGATTTAAAACACTAAAATAGCGGTGCCTCTCTGCCCAAAGAAGACAACATCTTGGAATAAACTCAAGGGAACTAATTTGAGAGGAACAAAAGGATATGTTTCTCGTATAGTTTATCAGCATTAATATTTGTTAGTGAAAGGTGTCGATCAAAGTAGTCATCATCCTTACCACTAGGGTTATAAATAAACCGGAATGTTTATGAACAATTTGGACTTGACTGAGGGAAAGAAAACTTATTTATCACCATTTATTTAATAAACGAGTCATGCCAAAGCCTGAGTTAAAACTCAACTATTAAACAACTCAAGTTCAAACATAATAATGTGTTAGTAAATAATCCTGTGACGAGTTTGTAACTTTGTTGGTGAGTGCACACTGATTGGTTATCATTATATTGTAAAGAGCAAATGTTTGAGTCATTTGCACAAGTGGAGTCTTTCCTAGTGGAGGATTCTTAAGTAAAATTAATGGATTTGGTTCCGTGCCTCAGCTCAAAAAACTAATAAGTTCCAAATTCCTTCAAATTTGGTTTATATATATATATATATATATATATATATATCAATTATGCTTCTATATTCTATAAATTTTACTTTAAAGTTTTTTTTTTTTATTAGTTTGGGAAATCTTCATATATTTTTTCTAACCATCTTAAGAAGCAATTTTTGCTCTTATTAATCAACAAAATGATTGTTGTTATTGTCGTACCCTAATTCTTACCTCGTAAAATGACGTTGCGTTCCAATGGCTTTGGTTCTCTTTACTAGGCAACATGCATGTGTGTGCGTTTTCTTAGGACAAACAAGTGTGCATATGGCACGTGTGCAATGCTATGGTGGGGTGTGTGAGTGTGATTATTTATACCTATATTTATTTTAAGAAGTCTCCACCAATCATTGGGATTTTAAGGTGTGATTGGTCACCTAAGTCTAATAAATTTTATTTCCTAATTTTAACTAAGAGAACCCTAAGGATCCTAAGCTAAACTAGAAAATAGAATAAGCGTCTCGAACCAAAAATAAAAGATTTAGAAGTTCGGTTACGTGTGGTGAAGGTGTTAGGCATCACACAACGTCTATCCGAAAGGATAGTACCTTGTTTCAAATTTAATCTAAAATATCACTATTTTAAATAACAACTAACATATTTGACATTTTGTTTAAAATGATATGCATGTACGTGTGAAACAAAGCATAGATGAAACCTATCTTAGGATGACATGTGAAGATGGCATGTACTCTATCCTAGTGTGACATATGTAGAAATGACGTAATCTACCCTAAGATGACATACAATCTATCCTAGGATGACATGTAAGGAGTATAAAAGAATGACGTGTAAATTATTCTAGGATGAAATGTAGTTCCTCAAAAAAGGATGAAATGTAAAAATGACATGTAATCTATTATAAGATGACATGTAAAAATGACATGCAATCTATCCTAGAATAATATGTGAATCACATATAGCATGAATAATTTAAACAAGAGATAAGAAATGTACCTACTCATTTAAATTTAAGCTAAAACATACTAGGTCTCACATTTTTTTTCATGCAAAGATCAACAAAGTAAGAAATTAGTTCAAGGGGAGGGGGTTATGTTTGGCTTTTAGGGTTTCCATAGACATAATGAATTTAAGCCATGGGCAAAAACCCAAGGATTTTACATCTTTTTGAAAAGGTTCCCTGAAAGGGAGAGAATAAAAAGTCCCATGGTTTTTAATTTTTGAAAAAATCCTTAAAAGGGATCGATTAAAAATCTCCATTGATTTTATATTTCTTTAAAAATCCCTACCAGGAAAGAGGAGTAAAGATCCAATGGGTTTTGAATTCTTGATAAAGTTCCCTAAAAGGGAAAATATTAAAAATCCCATAAGTTTAATACTATAAAATGTTTTCAAAGAGGATAGGATTTAAAAGGTCCCATGGGTTTTTATTTTGAAAAGCTTAAGAAAATTTATTGGTGGAAACCCCCAAAGTTTAAAAAAACTTTGTAAAAAATAATTAATAAATAAATAAATAAAAATAGGCATCCATATAGTATTAAAAATTTATAAATACACAAAATCGTTGTTTCTAAATATATTAAGATGCAATCATCTGCCAATAAAGACAAAAACAAAAACAAAATAGTGTTTTTTTAATCTCAAAGTGAGTGATCTAAAAGCTTTTGAAAAAAGTTTGAAAAACAAAGGTTTAATAAATAAAAATAGTAAAGTAATTCTTTTTGGGGTTTTGTCAAATTGACTTTTATTAAATGAAATTTTAGCAAATTAAGCGCACCCAAATGAAATTCATCACAAGAAATTTCCAACAACACCCTATTGGGGTCATTCTGAGGTCGTTTGCTTTTATTGAATTTGTGAGAGACCATGCCCCTGGCCTGTTTTGGAATTGGGCTAAACCCACGTGAATAGATGGAGTCATGTTATTACTTCTCAAAATGAAGATTCAACTGATTATATTTTCTTTTTTAGATTAAGGGTTTTACAATAGAATCACCACTTATTTAATTATTGGAAAAAATAAGAAAACTATTGTAGGGATCGGGTTTGAGCACTTCTAAGTGTTCAGAGAGTGGACCCAAGCCCAGCTAGCCCTGTAATGAATTTGTAGAGAGCGGGTTCAAGAACTAGGCCCTAGTAAGGGATGCAACGGCCAGACACAGTTGCACGCGGGTTTAAATAGTATGAATGTTAGCTAAGATGGACAATGGTGCTCCTCGGCCTTTCTTTAGGGAGCCTCCGTTCTTATTACTTTCTTTGGAGAATGGTTACAAGAGTTTTTGGGAGAATATCAGTTGCTACAGTACCTTTTAGTCCAGATCTCCGGTCCCCTCTCCAAGAGGGACTCCTTTACATTATATACTCCTCCCTCAATTGATCCTAGCCCTACATTTGTTGATCAGCCAGGCCACCACTTGAAAGCCTATCCCATCAGCCGCATTCCCATTCTTCCTGTGGGTTGCAACAACCAAGACAGCACTGTTCAGGAGTCCTATCCTCATTAATGCGGTCAGGACGTTAGTTGAGGGCATTTAATGTGGAGGTGACAGTTCATCCTGGACTTGCTCCTCCACCATGCTTCCATAGCTAACGCGTTGTACTTGCTCTTTTCTCTTGGGATGCTCAGGAAGACTCCCCCTGACGGTGTGTTGCTTGTTCACCTTATGGTCTCGGCCTTCCGAGGAGATAATCATCCTCGGCGTTGTCTCTTGGACAACTGTGCTTCTTACTTTCATCCTCGGACCATAAATACCTCCTCGGCATGGGCCTTTGGGCCTGGTACGAAGTGGGCCGGGGCTGTCTGACTCTCTGGCCCCACAACTATAATTGAAAATTTTATCATTTTATTAATTTAAAACTGAATTTACATTGATCATAGGAAATTACATGGCTTTGGTCCTAGATACAATCTAAGATAAAGTATATGACTTTATTTCCTAGTTACAATATAGAAATTAAAAATTACATGGATGAGTATTGATCTATTAACCCTTGATCTAAGTTCGAAGGCTATATTCCAAGATGAGAAGGTGTTAGGCACCCACCTTGCCCGATGAAACCAGTCTTCTAAACTATAATGACCAACATTCATATCATATCATTCAACAGATTATCAATCAATTGCATTTTCATTTCTTTGCTTGAATTTAATGTGTATGCATGTGATAAACCCTAATTCCATTTATTAAACATCTTGCATTTGGATTTTAAAAAAATAAAAAATAAAACTTCCAATGAATGTGTGTGCATGGTGATGTCCTAAATTCAAGTATTTGGAAAAATTATAAAAATAACATATTTTTCATATTTTGGATATGAAGTTAAGATCAAGGCTAGTGTTATGCATTAACATGTGATGAACAACCAAGAATATGCAAAGAACGATATGAACAACATTCGAGCATGTCATGAACATTCAAGCAATTTAATAATCCATTAACTTGCTTTAATCTTAAATTGACATTATAGCAATATAAAATAATAATAATAATAAATTATTTAAAAAAATAAAAAAATAAAAAATAACAACAACAACAACAACAACAAGTTTAAGGAAATGGATTATACTTGCATGTAAAATCCACAAGATGGAGGAGGAGGCTTTTGGTGGAGGTCCTAAGGGTGGAGTAGAGAAGATGAATTAGGAGAAGGAGAGTGAGTCTCACTCAATATCTTGAATCTCAGGAAGACCAAGATATGATAAAACTAACTCTACTTCACTAAAACTCAAGAGGGGAAAAGAGAGAATGTCTTTGTGTGTCCTTTGAAATGGAGGAAAGGGGGGAGGGTTATGTAGTAGGTGGAGAAAATATGAATGGAAGGGTATTTAATAAAGGTTGACAAAGGATCAAAGAGAATCATGAACCTTGACCCTATTTCAGTATTTAAAGAAAATTGGTGCATTAAATTTGGAGATTGGTGAGAGTAATGAGCAAGCCAAATGTCTAAAACCTCGGTTTTTCCCGTGGCTCTTGTAGCAATTTTCAGAGCTAATTTCAAAAAATCATATATTTCTCAATTCTAATCGGAATTGCCTCATTCTTGTGTTCAAATTGAATCCCCAAATGTCTAGTTTCTCGTTGAATAATTACACAAATTATATAAATTACTCATTGAATAATTAATGTTTGATTATCTAATTAATCAAGTGTGCGCAACCTTACCATATAGATGTAGTCATAGCCAATCAAATTATGACACGTCATTAATTTCAAATTGATTATAGTAATAACCAATTGGAATCAACTGTTCATAATCACATATAGTCGGACTCAATTTGTGATAGTGCATCTCGGCCATTAAAACTCGATTTGATGATAACTTTTAATCTAATAGCTAGGTTAAATCCTCCCCAGGTTTTTTACCAGTTTGGTTTTCTTGGGTTATCATATTGTTGTATTCTTTATATTTCCACATTATTTATATGATATGATTTTATTGTGTTAACTTAGAACTAAATAATTTATTTAAGTAATCACTTAACTAAATAACTAGGTTAAACAACTTGTGTTAAGGGGTCTAAAAACGTACAAGTGGTATCAGAGTAAGTAGCTCTTGTGTTTTTAGATCTTTTGATCTAAGAGTTGATCCTTAACCCCTGTTGTCATGGAACACGGTCACTCTCTTGTGATCCCACCTTACTTTGATGGGAACAACTATGCCTACTGGAAAGTAAGGATAAAAGTATTCTTGAAATCTATTGATGAGAGAGTTTGG
Organism: Quercus aquifolioides; assembly: GCA_019022515.1. NCBI lineage: Eukaryota > Viridiplantae > Streptophyta > Magnoliopsida > Fagales > Fagaceae > Quercus > Quercus aquifolioides. The sequence goes on along the minus strand of CM032334.1, from coordinate 17,923,748 downwards.
AATTCCGTTGAATACAAATGGGAGAAACCGACTACTCCTATAAGCGAATGATCAATTTCTCAAAAAGAGGCAGCCACTTTTAATAACAAAACCATGAATGCTATTTTTAATGCTGTTTCTATGGAGGAATTCAAGAGAATCACAAATGTTGAGGTTGCTTATACTGCATGGAATATTCTCCAAACTGTGCATAAAGGTAAAAAGGCAGTTAAGATTAATAAATTGCAGCAGTTGCATTAGAATGTCTGATGATGAATGTTTTGATGAATTTTATGCTAAACTGAATGATATTGTTAATTCTGTTTATAATTTGGGTGAAATTTATGATCAACCTAAGATTGTTAAGAAGATACTTAGATCCTTAATTGAGAACTTTAGACCCAAAGTGACTGCCATTACTGAAAGTCAGGATGTGGACTCCATCCCTGTTGATGAGCTTGTAGAATCTATCCAATCCTATGAGCTAAACCTACCTAAGACAAACAAATCCAAATCAATGGCTCTTAAGTCAGTTGATGATGTTGATGGGAATGGATTTGATGATGAACTCTTTTCTACAGAGATTGCATATCTTGCCAAGAACTTTAGAAACTTTCATAGGAATAACAACAGAAGGGCAAGAGGTAAAAAATAATGTTGAACCTAGGAATTTTAAGAGGAATGAACCCACTAAAGTGAACAATACTGATAAATCTAAAGAAAAAGTAGGTCAAACCTCTAGTAATTCACTTGGTCAACACTATTTTGGTTGTCAAGGGTATAGTCATGTAAAATCTGAATGTCCTACATTCTTGAGGTCAAAGGATAAAGCTATACTTTGTAGTGATGATGATAGAAGCTTCATTGCTTTCACAACTACTATTGTAGTTAATGAAAGTGTTGTGGTTGAAAAGAACCCTTCTGATGGGGTACTCTCTGAGTTTGTTGATTTGCAAGAAGTTTTTAATAAGCTATACAAGGTTGCTGCAAATGATGCAATTAGTGTAGACTTAGGTGTAAAGAAAATTGCCTCCCTTGAACTTGATAAGAAAATTTTGTTGTTGAAATTGCTTGATGCTAATACTTTGATTAATAAGGTAAAGACTGAAAATATGTTGTTGCTTGATAAGATTAAGAACTTGGAACTAGAATTATATGTTGCTAGAGAACAAACAAAAAGGTCTGCTAGTTCTAAACTTGATCACATGTTGAGTGTTCAGAAGTCTCCCTTAGACAAATCTGGTCTAGGTTTTGTAGATAGCATCTCGATGTCTGAAACTCATTTCACAAACTTTGTTTCTTCTTCTGAGCCCCCCAAGAGTGAGATTGTCAAACTAGTAGAAGTTACACCACCTCCTAGGAAGATTAGAGTTGATCTTAAAAGAGTCTAAGTCTACGAATCCTAACCTCCCTAAGGATAAGAAGCATGATAGACCTTTGTGGGTTTGTCATTTTTGTGGAAAAGTTGGGCACATTCACCCAAATTGTTTCAAGTTGTAAACTGCAAAGCGAGCAAATAAGCCAAAAGTACATGTGCCTCAAGCACAAGATCCTATGGTACTTATTAGTGAATTGGTAAAGACTTTAAACCTTTATACCAATCCTGGAGTTGCACATCATTCTAATATGAATAATAACTTCAATGCCAAAGTTGCATCTAAGAAGTTTTAGATGCAAAAGGCTCAATCCAATTGAGTCTTTCTGACATTGCCCTTATGCTTCATCTCAATACTCTTTGTGACCATTCTTCTTTTGATGTTTTGTTTCCTTTTTGCTTTTAGAATTTGCATTGCATTACATTCATGCATTTCATGATAGGTTGTTTTTGCTATTCCTTTTAATAATAAAAAATTAAAAAAAAAAAAAAAAAAAAAAGAGGAAAGAGAAATATGTTTTGTATTATATATCTTGGATTTGTAATCAAGGTTGACCTATTATCTTTATATAACATGCTTGTGTGCCTTGTTTAGCTTGGATGAACTTATTTTTACTACACTTTGCTAGTTTTAGCTATGGAGTGCATGTTGTGTGGGAGTTGTTTATAGTTTTTGATCACATGATCTTGATTTTGAAGTCACATGCTTTTGATTGTTAGGACTTGAACTTAATGAGAAATGCATAAATAACCATCTTACCACTGTTTACTAGCCAATCATGAACACTTTAGTGCATAACATAAGAATTTGTGCTTAAGAAAATGTAGCATATGCACAAAAAGAACATAAGGTGTAGTCTCGGATTAATAATAAAATTAGTGTGTACATTATTGGACTATAATAAAGATGACACAAATAAATAAAAATTGGTATGTACATTATTTGGCTAAAATATCAATTTCACAATGAAATAAAAATGGTATATACATTATGAGGCAAAAAAAAAAATTTGCATGATTGCAAGCTTGTTTTCTAGAAGATGTGAGAGTTATATGATGTAACTCTTTAAGTGATAGTCTCTTTCAAACTTATGTGATGAAAAATGTAGAAATTTTGTTTGATTACTATCTACATATCACCTCACATGTATCTCATGTCATTACTAGTTGCACACACTACACAAGTTATTCTTTGCTAAACTTAGTACATGATATTATGTGTGAATTTGTTTTGGTCATCCAAGATTATATGTTCCTTGATTTTGATGCAAAATATGTTTAATGTTTGAGTTTTTGGAGACAAAAAGGTCAAAAAACTTTTTTTTGGAAGATTTGGGTTGAATTCATGTGTTTTTTAAAAAAAATTTAAACTCATACTCATGCATTTCATTCATGATATATGTTGGTTTGAGTTGTTTTTGCATAAAATTTGCTTTGTTTTTCAAAATTTTCAAAATTCCAAATTTTCGATTGATCGAAGCTATTACTCGACTGATTGAAATTGCGATTAAAATTTTGGTTTGAATCTGCCTGGCTTGATCGATGCTCGATTGATGCTCGATCAATCAAATCTATTTTCATATCAATTGAAGCTCAATTTCAACCGATCGAATTTCGAAAGCTGAGTGTTTTAAAAAAGGTTTTCTCATGTGTTCTTCGTTATTTTCAAATCTTTTCAAACACCTTTCTCACTTTCTCTCTTCTACCAATCCAAACTAAAAAAAATTTGTCGTTTTCTTCCACAAATCTCTCCAAGGTTTTTGTCCTCAAGCACTAGTAAGTCTTTTATATCCTTTCTTTCTCCATTTAATCACTTGTTTCATGCATTTTCTTTGAAAAGTTCGAACATAGCATCTTAGGGATTTTTGTTCATTTCATTTGTTTTTAATCAAATTTAATCAATGGGTTTTTGTTCCTAGATGATTTAAACATGATCCTCATGCATTAATTTGATCAATTTTGTGTTTTGAGGAAATTGAAATTTCTAGGGCTTGGAACTTTGTGAATTTGGAGATTTTGTTCAATTAGGCTAAATTTGAGTAAAATTGACTTGCATTTTTGATAGATTAATTCATTATATAATGTTTTCTAACTAGTATAATGGTTAATTATTCAATGTGGTTGATTTTTTGAAACTAGGCTTTTTCAAATTTGGGGTTTTTGGACTAAAACTCTATGTTCAAGTCAATTGATGGTTCATATAGTATAATTGAACAAGTTTCAATGCATTAGAGCATGCATCATATGTGCATTCATTACATGTATCATATAAATTGTTATTTATTGAGATTTTTGTGCTCTAACCCACTCTAATGCAGTCTGCCCTTGGTATTTTCTTTGTTTTTGTTTTTTCTTTCCTTTCCAACCCTTAGCATCGTGGTTAGGAAGACTAGAGCCAAGAAAACTACCACCCCTTCTACTCCTAAGTTCCAAAGTGATAGGTTTAGAACCTTGAAAAACCAAGAAACCTATAAGAAGCTGAATATCTTTAGGTCGGTTTGGGCTGAGCGTAAGGTCATTTTAGATGAGCTTGATCTGAAGATTCGTAGGAATTTTGAGCGTAGGGGCTAGTTATCACTTTTAGAGGTCGAGCATCCTCCTCTAATTGCTTTGATTAGAGAGTTCTATTCAAACCTTTTTGTCCACTCCGATGATTCCAACACTCAATATATGAGGAGTTGGATAAAGGGTGAAAAGTATGTCATTACTCCTGCTGTAGTGGCCTCTACTTTTGGTGTACCTTTGGTACAGCAGCCCGTGTACCCTTACACTGAGACCCCTCACCTTGATGACATCATGTCACTCGTCACCGGTACTACCATTAGTTGGGGTACTGATCCTCGTGTCACTTCCTATGAGCTTACTAAGCTCAATTATTTGTTTTTCCGGATTTCTTGTCATAGTATTTGGCATATCTCTCACCTTCATACTATTCCTATTGAGAGATGTGCGTTTTTGCATGCTCTCATCACCGATGCTCCTATGACTTTTCCCACTCTTTTCATTCGCTCTCTTGTTAAGGTTCATAGGAGTAATGCAAAATCTCATGGTTTATTCTTTCCGATTTTTATATATAGGATTTTGTTGGACTTAGTTTTAGAGGATTTTCCCACATCTGAGCCTATACATATCATAGCTCCTATAGGTTCCACATTCCTTAGGCAAAGAGCAGCTCAGTTGAAAGCTAGCTCTAAGCGCCCTAGAGTCGAGTCTTCTACAGGTGATGCATCTAGGCCTCCTACTTCTGGTGACTCTACTGCTGAGGATTATGTAGACCCTACAGCTACTATGGATCCTCCACTTTCTTCACAGAGCAACTCGTCCTTGCGGAGCATGCTGGATATAGTTATGACCGTTCAGGCGACGCATGGACAGATTTTTTTGGATGTGCTCACTAAGCTTCAGGCTTTACGAGCAAATTTGGCGGGTGCTAGGGGTTCTACTCCACCGGCTCCACCTTTTGATGATGATTCTTGATTGCCCTTTAGCAATTCGTCACAAAATGGGGAAGTACATACCAAGGGAGTCAATATCGTACCGGAGGCTGTACTGGTTTGGCCAGCGGTACGATATATTTCGAATACCAGTCAATACCGGTGTACCGTTTCGGGTTTACCGCTATTTTTTATATTTATAAATATATATATATATATATATATATATGTATGTATATGTATGTGTGTGTGTGTGTGTGTGTGTGTGTGTATTATAATAAATATAAAAGTTTACCATAAAACATTTCCTCAATTTAGAACTAATTATTCATGGTTTTAGACTTTAATATCAATTAAAAGAAAAAAAAAAAAAAAAAAAAACACACACAATATAAAAAATAGAAAGCTTAAAAGTTACCATTGCATATTAAGAAAACAAATAATACTAATAAGTTAATGCAAATAAGTTACCATTCTGTCCTAACAAAAATTCAAAAATTACAAAACTTAAAAAAAAAAAAAAAAAAAAACATTTTTCTGTACTGGCCGGTACGGCCGGTATTTAAACTTGTACAAAACGTTGATATTTCGATACCGGTATATATACCGGTACGGTACATACCGGCCGGTACGACCGGTACCAGTACGGTTTTGACTACCTTGGTACATGCACATGGAGATAGGGGGAGATTGGAGTTTATAGATTTTATCTAGGAGCTTTATGATGTATTTCTTTTTTGCTTATGATGTATTTCTTTTTTATGGGTTGTATATGTTAGGGAGAGACATTATGCTTTGTGTTTTGTTTTGTTTTGTTTTATTGTTTCTTGTTTCACATATGGTATATTGATTATTGTTTTATATTATGAGGTTATTCATGGTATATGCCTTTTATTTTATGTTTTGTGAAATCAAGAAGTTTAATTTGTTTTACTTGTATTTTTCATACATGCGTTTATGTGTTTGTTGAGTGTTTTAGGAATCTACTGGTTAATTCAGTCGTGGCTACTGTCTACTTTAGCAACTGATAGATAATAGTTAGGTTGAATTGTGTTTAGGGCATTTTAAATTTGAATGGGCTGTTTGTAAATTTGAGCATTTTATTTTTGTGATGTGTGTCGAGGGGGAAATTGATGCATCTGAATAAGATATTGGGAAACCAAATCGAAACTCAACTATGGGCTCTTGAGATGACACCCAAAGGCTATCGGTGTGATGACAAGCCTACCCAAGCAAGGAAACAAAGGCTGCATTTAACAAATCAGCAACAAAAGCCCAATAAAAAAAATACTTTACAATACTTAGTTAGTACATTAGTAGTCCTGTTCTGATAGTCCAAGGGAAATAAATTCTCTAGCGGTAAGGGTAATGTTTCACTTAAGTCCAAAGAGATAAACTGTCCAACAACAGGGGTAAAATTATACTGTCCAACAATCAATAATTAGATAAATTTAAGCAAATTTTAGGTCCTTATGTGTCTCATTCAAGAGGAATTTATTGTGCTTTCAGCTATTATTAGATTAATGTGAGGGAAGAGTTCGATCGTTACGAATACATCATATTCTTTTACAGTAAAATAAAAAGTAAACATCAAAGGTTCCATAGGAAAAAGAAAAGGAGGATTAATTGGCATGGTGTGAAGGGAGAGAAAGATCCCCAGCTCAGTGCAGCAAATATTTAGCTAAAATTTTGGTGAGTGTGTGTTTATAAGGCATGGACGAGCGGAATGAGGTCTGTCTTTTGAGTGAGTGGTATGGGAGAGATGTTGAGACCGAAGTCTTTTATGAGTAATGGTCTGTTTGTGACTCACTAGAAGACATTTATGAGTTGTGGTAGTGTAAGGGGGAGAAGAATATCTGGGATTAGATGAGTGTAGGCTAAAGATGATGAGTGGTGAGCTTAAGGAGAGCTAAACCACCAGCAAAAATGGCAAATGAACCCCAAAGTCTCAAAGGGAGGTGGCTGTTCCCGTGTGGGCTGAGGTGCTTATCCTTTTATAATGGAGTTTAGAGAAGCATTAATTAACAAGCATCCAAAAAAAACATGGGTTTGATTCAGGGGAGCCAGACAGCTGCATTATTAACCTGAATTTGGCCTAAAAATGGGATATTTGCTTTTGGGGGTGCCTTGCTTCTTTGGGCAATGTCACACATGGGTAGTATTTGGAGTAATCTTGCATTAAATGCTAAGATTGCTGAGATTGTGTTCAGCCAACGGAATTAAGGCAAGTATTAAGGAAGAATCCTAGTGCTGCAAGATCGGTGTTGGTATGAGAGGACTGTTGTTCTAGCTGTAGGTTGCTATATCATACGTGTTGTGCAGCTAAATCATGTACTACTTGTGATGATGAAGATAGATGATCCGAGGAGAATATTGCATTAATGATGGCTGAACTTTATCCTTTGATCAGAGGAATGAGATCATGTGTCTTTCAACGGTGTTTCCCCTTTAGTGGAGATCTTTGGCAATGGCTTTGTTGGAGTAGATTCTTATATTTTCTTAGGTGTATCTTTTCAAAATTTTATTTTTGTGACGTATTGTGATGTAACGTAATCACTATGTAATGTGAAGTATGTTGTAAACCTATATAGCCGTAAATGTTGTATTGTATGTGATGTTTTGAAAATTGGTTCTAGTCATGCATGTTGTGTTTTATAACTTGAAATTGGTTCAGCCGTGTAGACTGTGTTTTATTTAGCCATAAATTTCCTTTGTCAAGATATTTTGATTGTCAAAAAATTACAATTCTTAGGCTCAAAAAATTAAAGCATGGTCATAAAGGTAATATCTATTTTTGAAATCACTTGCTAAATGCATGACCATTTTATTTTGAAGAGTCCCAACCATAAAAGCTGTCTTCAATTTTGAATATATAAAGGTTTGAAATATGAAAAGTGTTTTGATCATTGAAAGATTGATATAATTGAGCCAAAATACAGCCATGGAAGTTAAACAATTTATTTTGAAAATGTCAAGTTGCAAAAGGTTTGTCCTTGCAAGTAAGTTTGAAATACAAATATCTATGTAAAAATGTATCTTAAAATATTTATAGTTTTGAAATAAATGTAAGATATTCATGTCTTAGATTAAAGATAACGCTTACTCTCTATTTCCAAAGCATTTTGCAGAAAATGTGATTTTTGAGTTAAGTATGATATAGCTCCAACCATTTGCCATTGATAGTTTCCATGAGATTTTCGCCTTCCGCCATGGCTAGACAATAATAGTTGTTGTTATAGACTTCTTTTTCAAGACAAATGTCCCTGGATGTAGGGATGTCAGATTGATTGGACCTTTTAGATCAAAGCCTCCTAGTGCGAGGTAGTTCACATCCTTGATGATGCTCAAGATTCCAAAGGTTCCAATGATGTGGTTCATGTGAATTTGATGATTCTAGTAATATGATGCATGGGGTTACCATGGCTTTAGGCGACAAAACTTTTTTAAGGGATGACCGCCTATCTACTGATTCAACGGTTGGTACAAGAAGGATTTCCTTTAGCGATTAGGATAATATTGATGATTTTAGTTGCAAAGAGTTATGATCAGGGGTTTCAGGCCTACAAAATAGACAAATTCCAACGTATAAGAAGCATAACGATGGTTGAAACAAACAATATGTTTCACATAATAATTTTCGGTCAATGGTTGCGATAAAATAATATATACTTAACATGATAGTTTTAATTGAATGATGAATATGATATAATATTAAAGTAATTTGTACTAAGTGATATGAGCATAGTAGAGTAACATATACTCAATATAAATTTAAAGATAGCGACGTAATGACTTATCTTGAAAGTTCGTGGCTCCAGCCGTATGTTAGTGAACTTATGGCAGTCCAACAGCATGATGACGTGAGTACAGCGTTGGAGAGTCCATATGCCATGATAGGTCTCTCCATGGTTTGATATTGAGAGCATGTATCACCAAGTTACGATTTGGACTGAGCATCATGTTGCACTCCTAAGCAAAGATGTCAATGTACTTTTTATTAGACGGAGAAGGTACGTCAGGTACTGCTGGAGGTTCCTTGAACGGTTCAGCTATACTGCTGGGCAAGAATTCTTCTTCCATTAGATGTGTTCTCTTCTAGATACAGCCGTAAGTTTTGTACTAGCTTCATTCGACCAAGTACCCTTCTATTTGAGGCAACTACGCCTCGCGCGTCCTTATGAGTAACGATATATACTTCCATTTCGTAGCCGAGTTTATTCACATTGTGGCTGTGATTTGCTGCTGGATGCTTCCTTGTGCTTTCCTTTCTTTTGGATAAATATATATATATATATATATATATATATATGTATGCTTTTAAACTTATTTTGGTTCATTCTTGATTGGCTCAAAACTACCGCTGCCTTATGCATCATTCATGACGGTGAGATGAAGTTGGCCACTAGCAGTGGCTCGTCCTCCGCGGAAACCTTTGGTGGCTTATTGGATTAGGCTACTCATGCTTTAGTTCATTTCTCTAGTGGCAACTTTGTTGGGATGTAATATATGTTTTGAGACTTTCTTAGTTATAAAGACTTCTTTCCCCCTTTCTTTTTGTAATAGAAGAAGAAAAAATCTTCTAGGTGCTGTCACTACCCATGTATGCGAAACTATTTTACTATATATATAAAACTCATTTAGTTGTGATTTGTCTAGTTGTAAGTGTTGTTATTACTTGTGCAAAAGGTCATTCAATTGTAGGTACCAATACTACACGCAAAAGAAGGACTAGCTAACTATGGACATTGTTTTGTAAAAGATTCATGCCTAAAAGAAATTTTTCTGCATAAAGGGAATTTTTTTGCATAAAAGAAATTTTTTCTGCATAAAAGGAAATTTTCTGCATAAAGAAATTTTTCTGCATAAAGAGATTTTTCTGCATAAAAAATTTTCTGCATAAAGAAATTTTTCTGCATAAAAAATTTTCTACATAAAGGAGTTTTTCTGCATAAAGGAAATTTTCTGCATAAAGAGATAAAAAATTTTCTGCATAAAAAAAATTTTCTGCATAAAGGAATTTTCTGCTTAAAAGGGATTTTTCTGCATAAATGGGCTGCCCAATGTTACTTTTTCATGCGTGCAAAAGGTCATTCAATTGTAGGTACCAATATCACACACGAAGGGAAAACTAGTCGACCATGGACATTGTTTTGAAAATGGTTAATGTCTAAAAGAAATTTTCTGCATAAAAGGGGTTGTCCATTGCCACTTTTTCATGTGTGCACATGTCTTTTCTCATTGTTCATGTGGGGATATTGCACTATACATAGTAGGGGACACCTCCATCAGTAGCTGTTATGCCTCTTTTTTTTTTGCAAAAAACGATTTTTTTAGCCCAAAAGGGAGGGGAAAAAATGTTTTATCATCAAATAGTGTTCATTCATCTATGTATATGTATATACATGTATACTAACATACGTACACGCATCATTACCCTTTTCTTTTAGCCATTTACATGTAAATATTGTATTTCTCATGGCAAAGGACACCTCCAGCCGTAGCTACTGGGTTCTTTTTTTTTCTGCATAAAACCATTTTTGAGCCAAAGGCAGAGTAAAAAGTTTTGTGATTTTGAAAGAAAACAAATAGTACCCATTCTTCTATGCATGTATATAAATATACATATGTGCATTGTTATCTTTTTCTTTTTGACTAACCATGTGTAAATATTGTACTATTCACTTTGAGGACACCTTTTTTTTTTTTTTTTTTTAATTTGTTTCTTTTTTGAAGGAAAGAAAATAGAGTGTTCACTTATATATTCATACATATATGTAAATATATATATATATATATATATATATGTGTGTGTGTGTGTGTGTGTGTGTGTGTATGTATGAATACATATATATACATAATGTTAGCTTTGTAGAGGCTCCAGCAAGGCAGTTGAGGCTGCTCTTCTAAAATTTGGCATCAGGTGCAGCTGTAGAGTGCTAACTTTGTACCGTCGGGCTAACATCATGCTGACTTGCTACTTGTTGGCTATTATGCAACCTTGAGGGCATGATAGAATTTCACCATGGTTGGCTCCCCAGCGGAGTCGCCAAAATGTCGAGGGGGAAATTGATGCCTCTGAATAAGATGTTGGGAAACCAAATCGAAACTCAACTATGGGCTCTTGAGATGACACCCAAAGGCTATCGGTGTGATGACAAGCCTACCCAAGCAAGGAAACAAAGGCTGCATTTAACAAATCAGCAACAAAAGCCCAATAAAAAAAATACTTTACAATACTTAGTTAGTACATTAGTAGTCCTGTTCTGATAGTCCAAGGGAAATAAATTCTCCAGCGGTAAGGGTAATGTTTCACTTAAGTCCAAAGAGATAAACTGTCCAACAACAGGGGTAAAATTATACTGTCCAGCAATCAATAATTAGATAAATTTAAGCAAATTTTAGGTCCTTATGTGTCTCATTCAAGAGGAATTTATTGTGCTTTCAGCTATTATTAGATTAATGTGAGGGAAGAGTTCGATTGTTACGAATACATCATATTCTTCTACAGTAAAATAAAAAGTAAACATCAAAGGTTCCATAGGAAAAAGAAAAGGAGGATTAATTGGCATGGTGTGAAGGGAGAGAAAGATCCCCAGCTCAGTGCAGCAAATATTTAGCTAAAATTTTGGTGAGTGTGTGTTTATAAGGCATAGACGAGCGAAATGAGGTCTGTCTTTTGAGTGAGTGGTATGGGAGAGATGTTAAGACTGAAGTCTTTTATGAGTAATGGTCTGTTTGTGACTCACTAGAAGACATTTATGAGTTGTGGTAGTGTAAGGGTGAGAAGAATATCTGGGATTAGATGAGTGTAAGCTAAAGATGATGAGTGGTGAGCTTAAGGAGAGCTAAACCACCAGCAAAAATGGCAAATGAACCCCAAAGTCTCAAAGGGAGGTGGCTGTTCCCTTGTGGGCTGAGGTGCGTATCCTTTTATAATGGAGTTTAGAGAAGCATTAATTAACAAGCATCCAAAAAAAACATGGGTCTGATTCAGGGGAGCCAGACAGCTGCATTATTAACCTGGATTTGGCCTAAAAATGGGAGATTTGCTTTTGGGGGTGCCTTGCTTCTTTGGGCAATGTCACACATGGGTAGTATTTGGGGTAATCTTGCATTAAATGCTAAGATTGTTGAGATTGTGTTCAGCCAACGGAATTAAGGCAAGTATTAAGGAAGAATCCTAGTGCTGCAACTGAGATTTGGTCCCTAGGAAGTAGGATTTAACACCCCAAGCCAGGTGTCAAAGTTTAAGTCCACTTCAGAGGGTTCTGCTGGAGATTCTTTATGCCCTCCAAACCACATGTTCCCAATTTTTCCCCTTTAGGATTCATGGGCTTGGCACATGAATCATGTCTTGATCATTTTTGGTATTTTTAACATCAATTTGTTGAAGTTTGAATAATTTGGTTTCAGCTCCCCTTCCGCTGGAAGTGCAGTTTTGAGGAAGATGATGGAGTTCCATCATTCTTTAGACTTCAGCTGATATGACTGCCCTTGGGCACTGTTCACGTCAGGTAGGGGGTGACAGAAAACTGGTGGGACAGCCCTTAGTCCATTCTTAAAGGGTTAGTTCCCTTGTATGAGTCCCTAGTTGCTCCTTTTTGGTTAGGGATAAACAAGGGCTGTTTGCCCACTCTCAATTCCTTTGCCTCCTGCTAGTGTTTTTTGCTTGGGCTTGCTCACATGGGCTAGTTCCTTTGGGTTGGGTTGTATGCATCCTACAAAATGGACATCAACAACACATGTTGCCATGGGTTTTCATTCCTCATGGACTTTTATTAGTAAATATTCTTTGGGTTTTCATAGATACTTGCAACGGGTCTTTGGGCAATTAGTTGTAATGTTTGAAATAATATGACAAGTTTTAAAATACCTATGTAAATAACATTTACTATGATGAATTCCATATCGTAAATAATGTTCATGGCTTCTAATAATCGTATCATAATTTAAATGATAAGCTTGTGGGATTGAATATTTACCATGAGCGTTGAAGATATATATTATGGGTGTTGTGATGCTAGATAGTGAACATGAGTTTCATGGGTTATAATGTGAGAACATATTCTTCAAGATAACTCCCTATGAGCTTTTATAAAACAATTGTCATGGTTTTTTGCCATAGTAATACTTAAGCAATAATTATGCCATGATACTTTTCTCTTTGCCAAGTATTGATAATCTTGGGCTCTTTTTTGACAAAAATAGTGCTAATGAAAATTGTGCCTTGATATTGCCAATGAGAATTGGACTTTGATGTTGCCAATGAAAATTGAGCTGTGATGTTGCCAATGAGAATTGGACTTTGATGTTGCCAATGAGAATTGGGCTTTAATTTTGCCAATGAGAATTGAGCTTTGATAAATAAATTGCCATGGGTTTAAACCATGGGCTTTGATTATGGATTTGAATTCCATTGATAAAAATTGTTTTGTCATGGATTTTAATTACGGGCTTTTCAAATATTGCCAAGCATAAGTATTCTTGGGCTTTAAATAGAATAGGATGTGTTCATTGGGTTCATAGGGCCGGTTTTGGGCTTAGCTAAATGATGACAATAAAATTGGATAAAATATGAGTTTTTAGGCTGTTTGTGATAATTTATATCCTAACCCAATTTAAGCAATGAGATATGAAACATTTGTTATTAACGTAATAATAAAGCAAAAAATATTAGGGAAAACCCAATAACTTATTAGTGGTATTTGAAAATAAATAGGTGGTACTCAAATAAATTACGTGTTAAAAAAAAAGTACCCTAACAATGTGTTTTGTCACGGATTGCCAAAGGGGGAGTTTGTTAGGTTCTAAGACTTTTGGAACTAATGTATTAAAACTTCAATTTGTAATGTGTTGGCAAACCATGATCAAAACATAGAGTCTACGTTTAGGCTTGCTCAAAGTGTGCTTACTTGTAAAATTGGAATTGAGTGATTGCAGAAATTATTGGACTAAATCTGCAAGGCTCGATCAATCGAAAATTAGACTTGATCGATCAAACCACGTGCAGATTTATTTTTTTGCAAAAATTCCAATTCAACCTAAGCCCGTTTGACGTCTAGGGTTTTGTGTTTTACTCCAAGTATAAAAGGAAAACCCTAGCTACATTTTAGAAATCTTTTGTGAGTTGTGTGTTGAATCTTTTGTGAGATCTAAAGGTGCTTACCTTCATACACACACTTAGGGTTATCAAGATCAAAATTCAAGTCAAGAACTTGGTGATCTCTTCAGTTGCTGCACAAAGAACTTTAAATAAGATCTGAAACCTTTGAGTGGAGTCTCAAAGTCACAAGTAGGAGAACTTGTGGTTGCAGTGGATCAAAGAAAGAAGTAGTCCATAGATTCGAAGCTATCACATGATCGTGGTAGTAAGTTTTCTACACGAGGTAGCAATAGGATGTTAGTGGTCTAAGTTCTATTGTACAAACTTCAATTCTTTCATAGTGAATCTGGTTTACCTTAAAGATTGCTAGGTTAAATCCTCCCCAGGTTTTTTATCGGTTTGGTTTTCCTGGGTTATCATATCGTTGTGTTCTTTATATTTCCGCATTATTTACAGGATATGATTTAATTTGTTAACCTAGAACTGAATAATTTATCTAAGTAATCACTTGGCTAACTAACTAGGTTAAACAACTTGTGTTAAGGGGTCTAAAAACGTACATACTTGCTCGATAAGGCAAGCATAAAACTCGTATTTGATTCTAATAAACTTATTCTTAGCTATAATAGGGTTTTGTGGGTAAGGTATTTTGTCTTGGGGGATTATTTGTACTTAATTTTGTATGTGAGAACATGAATAAAGCTAGTCCTTCTTTTGATAATCCTTTTTTATTTTCAAGAAACATGATATTACATTACATTCATAGATGACTAGTCCAATATACAAGGGTATATTTCTTGAATGGCAAAAATAAACTGAAAACATGTTCATAAAGTTTAAGACAAGAGTTGAAAATAAAAAAGGTGAGAAAATTAGAAGACTTGGATCTAATTAAGGAGGATAGTATGATTCATTTATACTTCAAAACGTTTTTGAGGAAAATGGAATTATTTATGAAATTACTGCACCATGTACACTAAACAAAATGGATTAGCTAAGAGTAGAACTTTGAATCACCCATTGGTAGTTTTTGTCTATTTGTTCCTAAACATAGACAAATTTGGCATAAGGCCTTCATTGACCATGTCTATGAAATGCTCCACAGCTTTTCTATGAAGCAGTGAATGTCTATCAAGATTTGATTATACTAATGGTGTAATAATTTGTCGGAGATGATTATACATGTCCACTTAAATTGAACATTTGAAGTCCATACTAAAATTTCCCTCTTTTCGGCGAGGCTAATTTCTCACGAGCTCATTTGTAGTATTAAAATGATACTATTCTTTTAGAATTCATATTTTGTTTTAGACGAGCTCATTTGTAGTATTAAAATGATACTTTTCTTATTAGAATTCATATTTTGTTTTGAGCAAAGTTTTACTACAAAATTAGTTGTAACCTATTGTTATAATTTCATTTTTAAAAAAAATTAACATTCTATATATTTTAAAATTTTAACCGTTAGATTGCTTGTTCTTTATACTTTTAACATACATGTCAAATTTTGTATCAATTATATGTTATTTACTATATCATCCATACACTTCTTTTTTTTATACATAGTTTTAAACTACAAAAATTTTTAATTTAAATAATTAATTGATGACATCGTTTTTTATTTTTGATCTTCTAGAAATTTTGCAAGTATGGAGAATATAAGAAAAAAAATATAATCTAATGACAAATTTGTCAAAATTCACATCAAATAAGAAGATATTAAGTGAAATAGTAGTTTTAAGTTATAACCAACCAAATTTTGTCATTTGGACTTCACCATCAATATATATCAGGGACCTTTTTTCAATTTATAGGATCATACAAGATCTTGTCAAGTTTTTGCACGACAACCTAGCCTCTTCACAAAGTCACATTTTAATATTAAAATTTACAAAATATTTATGTACAGTTTAATTAAAAACCTGTGGTCAAGGCATTAACACATCATAGCTACAAACTACCCACTCAAAGTATGATAATTGTCAAAGAAACATTATTATAGAGGCAAGCAAACTTGGAAAAGTACAAGGAATTCATTTCTATAATGAATTTTATCATTGAAAAATTATTTTCCTCGCTAGCTTTTGTGGGACACCCAAAATGGAATTGCTTTCGTAAATTCAACACGCATTGACATGTAATGCCTAGATGCAAAGTTTCATACATGAACTTTAAAATTGAGGACAAAGTACAACTTGGGTTTTGATTATGCGTTGAATTTCAGTTGCATCATTAAATTATGAGCATTCACAGTAATGTTGCTAAAAAATATAACTTTTAGCAATTCAGAGCACTATTTTATCTCTTTTAACACTCAGCTTTATAATACACCCAACATCAAAATGATTATTTTAGTATTCAACACATTAGAATAATATAAATAACACAATAAAATAATATTCCCAACACAATAAAATAAAGAGGAAAGAGAATGAAATATTATACTATATTTTTTTTTTATAGCTTTGGAGCTACAGTAGTGTCAAATATGACACTTTACTGTACCTTGTTACTAAATTTTTTAAAATTTAGCAACCTTAATGTAGCTTGCTTTTTTGGTGTTTTGGTTGCTAAAATAAGTTTTAAGTCATTTTAGTATCTTTAGTGCGAGAGTTATTGTTTTTCTATGAAGCAATGAACATTAAAATTATCAATTATCAATTGCATCAATTGTACGTTGAATTGTTTCTGAAAAAAAAAACAAATTGTACTTTGAATTTTTGTTTTTAAACATTTCTTTATAAGACTTGCGTGATCTGTACGGTTTCATACTAATCTCACAAACTCATAGACAGACATGAATTTACTATTTTTTTTTTTAATAAAAAAAAAAAGGTTTTGAACAAACGCCTTTTTTTTTTATTGATTTTAATGTTTGTCCTATTTTTTAATTTGATCCATTTAAAAAATAGTAATCAATTTATTAAAGTTTATTGAATGATTTATTTTGGCTTGTTAATTTGGACACTAATGTGACATCATTGACATGTGTGGTCTATTACATTTACAATAAAAGAAAAGATTTCATGTGGCTGTGGCCTAAAAATTATATATTTTCAAAGTCCAAGAACACTTAAATGAGAGGAAATTACACTTTACTCTCTAAACTATACCCTATTTACACTTACTTCCTAAACTACAAAAATGCACACTTTACTCTCCTAAATTATACCCTCTTCTACACTTACCCCCTAAATTATGAGCCCTTTTGTATTTATCTCCCTAAATTATAAGAATTCACACTTACTTCTCTAAGGCTGTGTTTGTTTCGTGTAAAACGTTTTCCGGAAAATACATATTTTCCGGAAATGCTATTTTCCGGAAAAGGAAAATATTTTTAAAGTGTTTGGTTGAATTATGAAAATTGTTGTGGAAAATATTTTCATGTGTTTGGATGTATTCTAAAATGCTATTTTCCGGAAAATTTTTCACATTTTCTCAACATCCAAACAAATTTTATTACAAAAAATTTCAACATCACACCCAATTCAACAACAAATTCCGGCAACAACACAACACAACAACAACAACAACAACAACAACAACCACAATAAATTCCGGCAACAACAATCAGTTCATCCAAAAAAAAAAAAAAAACAACAACAACAACAACGATCTGGAGCTCAATCGATGCGTGGAGGCAGAGCGATCGGAGCTCGATCGATGCGTGGAGGCAGAGCGATCTGGAGCTCGATGCGTGGAGGCAGAGCGATCGGAGCTTCTTTCTCGCTGCGTGGATCGGACTGGGTTCTGGGACTGAATCGGATCGGACTGGGTTCTTGGAGTGGATCGGACTGGGTTCTGGGACTGGATCGGACTGGGTTCTGGGACTGGATCGAACTGCGTTCTTGCTGCGTTCTGGGTTTCTCTTCTTCTTTTTTTGCGTTCTTGGCTGTTGTTCATTTTGTTGCTGGTTTTCGTTCTCACTCAAGTGCAGCGGCCCTCTTTTCTTTTCTGCGTTGTTGTGTCTGTGTTGTTGTGTGAGACCCGGAAATGGTTTGAAGGTAAAATAGAAGCGTAAAACCATTTCCGGGTCAAAGGTGAAAATTTGGTCAAAGATAAGGCATATTTTCCGGAAATTGGATTTTCCTTTGCTTTCCAAACACATGGGTCAGGTGGTAAATGATTTCCTGAAATCATTTACCACCGAAACAAACGGACCCTAAATTATTAGATATAAAGTATTACACGAGTAAAAATTTAGAGGGGCAAGTGTGTACTCTCATAATTTTATGGGGACAAGTGTTACAAGAATAATAATTTAGAGAGGTAAAGTGTGCATTGTCATGGTTTAATAGGATAAGTATAAAAGAGGGTATAAGTTAAGGGGGTACATTATTATTTCCCCCTTAAAGTGAATGTAGCCACAATTTTGGCTCACCATTGCTATGTGTAATTTATGTGGGGGACAATATTTTCTACTTTAGAACTTGAATTTGCTAAGTAATTCTCTATTCTATATTTAGTAATTAATTGATGAAAACAAATGTTGTAAAAGTAGTACAAGAATATAAAAAGGAAAAAAATGAGGTAACCATTTTACAACTTTTTGAAATTTTATGGACCAAATTAAAAAATGGAACAAACTTTAAAAACTATATTGGACTAGTTTACAAACTTAACACTTTGTTTGGAATGGTGGAAACAAAGGAAGGAAAGTATAGGAAAGAAAAGTGACCAATTTTCACTTTTTGGTTTCGAGGTTGGAAAGAGAAAGAGAGTAGAGGAGAACTAGAGTGAAGCATTTTATGCCTCACCCAATATTTTATTATTTGTCCAAAATGGTGGAAGAAGAGAGTGTAGACACCCCATTTTACAACTTACATGTAACCGACATTTAGGGTTGTTTGGTCCTAGTTGAGTGTGTCCTAACTCGAAATCGACTCTACCACTTTAGGTCTTTGAAATCTAGACTTGCCACTGACCCAAAAAGAAGTTGGTTCGTGCGAGGGTCCTCGATCGGAGTTGGGAAAGAGAGACCTCACTAAAACTCACTAGATATGATCAGAACTAGCTAAAATCCATTGGATCTAGCCGATTCCTATGTACCAACAGAAAACAGTGTGATTCCTATGTATAGATCAGTCAGATAGTTGGAATTAGATTTTCATAAGAAGACCTGCCAACCAACCCATCAGTCTTGGTTGCTAGAAGCGGAGACTTGCCACCGTCACCAATGTCGGGTTGGCTAGTTTTGGGATCGGCCCAAATGGCTGTTTTGGGTTCTTGGTTCCAGTGGACAGCCCTACCAACATCAAGAGAAAATTGGTAATTTCACACTCCAAGGGCATAATTGTAATTTCAAAAATTGGTTTCAAATTTGTAATACAAAACAAATTTTGACGTTCTAATGATCACAACGATATGTCACAGGTATCAGTCGGACCACTCAATTAAAGGTTATCATGAAAATATTTTCTTGGTTTTGTGAAGCATCCGCACAATCAAGCCTCGATCACTTTTGATTTTAATTTTGATTGATTCCAACAAGAATTAATTAAATTAATGAGGTGTTAAAAATTAGATTGTATCGTATTCAAAAATTTCATGTGGATGTATACTCATGCACCAAATCATACACAGTTTGTAACAAAATTGGATCAGTTTAAGACAAAGTTTAAAATTTAAAGTACCAATCGACACTAAAAGAACATCAACAAGTGTTGATCATCACTCTCTGTCAGACTCCCTAAAAATGATAAAAAAAAAGTTACTGTGGGGGGTGGAAAGCCCAACCTAACGTATTGGGCCCAAGGCCCTATTTGAGGAACACTGTTCGTCCGAGGAGATGAAAACACTCAATCTGAGGCTCATGTAAAAGGAGCATGTCTGGAGAGGAGCACGTGCAATATCCGAGGAGATGTTCATTTGTCCAAGGAGTCCAATATCCTCGGATCCGAAGAAGCTTGGCCCGACAGGTGTATAGGAAGCTCAAGTGATCCTTCTGACAAATGTAAGGAGGGAAATGAACCTCGAACACGCATGAGGCTAACAGAAACAGAGAAATATCTAAGAGACAGGCTTCAACCACCGCATTAAATGAACTGCACCTACCTTCCTGGCCGCATTTATGTGGAGAAGACCCCTGAACAGTGCATTCTCAGCTACCGCCACTCACATAAGGCTAAAGGGGGAGTATGATGGGACATGCACTCAAGTGGGCGTCTTGATGATGAACAAGTGGACGGTGAAGATGTAGGAAGGGAGTACTATATAAGATAGGGATGCCTCTGATAGAGGGGGATCGAAAAATCAAAAGGAAAAAGGAGGATACTCCATTACTGTAGCTCCAAGAATTGTAACCCAAAGTTTAGGAAATAAAAACACCTCTTCGGACGTTGCATTTACATCTGTCCGAGCACATTTTAATACAAATTCATCCACAAACATTGTTGTCTAATACTGTTATTTCATTGTTAGCCTAGCTCTTTCACCCACTCTCTACAAATTTATTGTCTTGGGTTCAGTGGGCTCAAAATCCATACCTTCTTGGATTTGGACTACAAAAATTGACCCTACAGTTACAATTTTTCATCTTCTTATTTAAACACATTTTTAGCATAATAAATGTCAAAATTTGTACTTCTCTATTTTTGTGAAAAAATGTATAAAATTGAATTTTCTTTCAAGTATCCAGTTAATGTGTGCTCTTAAGGCACACATTAATCATTCATTTTTGGAAACATTTTTTGGGGAATTGAAAAAGCTGTCAAAAAAGTTGGTTTCTTTTTCATTTTCCATAAAAAGTTTCCTAAAATGGTTTACTAATATATGCCTTAAAGGCACACGTTAGTAAAAGCCTTCTTGCAAATGGCACTAGAATAAGTCAATCATAATTTTGAGTAAAAAGTTATGGCCAAAATACAAACAAGTATTCAAAAATTGCACAAGTTCAACATCCTTATTTCAAATTTGATTTGAGATCTCTCAAAATCAGAGCCAACTCATATGCAGAGTGAAAGCTTGGATTTGTGCTAAAATACAAGAGCTTGTTCATACCCCTAAATAAAAATAAATTAAAAAAAGGGGGGGGGGGGGGGGCTAGATTGCTTTTTACACTAACTTATCAAAGTGCGGAACAAGAGTAAATAAACGCAATATACCGATAACATTACTCTAAGCCATATCCAACAACAATGAACAATAAAAGTAAAGCTTAAAGAGTAGGGAAGAGAAAACCGAAGAACTCAGAGAAAAACCTTTCCACAACCCTCCAAGTCGAAATCAATCGACTAGTGAATAAGTTGGAGTACACGAATAACAAAAAACCCTTCAAGTTTAATCTACCCAATGTACTTAAGCCCTCCAAACTCATACTACCAATGGATTTCTCGGAGTCTTGTCTTCATTAACTTTCCGGATCCCGCAATATTGCTCAATTGCATCCGCCAAGCCTCACCGGCTTCTTTTGGCAAATCCCCAAAACTCCAAAACACTCTCTACACTCTGAATATGTGTGAGTTGTGTTTGGGTACAAATCTCCTCTCAAGGTATAACAATGGGAGAGGGAATGAGAAAAGACTACAATGATTTCTCACTAAAAAATGAGTAGCTCTTTCTCTAAAAAGTGGGTGTGTTGTGTTGTAGAAACCTATCTAGGTTTTTTTTTTTTTTTTTTTCTTCTAAATAGCCTCTTTTTTACTTTTGTGGGTAATGAGAGTATATATAGTATGGGTGAAGGGTATAAAAGTCACACTTAAAATCCTCCAGGCAAAGAGTTTCGCAAGTACCTCATGAGATGGCCTGTCTTGCGAAGTACTCACGAAATGCAACCTGGCACTTGACTCTTCAGCTTTCAGCATGTGCTTCTCACTTGGCATTTTCGCAAGAACTTACTAGCGAACCTTGCGAGCTAGTCGCGAAATTGCACTGATCTTCATTGCTTGCTTGATTCTTCACCAACTTAATACTAAATCCAATACAATAAAATCCCACAAAATACAAGGAAATAAAATTAATGCAATTACAACACTTTTTGTAATAGAATAAAGCCAACACAAAACATAGTTGTAAATCACAACTTTACACAAAGGCTTCCTCCCCACTAAAACAAATAACCATAGACATCCATTTAACTTTTTCCAATCAATAAACTACTATTTGCCAATAAAAGGAGTTGTGTTCCAATCAACATGTTCAAGGACATTCCACCGTAATTTCGTTTTCATCTTTTACTGATTCCTATTTTTGCTCTCTTCAAACTAGGGTATCATTATCAAAGTGATTTTTAAGACACCCCACAAACCGAATGTTCAAGGATATATAGACACACACAAAAATATTATATCAACAAGAACATAATTGCATTAATTTAAACTTTTTTTTTTTAGAGTTTCAACCTATGGTGTCCGCTTCTGATGATAGCTCTTTATCATCAGACCAAGACACCAATCATTTTTTGGTGTAGGCGGAGATTGAACCCCAGATCTCTTATTCAACCATCAGAGAATTTATCAGTTGAGCTAATTGAAACCCACTATTATTAATTTATTAGTAATAAATTCATAAAATTCCCAAAAAATCATAATCGTCTCCTCAGTTGGAAGACATATACTTTGCAAAAAAGCAAGCCAAAATATTTCTTATAACTTTCTTCTCTATTCTAAAAATAGTCAAATTAGGTTTTAGAGCATTTGCACTTTGCAGCAGGATTATTCGCATTTTCACCAACATACAACATGTCTTTACTTTGGGTGAGTAGGATCAATAATCTCAAGTTTCCTCCACATGTCATCACAAATTGGATTTCTAGATGCCGTCCGAGTATTACAATAGCTTACACTAGAAGCAAAATCAACAAATTCATAAAATTGGGGACTCATAATCTTGGACCCATGAAAAAAAAGTGCAATATCCTTCATCATCTTCCCTGATTTAATAGTTTTACATCAAAACCAAATACTGAGATCAAAATCAAGTACCAAAACCAAACCAAATTCCTAAATCAAACCTATACCTAAATCAAAACCATTCCAACCAAAATACCCAAAACGACTCAAACCAAATCTATTTTTATGTTCTCATTGGTGGGGTGGGTATCGTGCGGTGGAATGCATGTGACAAGTAGGCATCTCTCTCTCTCTCTCTCTCTCTCTCTCTCTCTCTCTCTCTCTCAAGTTGAGTTAAGTTCTTCAATTTTTTTTCTTTTAAATAATTAATGCCAACTTAGCGGGGGCTTACAAGATTGATTCCAAGGTTTAATTTGTTACATTTAAAATTTTATGGTTAAATTTGTTATTTTTGAAAGTTCAAGTACTAATTTGTTTCCACACCTAAAGCATTGGGTTTTAAGTGAAATTTTCCAAATTGTAGTCTAACAAATTATCAGTCGTAAGATTATGGTCCAATGATGAAAGTTTTAGTATGTAATAGATCTTGAGTTTGAACTTTTAATAACGACAGTGCAATGCTATTTTGGTTCAAACTTCAAAGACTATTGCTTCTCATCACCTAAAAAGGCACTACAAGAAAAGAGTCTACTAGCAAGGGTAAAATTCTCTTGCAATAATTCAAATATCGTCGCAAAAAGGTTATTAGCAAGGAGAGCCCTCAAAGGCCGTCGGTTTTTCTCTTGTTGCTAAAAGAGATTTTGCAACCATACCTTCGCAAATAGATAATTTACGAGGGCAATCCACTGTCGTTATTGAACAAATCCGCCTTCACAAATATATTACCAAACGGCGAGAAAAGTCGACGACTTATTTTTAGTGAGGGGAAGCAATTGTCGTTAACAACTATTTGTGAGGACCTTTATACCCTCGCAATTAGTTATTTACGAATTTCAAATTGACGAAAAAGACTACGAACAAAGAGAGAGAGAAAGAGAGGACCGAGTCTTTTAAAGGGAAGGGAAGGGTTCAAGGGTTTTTGTTACTAACTGAAATTCACAATAGTAATGTTTGCTACCGATTGAATTCCCAAGAGTAGGCATGTTCTAATTAGAATTGGAAGAGAAAATAAAAATAATAATAATGATGTGAAAAATTATAAGGTCTCGAAAATGATATGACAAAATATTAGAAGGTTAACTAATAGTTAAATATCTTCAACTATTATATATTATATATAAATTAACCCATTTGAGAGAGCCTACAGTTATGCCTAAATATTGTTGCTACAGTGGATTTCCACACTCACCCTTTTTTTTAAATGTAAAAAATATTGAATTTTCAAATTTTGATAAGTGTACAAACATAATATCATTAACATCGTCTAAAAATTATGTGAAGGATATTAGTTTATTTACATAAGTTGTGTAATGTAAGTAGTATTATCATTAAAATCATCTCAAAATTATAAGAAGGATATTAGTTTATTTACATTGGTTGTGTATTGTAAGTAGTATTTTTAATCTCTTAAGATTTTTATAGTTTCAAGTAAAGTAATGTAATGAAAATATGAACTTCTTATAAAAGACTAGCATCTATGCTCAGAGGCTATTCTATTTTTTAAGTAAAGGTTAATGTACGGCCCCGTGATGCCCAGGCACATCTGGGCCTTAAGTTCTAAACGCAAAAGTGTGGCCCATGGTTCCCGTCTCCCTTTACCCAGGATCCCAGCCTAAGCCCACACTGATTGTAGGCCCAGGTTTCATCACTCGATCTTTGCTCGGGGGGCCATTATCGAGCAATAAGGGAAGAATAACGTCCGAACATCCTATCATTAACGTACCCGGCAGTACCCAGAAGCGTAGCAGCCGGACATGACTGCTGGAGTGGGAGCCAAGTTCCAAGGCCACTCTCACCCCGTTCCACTCCCACCTAACCACCCACTTATGGCTGATGATATTGGACCTCACATTACACTAACTGCAAAAGTAATCATAACACCCCACTAATCTGAATGCTATAAATAGGAGAAGTGGGAGAAGAAGAGGAGGAGGAGGGTTTTTGGAGAAAAAGAGAATGAAACAGAGAGTGAAAGGAGGGCGAAGGGAGAGGGAAGCAGCATAGAGGGGGAAAAGTGATCTCATTGGGTCTCTATGCCGAGAACGACCCACAGTAGGAAATCCTAAACTCACTTTACAAATTAGTTGTGAGCCCAAAGGAGGATAGGCCCAAAAGCCTCATTTTGGGTGCGCACAATTAATAATTTACATTTATTATAATTTAGAAATTTTTTTATTTATTTTTCAAACAAATAAAAAGGATAAAAAAATTTTTTGAGAAAGAATAAAAATGATAAACTTTAGAGATAAGCAGTAATTATAATCTCTTTTTTGAACGTGAAAAGAAAAAAAAAATCCTAAATTTTAAAAATTCTCTTTTTAAATTTAATATAAAATTTGTTATTTGACATTTATGACCCTATTTCTAAATGAAGTTACCTTTCATTAATTAGAATATTTTTGAATCGCATAAAACTCCAGTTGAAAGAGGAAAATCCTTTTATATATAATATAGATAAAACTAATTAATATTTTGATACGTGAGAATCTTGTTGTCAAAATTTAAATATAGATTTGGTTAGAAAGATCAAAGAACTATGATGAGCCATGTATATAGAAGTCTCTAGATATATTAGATGATTAGTTAAAGTAAAAGAACCCTTTTTCCCACTAGGAATTCAAATTTGCTATAGAGTTTGGTTTGAAAGTTCAAAAAGTTCGTAACATTTTCAAACGCTTGCGGCTTACAAAAAGCAAGATGTTCATAATATTGCTCGCACTTGTGAAGGACAAAATTGATTCCTCTTGATTGAGGTAGGAGAACGTAACTTTGATTACGATACCTTTTTTTTTTTTTTCTAATTATATAAAATCATTTTTGTCTTTACCTTTTAGAGTCGCTATTACTCATAGTTCTCAGAACCGGACCGGACCGGGAGGTCGGACCGTGAAAACCGTGAACCGTGATAAAAACCGGTTTTTTAAGCATAAAGAACCGGGCATATGTGACAATTCCGTGAACCCCTAAAACCGGGGTTGGACCGTACGAACCGGTCAAGAACCGTGCGGTCCAACCCCTTAGCAATTTTTTTTTTTTTTTTTTATAAAAACAACTTAACACAATTTTATTCTACTTAATTAAATTATCCATCTCTTACAAGGAATAAAAAAAATTATAATTAAAATCCTTCAAAGATATTCAACTTTACTTCAAAAATTAATCATAAATTTTAATGTTTTCATGGTTATTATTTTATTTTATTAACTTTCTTATTTAATTATTAAATATATGCTTGAAAATCATTAAATTTTCCTCACATATATAGATATATTAGTCAATTTTGCTAGTTTTATAAATTTAATATCTATATTTAGGCTTTAATTAATTATTAAATTAATTATGATGTCATCACGGTTCGACCCCGGTTCGACCTCGGTTCGACCTCAAAAATCTTGAACCTCTCCTTTTTACGGTTCAATGAACGGTCCGGATCTGAAAACCTTGCTATTACTTTGATTTTAACCGTCAATTTATTAACAAAAATTGACTGCTAATTAAAATAACATAAAACAAATTGACTGGTACTAAAATATATAAATCAAATTATAATAACTCTAAAATATAAGAATCAAAATAGTATTTTTACTTTTTTCTTTAATAATTAATTAGAATAGTAATTTATAATTAGTGAAATTAATATCGGTTTTATAGGAGATCATCAATGCTATCATTGCTCTTATACATCATAAAATATTGTCCCAATAAATAAAAAGATGATACAAAAAATTATAAAAATTTGTGTTTGACTGATAAAAAATATTTTATAAAAAAAAACAATTAAAAAATTGGTTTCACACTGCTTGTTCATTCAGACGAGGTGTGCACAAAAAAGAAAGGTGTGCATCAAGTTTGGTCAGGTCAAGCTCCGCAAGAATAATTTGACTTTGGTCAGTGGTCACCTCGTTCTTCTTCTTTTTACCTTTTTATTTTTAATTATTATTATTATTATTTATGAAACTGGCGAAGCATCCGCACCTAGGTCGAATGGTTCATTTGGGCCCATTAATCAGTGGGCTAGCCCTCCTTTCATCATATTTATTTATGAGTCCTTTTAATATTTTTTTATATAATTTCTTACTGAGTTCGTGAGCATTTGGATAAAGATATTTTCCTCAACGTTTGCGTCTGGCGTTTGCAGTCCATGGGACTCGCAGCTACAGTAACATCCATTAAATGCCCAAGACGGAAGAATGCGTCTGTTAGTGGGTCATGTGAACAATGCATTTGTTAGTGGGTCTTGTGCATTATTCACAGGACCTACAAACCTCTTTTTTCAGTCAAATTCTCATTAAAAATAGGTTCTATGACATTATTCACACATTTAAAAATTATTTTGCTACAATATTTTCAGTTTTTAACAATAAGCGGTATCCAAACAGACCCTTAACCCTAAAAATAACTTTGACTAGGAAAGATTTAGTTTAACTCAGTAAAAATAATCAAAGTTTGGCCTTGGTTTTATATTAAACGCCGAACTTTTAATTACATTAATTTCAGCACCATAGTATCTAAATTGTTTCAAGCTGACCCTTAATATTTGGCACATAATTTTATAAATCAGTTTAAAAGATCCTAATCCATATCAGTTTAATAAGTATGCCATCATTTTGTGTGTGTTTTCCCATATTAAATTTATGGGAAAAATTGACCAAATAAATTTTTAAATGGAAATGATGATTAACTCAAACTAATAGATTTTTTTTTTTTTTTTTTTAAGATATGTAGATAGTGGGAGAGGAGAAATTATTAGGTTTACTAGGAGAACTACTGACATGGTTCTCCTTGACCTCCCAACCAATAAAATACTATTATTTGTGCAAATGTGACATTATTTGGTAATTTTTATTTTTTATTCTTTGTGCTGATTAGAAAGTTCACATATACATTTGCATAGATGACATCATCTCATTGGTTAGGGAGGACCACATCAGGAGTCCTCCCGGTGTAAATAATAATTTCTCGCGGGAGAGGGACGGGTTCAAACAAAAATATAGGACACCATAAAATATGCAATTATCACTAGGTTATCAATCACTTAAATTCTGAAAGTGCACTAGCTAAATATTAGACGCTATTTTAGAATCCTAAACTTTTAATTACAGCTTAATTTGTTTTAGACCAAACACAGTTAAGTGGGATATACATAATTAGCCAATTACTTAACCGAACCACCAAAAAATTGCATGGATAAACATAAATGTGCAATGCAATAATTTAAAGGTTAGTGTGGAAAAGAGGATGCAAACCAAAGATAACACCTGATATGCTATCGAAGAAGAAAATCGAAGAACTTGACATAAAACCTCTCTATGACCCCCAAAGCCAGAAATAATCCACTACTAAATAAGTTGGACTGCAATAATACAAAAAGACCTCCAAGCCTAAGCTGTCCAATGCACTTGAGCCTTTTAAGCTCCAGTTACCAACGAACTTCATCAAGTCTTGTCACTAGCTTTCTAGATTCATCAACACCGCCCGGTTACACTGTGGACAACTAAATTTCTCAGTTCGAAATAAGTCAAACAAGTAAAATAGTTTTACAAATGCGAATTTGTATTGATAAATGTGTGGTACAATTCTCTGTGATTACAAAAGAGTGATCCTCTGATTCTATCTCCTTGAAAGATTTGTTGATTGGAATCGTGGTAATGTGATTTTGATTCGAACACCAAATATACTTCAATTTGGTTGAAGAATGAATCAAAGATCTTTGAAACAAAATTACAATGGATCTCTGGCTATGAGCTTGTTAGAAATCCTTTGTTCTTCACGTTCTTCGTGTGTTCTTCATCTTTGAAGGTTTGTGGTGGAAGTTCTTTGGAGCTTTAGAGACTTGAATCCGTAGAGTTTCACTGATTTGTGGTTTGTTGAGGTTTCTGGAGGCTTTTGAGCTTGATTCCAGTGAACTTTGAGATCTAGGAATATGATTTGGATGATTCCTCTTCGAATGTTCTTTGTATTTGAAGGTTTGTGGTAGAAGTTCTTCGAGGCTTTGGAGGCTTGAATCTGTAGAGTTTCGCTGATTTGTGATTTGTTGAGGTTTCTAGCGACTTTTGAGCTTGATTCCAGTGACCTTTGAGATCTAGGCAGGTAATTTAGATGATTCTGATTTGAATGTTCCTTGCATTTGAGGTCGAAGTTCTTGAAGTTCCTGGAGGCTTCAGGGCTTGATTCCAGCAGAGCTTCAGTACTTCTGAATCTTCTTTGATGCTGCTTGTGCTCTAGATGGCTTGGTCTTCTCCCAATATGTCTTGGTGTCTCCTTAAATGCCTTAGGAAGGCTTCTATTTATAAGAGTTTAGGGGTGGGTGAGCGACACGTGGAAGAATCTGATTGGTGACACACGTCACAGTCTGATTGGTCTGCTTATGTCATCGCTTACCCGCGCTTGACTGATTATATCATCGTTTACACGTGCAGGGCTGCTTATGACATTGCTTACACGCGTTGATGTGTGATTGTTTTTTTTTTTTTTTTTTTTTGCATGCATCTTATGCCTCTATTTCAATGACACTTGACAAATTTCTGAGTAGTGATAGCAAAACCTAGCAACAATACGTGGCGCTTTGTAATTGGCTGTATTTTGTGGATTTGATAGTATGATATATTAACTTGTGATAAGTTAGGAATTTTCCTTCTCTACATACACCACCACACCTTCCCGATTAAATATATGGTTAAGCTCCAATACTTCCCAATGGACCAAAACATCAACAATCAAAATGTGTGATCAATAGATAAAAATTAGCTCATTTGCCAAACGGACATCTTTTCATTTAAAAGAAATGGTTATATATAATGATGTAAACTTTATTTTTTTGGGTTAGATTTTCTTTTTGTCTTTTTTCTGTATAGCATTTACTGAGGGCATGAACATTTTCTCTCTAGAGTTTCAAATAGTTCATCTCCAAAGTTGGTAATAGTAATACAGAATGCATCTAAATTCTCAGCCTGTGATTGCGTGACAACTAGTTTGCAAAGTCATAACCTGCTCTTAATAGTTCACAGCTGGGGCCGACCAAAACACCAATGGCTTAGGTTAGAAGTCATTTAGTAATTAAGGAAATGGCAGTTTTTTTTTTTTTTTTTTTTTGGGAGAATGAAGGAAATGGCAGTTTGGTTAGGGCATCACGCTTTTTATTTTAATATTTTGCATGTTTGATTTTCTAATAATTTTATCTATTTAATAGGTTAAGATTCTCTTAATCTTGTGAGTTCTAATTAGTTCAACTGGTAAAATATCTAATAGTTGAATAAAGTCTCATAGGTTAAAACTCTCTAAAAAAAATGTTATCTTAGTTTTATATAAGAGATAATAAAATGAATTTTAGATTCAAACCATTTTCTTAGTAAAAAAATTAAATGATCTGTTTTAGCCACCCTATAAATACAAGGATATTATATATATATATATATATGTATATGTATATATTCACGATTTTGTTCCTTCCACCAAATAAAGCAAAAATCAAATTGTGTTATACTACATGTGGTATAGATTATTTGCATACTTTGGATTTATTAATAATCTGATTATTGCATGGAAAAATGTGTGGCGTCCTATCAATTAATTTCTATAGATTTTATATTTGTCCACTAATTATTCGTATTCTCATGAGATTTCCTTCTTAAAAATGTACATTCTTATGATCTCTTTTGATATTTGGTTTCAAGATGTGCTCCCCTAGATACGCTAAAAGTAAATCATAGAGTGGGTTTAAAAAAGCAATTTCATCTTTACTAGCTAGCCAGTGTCAAACTATTACTAGTGCAACAAATTGTTGTAGAATCCGAACATGTAAAAAAAAATGGCCTATCGGGTGAAAATAGATTCACAAAAAACATTTTGAATTTCGTTGTGTAGATTTAGTCGAAGAATCGAATTTTTACACTGCTATAAAGAACTTTCCTTGAAAGACCTACATAGTCAATCCACGTTGTGGTGGACTCCCCTATAAAAAGAAACTTACTTCTGACCATTTTCAAAGCAAAACGTGTTTTTTCACCTTAAAAATTTACTAACAAGAAGAAAACAAAGGGCATAAGATGGAGGAGAGTCAGAAAGGAAAGGAAGATAAGGCAAAGGAAGAGGTGAGATACCGAGGAGTTCGAAGGAGGCCATGGGGTAAGTTTGCAGCTGAAATTCGAGACCCTACAAGGCATGGTGCTCGACAGTGGCTCGGGACATTCGATACAGCTGAGGATGCAGCAAGGGCATATGATCGCGCTGCATTTAACCTAAGGGGTCATCTTGCTGTTCTTAACTTCCCTAATGAGTATTATTCTCAAGTCATGGGATCTCCTCCTTATCCTCCTCATCTTTCATCTTTTTCATCAACATCATCTACTACTTCTTCAGCAGCTCCTAGTACTGGCAATTTCGAGAGGGGGGGTGGTTCGTCATCTAGTAGGCAAGAGAAGCAAGTTTTCGAGTTTGAGTACTTGGATGACAAGGTGCTGGAGGACCTCCTTGAACCGGAGGAGGAGAAGAAGAAACGAAATCGAGGTTGATCGTGACACCAAGATGAAAGAATGAAATGAAGGTTGTGTTTCAAGCCCTTTCTTGATCTATTTCTTTGACTGTTTTGCTTCTTTCTCGATCCGCCAGCTCTCCCACCCCCTCTTTCCCCTAAGTTTTAATGAATTTCAAGGTTTAATACTTAACATTGTTAGTGTTTTCTTGAGAAAAAACTGGGTATATACAGTTTAATCGATTGGAGAAAAAACGCTAAAAATGTGGTAAGTTTGTAATTGTTATGGATGAGATCTAATATTTTGATGCAAGTATGGTTTATGTGATTATATTTTTGTGTTACTTCTTTAGTGATTATAGAAGCGACATGATTTTGAATGAAGCCCTAATTTTATTTATTTATTTATTTATTTATTGATGAACTGGATAAAGCAGCCCTAAATATATATAAAGAGGTCATTGAACTTTTTCAAGGAACCAGTGTTGAATAGAATGGAGCTGTTACAGAAAGAAGAAACAAGATAAAAATGTCTAACAAGAAAAGTTAGTAAATGATAATGATGAGAGAGAATTATAAAAGAACCAGATACTTCTCAATCCAAAATTAGTAATCTCTCATACTGAACATTGGATCATTGGGTTATTTGGTGAAGAAAGATTCTAGAATTAATGGAGCAACACTAACAAAAACTTGATTGAAGCTAGCAAAAGTATTAAGAGGTCATCAAACTTTTTCAAGGAACCAGTCTTGAATAGAATGGAGTTGGTACAGAAAGAAGAAACAAAAAAAATGTCTAACTAGAAATGTTAGTAAACGATAATGATGATGATTAAAGAAAGAATAATAAAAGAACACATGCTTCTCAATCCAGTTATTAATCATAATCACCCATTGAAGGTCAGACAAAGCCAACAAACATTGGATCATTGGGTTATTTGGGGAAGAAACATAGAATTAATGGAGCAACACTTATAAACTTTATTGAAGCTACCAAAAGTATGAATATTAGAACGTATATTACCAAAGAGCAATCAAATTCATTTCAGTTGATGTCATTAATGTTCAAATGAAAAAAATTGGCATCTTTAGATCAGCAAGAATAAAGGTTAAGAATCTCAAATCCTGATGCGATAGCAATAGAGATATTGAAAGTTGAAGATGATAAAAAACGCAATATCCAAATTTACTTTCAAGATTGTATGCACAGTTAATCATAAAGAAAATTCATATGACAAAGCTGGTGGTGATCATGGGACCAAAAGTAATATCTTCTTCATATATATATTCTGAATCTTCTTTTGTTAGTCTTCCTAGGAAGATTACACTAGAAGCTAATGTGTGGTAGGAGATGCCTAGAATATGATCTGCCCCCCCAACCCCAAAAAATTAAAGACAGGAACCATCAGATTTGTACAAGATCTTAAAAGGAGAGAATAATGTAAAGAAAGTTATTAGCTTTTGAATCCAAAGAGAAGATTGGGAGGAAAAAATAAAATGCAAAAGCTAATAAGTATTATTGTGAACTCCACATAATTTCCTTTCTAACATTCTAGGACTATGCTTACTAATTTAAGCAACTAATTATAAAATTTTCTAATTGAAAACTCCGAAGTAACAATAATGATTTGATACCAAAATCCTCTAAGTAAAACTAAAAGATACTTCTAATATAAAGTTTTTCAATCTTCTTCCAAAACATATTTCCACAGATCACAAAATTTGATAATTTCCCTCTTGATGAATCTTAAATTGATTCGCTATAGCAAAAAAAGTATTATTTAGAATAAACACAAATGTTTCATATCAGTATGATCTACTTACTGCACATTTATTGGAATTTGAACAAACCAATAGGCTTAACTTTTAGATTTTTGAGATGCAAACTTGATACTTAATAAATTTCTCCTCCACTACCCCTTCAGGAAAAATGAAATAAATTAAACCCTTTGGATGGGTATTGGGATTTTTGAGTTATGAAAACTATCATAGTGTAGCTAGTTCAATGAATTCTGGGAAGTTTTTCTGCAGACTATGTTTTCTTCCTGGACATCTTTGAGAACTTCTGGCAAATTCTTTTTTTCTTAGTTTTTCATGGAAACTTTGTTGCATTTTGTCAGTGAATTCATACCTTTGAATGAACTCAACTGTGTTGCTTTTCCATGGTTCAACCATTTTCTCCAATTCATCTTCCTCGTTTGAACTTTAGATAGTTTATGGAAATGAGTCCTTTCTGTCCATTCATTAAAGTTTGGGCATAAGTCATGGATGTTGTAGAACATGAACACACTTTCCTGTAGGTATTGGTTGACAAAGTTAAACCCTTGTGTGATACATGACAATTATGCTGATAAGATTAATACTTGCTTAAATGATATCAAAATAAAATTTTTATCTCATTCATATCAAGATTCTTGTTCCGCCTTATTAGGGATTTTGATAACATGATGCCAAACTTAGCTTAGGTCGAGTGCTACCGTGCACTTTACATATATAGATGATGACACATGGTCAAAATTGGATACATGTCACCTTCGTGATGAGTTCAATACACTGAAATCTAAAAATAAAAATAAATTAGAAAAATATTGATATTACTTGCTAGTTTTCTCTTAAATCTAACTCCAAACTAAATCAACTTCTTAACATGCTTTCTCCTTAAAACATTAGCGGATTTTTATTGAAATACATATCCTTTTTATTATATGCTAATATTGGATTTCAATCTTACACTTTTGCAAGGTTTTTTTATATTTAAATTTGAATAGGTAAGTGAAGTCGCCACCATTCATATGATTTTATAGGCATGATTGGCCATATAATGTTTATATTTTATTATTACCAATCTAGAGCTAAAAGAATGTTAGGTCTCTTGTCCTAAGTTAGGGAATAAAATATCTTCAAACCATTGATCAAATTCAAAGATTTATTTATTTGTAGGGAAAGTGTTAGGTACCTATAATGTTCACATTATAACAGTTGCCCTAACACTATTACTTTTACTTATCTAGTATACTATAAATTTAAAGGGTGATGGGATCAACTGCATGTGTAGGCTGCAGCATCATTCTCCTATTATGTTTAGTGTGTTCGAATTTGGTGTGGAGTGGAACCCTAACTCTGTAAGGGTGTAAAGTTTGTCATTGTGTAATACTTTTGCTTAAAATATGTGTTCTAGAACTATACCTGAGGTGAGTGGTATATTAATTGGCCTACTAGCTCGAACTTCTTGAAGGTGGATACTTCCATTTCAGGTCACGTACCATTGGACTATTTCGGAGGAGCTTCCCTTTGAATCGCAGGACATGCTCTAGAGAGCTTGCTTTGTGTAGTTTCTTGGAAGCTTAAGAAAATTAAACATTCTGTTTTTTTTTTTTTTTTTAATGTTGTATGGATGTCTGTGCTAATTACCTATTATCTCTGTTTTTTCATTAATGAGGCTAGAAGGGGTTATTTATAGTGGTATCAACACTACCAGTCACGCAGACACTATATATATGCACAACTAGCTTTACTCTTAGAAGGATGCACAGATTTTGTATTGTTTTTCTAATATGGCTTCTGATCTAGTGCTCAAATCAAGAATTGTTTGAGTTCAATTTCATTTAATGCCAAAAAGAAGAGAGAGAACGAAGAATAAGAAAAGCAGAATACAAATATATAAAGTGTCAGTTGAGCTACAAGTTCTTAGCAGATATATAAAGAGTAAACAAATGTGTCCATGGATTTATTTTAACCACACTTAATATTTTCATAAGAATTCCTGCAATTCTACATAACACCATTTTCCATTTAGAAGAGACTTAATTTGATGTTGATCATAATTATGAATTAAGTAACATTTACATAATTGGAAACGTACATGGCCCTCTGAAGAAAAAACATGGCAACTTGCACCTATACCTTATCCAATCAAATCAAATAAAGAAGAAGAAAAAAAACTAATAAATAAATTTTAAAAAAAAAAGGCAAAATACTATACAAAATAGATGTCGCTGTCATACCGGGGCTGCTGATTGATGATTGGTGATTGCTGATGTATGATTGACGATTGCTAATGTTTCGTTCCGAATTCTTAATTTAATAAGGTACTGACTTCAGGATAAATTGGCGGCCAGGTTGTTCTGTAACCTTGCCTTTCTTCCTTGGAGCATTCACTGGCAGGTTAATCCCTCCAACTGGCATGGCCCAATATATGCCGACTTTAGGGGAAAAAACTGTCCTAGTACGGACAATCCTCTTTTGAGATTATGAAAATAAATAATCCCAGAATAGAGACAATACAGCCGCCAACGACAAAACAAAACTTTTTATATGTATTTGTATAAAAGAAATTTAAGGTATAATCATTGATACTAAAAATTGACTGAAGTTTTGATTTAATGATAGAAAGTTATCTTCAAAATATATATATATATATATATATACATATAAAATGAAAGAAAAGATCCACTGAAAATACTAAGAAATATTATTTGACCTATAATTAATTGGCAATTAATAACAAAACCAAACTTTCTAGTCATATGTTTAATTGCATCTACAGTAAAGCATTACGGCCCAGGCAAAATGAACACAAATACTATTTGGACAAAAGCTTCTTTATAAAAGTGTGCACAAGATATTTTCCAGTGCGTGCAGTAATCAGCTTATTTACAAATGATAATGCTAAGTTTTAAAGCGTTAATGGATCTGAAAGCTGCAATTCACTAGTAAAAAAGAGCACAATTTCTTCAACAAGCTCTGCATTCATTAGGATTCTGAAATATATAGAACTTTTTCAACATAGAAAAACAAAAAGTTCAGACTCTCACATACTGCGTGGAAGGGAGTGAAGGAACCGCGAAGCAAATTTGATGATGTTTGCCACTTTTGATTATTACTAGCAAGGGCAAGCGCTTGATGCAATTATAAGAAAGAACTATTTCTTGCTCTTTTTCTCATCATAGTCAAGAAGCTCCTCCAGCAACTTATCGTCCAAGTACTCAAACTCAAAGACCTGTCTTCCTTGCTGACCAGTTCTAGCACCCTCACGCGTTGATGAAGAAGCCGAAGCCGAAGCCGAAGCAGAAGAGGAAGAAGAACCAGAAGCACCACCACTCGTTAAAGGGTACTCATTAGGAAAGTTGAGAATGGCTAATGAACCCCTCATAGCATAAGCAGCTCGATCATAAGCTCTAGCAGCCTCCTCTGCAGTATTAAAAGTGCCAAGCCACACACGCGCACCATGCCTATTCGAGTCTCGAATCTCTGCTGCAAACTTCCCCCACGGCCGCCTTCTAACGCCGCGGTATCGGATCCCATCACTTCCTTCCTTGCCGTCATCCCTGGCCTTCCCTCTATTAGGGTCTTCATCCATGTTTGCATGCATACTAGTGTTTAGGACGGGCCTTTTATGTGTGGAAAAAAGGGAAAAAGTATTAAATATACTAGATTCTCAAATTTATTTAAATATGTGGTGACATCTACCAGTGATGAAACTTGAATAATAATTTTTTTAAGAAAATTAAATTCAATAATATAATATATATCTTTGAATTTAATTGAAAAATGCATGTAGTCTATCTAAGTTTTATCCTAGGTTCTTCTAGAAGAAAAAAAAAATTTTATTCTTAGTATATTATGTGTATGTTTAGAGACAAAATTTTCCTTCAATAACTTTCACAATGACATGATGTGATTATAATTAATAAAAATTGAATAATAAATTTATATTAAAAGTAATATTACTTTAATCACAATTTATTAGGTTAATATTTGTAAAAAAATGGCAAAAAAAAAGTTGCATTTTTGGCTATTACTTTTTTGGCATAATTATGGGCTCTCAAATTTTTGCCACGTGGAAGGACCCGTCTCTGAGAATTCTTTACACGTGCTCTAAAGAAACTTCTATAATAAAGATTATAGTTTGCGTCCAATGTATCTGGATGGTCAAGCCGATGGCTTCAGAGATTACATGGACTTGTTAGTATTCTTTCTCTTTTCGCGTACTTTTCCCTCTTTTTATTTATATTAAAGAAAGACAAATCAATTTTATGCGAAAGAGTCGGGGATGGAAAGGGAAAGATGAAGCATCTGATGTTGTCGTATATAGACTTTAGAAAAAGATTTAGGTACAATACTTAAGTGTGGTTCTTTAAATTCTCTTTTTAAGATTCTGTTATGTAAATTTTTTTTTTATAAGATGGAAGTGTATTTTTAAATTAAGTAGCCATATGGCTGAATTTTAAGAAGTGAACTTAAAAAACAACATCTAAAATACTGTACTTAAAATTTGTTCTAAACTTTATATATTAGCGTCACAAACTTTACAACACGTGTGCCAAATCAATAGCGTCTCAGTGAGGTCATTGGCTTGTGACTCATGTCCCCCAAACCCATGTCATTGAAATTTTCCTAAGTAATTACTCTCTTTAATTTCCTTCTATTTTTTTTTTTTAGTTAAATATGTGTTTTTTCATTTTCTTTTTTCTTTTTTTGATAGGTTTTTCATTGTTTTTTCATTGTTAAGTTAAGTTATATACTCCATTTGGTTATGATATATACGTGTCAGTAAGGTTTATATTGGTGGTCCTAGAAGTACAATTTAGTGCTCAAAAAAAAAAAAAAAAAAATTTGTGGATCCCATAATCCAGAAGCAGAATTTGATTCTTGATGGAATAAGCATCAGAATTTCTAGTGATTTCCGTATCATAAGACTTATGAGGTATATATTTGATGAGCAAGGTTAGGCAAAAAAACCCTTGGCCAACCTTAAATTAAGAAAAGCATCTTATAACACTGACCAACAATTTAAATTTCAGGTTAATTTCACTCATCAAAAGAATTTTTTCTTCTGTGAATTGAATTGTGTCACGCTTATAGGAGCACCGACCGAATATAATGCTTCCAATAGATATTCATATTTTCATGGAATAATCTTTTTTTTTTTTTTTTTTGATGAGTTCATGGAATAATCTTGACCAGACGGGTTCATTGGTTGTTCATATTAATGTGAAAGATAACCAATTTGTTGAGTGAATTAGATTAATCTCGTAAGTCATCATGACAAAAAGAAGAAGATCATGAAGTTAAAATACCTGACCAACACGAGAAGTCCAAGGAGAACCGAATATATTGATTACAATAATGTAAAAAAGATTGGACCAGAATCTAAGGAAAAATATTTATATATAGAAAGAAAGATGGAACAAGATTAGAAGATGGTGTTGAAAGATCTGATAATGTCAAATACAATGAACATCGTGATCTAATTTGTCAAGTTAATAAAGAGACATTTCTCGCCTTTATTCTTTTCAAGAAGAAGTTCCGAACTTCCACCTCCTTTTTCTCTCATCCATATTTTTGTCAAGTTTTAGTGTAAGTGCTTCGTTGATCCGATTTTGCCTCTTTAAATTATTGCCATTTTTGGGGTTTTGCATTTCGTATTACAATAAAAGAGAACATTATAAAACACCAAAAACAACACGAAATGAGAAAAATTATATAAAATATACAACATTTGGTATTGAAGGCCTATATCTGTAAAGCAATTCTGACAGATATAATTAAAGTGAATGTGAAAAGAGATAATAATGGATTGAGATTTGGTGCAATACCAATTACTATCAATGGTTGAGATTGATAGTTGCAAAAAGTAACTTTCAATATCAACTATTGATTAAAAAAATTAAGAAATAAGTTAAGAAAAGTAAAAAAAGTATAAAGTAAAAAAATTTTGTAAAGAAAATAGATGAATTGCATCCGGTACAATACTTTAGGTATTGCATTGGATCCTAATCCGATGATAATAGTAGGTCAAAGGTGCTAATAGTATTTTATGTCGACATGATCTTTCTCTAGTGGAGGTGAAGGGACATGATCTTGAATTTGGGTCTCAAATATTCTAATCAAATTTTATCTATTCCTCCCCCAAGATCTCTCACTCTCTTTCTCTCTCCAAGGACCCAGTAGTAGCCCCCAACAGCCTGGTGCAAAAATAGAAAGGGCTTGTGTTTTTAAAAATTTGGTGGAAGGGAAGGGAAGGAGTTAGGCGGAAAGTCAAAGAGTCCACAGAGAGAAATGTGTTGTGAGGTTACAAGCCCATTGGTAGAAAGGGCCTTACTCCATTTAAGGCCTGATTTCGTTTATGTTTTGTTGTTCTACTCACTTTGTTTAATTGATCAGTGGGTGTGCCCTTGATGGTGCTTGTCATGAGGCCCGTATGAAATTCAAGGGCTTAAGCATTTGAAGCCTGGCTTTCTTATCTCCTCTTTTCCAGAAAAGGCCATCGATTCATCCTGCGCTACTGAGGATTGAGGAACCGCCTGAAAAGGCGTTTATAACTTTATATAGATCTGGAAGCAACATTACAACCTTAAGGAATCCGTTCTTCTTAGACCACGTAATTTGCCACAACTTGCTAAAATAGTTGACTATGAGTGGTGAACAATAATTTCCATATTAATTCACTACTTTTTCCCAATCACTTAAAATCGACCACAATAAAATTATGGCATAAAAATTAGGTCCCTAAATTTTCTCTAACGCTCTATTTGTTTCACTAGAAAACCTTCTATAAAGATAGTTTTCTACATTTTCCAGTGTTTGATAACATAAAAAAAAAAAAAAAAATTTTGGTCAACGAAAAACTCTTATAAAAATAAGGTTTATTTTTTATAGATTGTTTTCCAAAAAAAAATTGGAAAACAATCTCTTTCATGCGGCGCATAATTCCTATAAATATTATCTTCTTCTGACTCAAGAAACAATATTTTCTTTCGCTCATTCAACCTTTCTCACAATAAACTCTCTCATTTCTTCTCTTCCCTTTATTTTTTCTCTCTTCTCACACCCTCACTATCACCCCCTCTGGCCTCTTTTCTTCCCATAGATTTCTCTCCTTATCTGTCTCTCTTCTCTTTTTTCTCCCTATTTCTTCTCCCCTCTATAACACCGTTTTTTAATAAGGTTTTTATTTTTTCCTCCTCACAGATCCGTCAACAGTTCTATAACAATATTTGGTATTTATCAAACTATTTGGCCTATGTGGCATTTTGAATTATTTAAAATGGAACTTATGGGTATAATGGTTATTTTGAATTATGAGAAGTATGGTGTGTGTGTTGTTGTTGATTTGTGCCACTATAGTATACTTCCAATGTACTTGGTTGGTTTTTTTCTAATAAAATTTCTTGCGTTACTTATCAAAAATACTGTTTATATACATGAACAAGATGAGTATTTGAAATCATGAAAATTGGACAACTAGTTTTGATTGTATCCGTTGTCAAAATTTTACTTTGAAAACCAAATTCATTCTTGGTTTTTTTATTATTTATTTATATTGATTACATTAGTATTATACATGTTTTAAATTATACAAGAAATGTTATAAAAATTGTGGATACCAAACACCAAAAAACGTTCTCAAGCCCATTTTCAAGGTTGTTACCAAACACCAGAAATGAGATAGTTTTCCAAAAAATGCTCTCTAGAAAATGAACCATTTTCCAAAAAACATTAATGCTGAAACAAATAGAGCGTAAGTTAATAGACAAGTAATAGGTACTTCGTAGTGGTTAGGGTGAATATCAAACCCACCAACCTTACCAACAAAATTCAACTCGAAAGTAATAAATTGGTTTTTCAGTAAAACTTAGGTATAGTTTAGTAAATGCACTATATTAGGTTCCCTACTTAAATGCCAATTAAATTCAATGTAGTTATGTGTTTGAATTTAATTTGGGAGCCTAGTGTCTTACACCTAAGGTATCTTGCCTAAGTTTTATCCTTTGCTTTTCACATGTTGGTGGGTTGATTTGGGTTAAGATATTTGTTAGGAGCCCAAAAGATATTGAAACGACCTAGCTAGGCTAGACTGCCAATCGACAGTACCTTACCCAAACTCATGCCATCAATTGTGGAAAGTGAAGGCCAAGGTCCCTTGCATGTTAAAAGCCTCTAATAATCAACCATGTGTTTGATTTGTAACTATAACACATGTTTTAAGTGATTACGGCGCATTTAGCGCATATATAATTAGTTTGTTAGACATTTGCACACTTAACACATGGAAATCCACTATGATTAATAGTGCATAAGGATCGATGGGAAATGGGTGGCAAGATGGATTAAGTTATAAAGCAAGAATGCCAAGATGGGTTGAGATTTGGATTCTCAACCCAAATTTGTGGTCCTCATGCTCATTCATCAACAAAGAGAAACCCAACAATCCTATAGTGCAACCACAAATCCCTACATCACCAATCTCTCTCCCTGTTCACCAACCCTTCTCCCCTTTGTACACTACAGATGATTTTTGTGTGTGCCTGTTTTTTTTTTTTTTTTTTCATTTTGCAACTTATTGGGGAGAGAGAGAGAGAGAGAGAGATTAATTAATAAAATCATTTTTTATCAAAATGGTGTGATGCTGATAAGGTTGTCTAACCCAATTCATTTGTTTGTCCTGATCCAACCTAAAGGGTCTCAAATGGATTCGATCGATTGAATGGTTGAGTAGTGGGTAGAGAGCTTTGAAAAACTCGAGTTTGGATTGAACATTGGGTTTCCTCATTTCTCCACAATTGTTGGTGAGTTTCTTGCTCCCCCCACCCAACGTGATCAGGTCAAATGACAACCTCAAACTATTCCGTGGACACATCTAGCAAGATACTTATGTGATTTGGGCATTTATCAATGTTCAAGGATTTATAATTTCAAAGTTAATTAATAGTAATAAGACATTATTTAACCAATTAAACATTCATTTAATTAATACAAAAATCGATTAATAATAATAAAACCATTGTCCTCTATTGTCATTTCTAAAATTTAAAAGCTTTTCACCAATAAAAAGTGCTATATCCACAACATTTTTATAATATTTTACAACAAATCATAGGTGGTTAGTTGTTATTGGTTTAAATTTGAACCTACCGTTGAGATTACTTTTTTGCACCAACAACAACAACAACCAGTAATAAACTGCCACTTAAAATTTGTTGTAAAAATGTTGTGAATATGACATTTCTTTTTCAGCAATAGTTTTGAAAGGAAACAATAGTAGACTTTATTCAATTGAATCACGTTGTACAATGGGGAAGAGGAAAGAGTTAAGGTAGCATGATTACATCGTAAAGGTATACTATGAAAAGAAATAAAAGAAAAACTATCTCTAATTAAACTAATGTCTTTAATGATCCAGACAGCTTCTAAACAGCAGATTCTGTCCGAATTCAAGAGGTCCACAAGCTCAGCAAAGTTGCATTCCACCATCACCTTATGGAAACTAGTATTTTGACAAAACAAAAGTGTCAATCTCGTCGCTGTAGCTGCTGTGCAGAGGGGGGTTTAAATTCTTTTGCAAACAATGACATGATGCCGCTAAGACTTCACCTTTATTGTTCCTTATAAGA
The DNA here is from genome assembly GCA_019022515.1 of Quercus aquifolioides. NCBI lineage: Eukaryota > Viridiplantae > Streptophyta > Magnoliopsida > Fagales > Fagaceae > Quercus > Quercus aquifolioides. The sequence continues at coordinate 17,881,043 of CM032334.1, read as the reverse complement.
AACCCAAAATCCATAGAGGTGTTCTTCTTCGATTGAAAAATTGCTAGATTGAGTTTATGGATTGAATCAGAAATTGGGGGCTGCCACTTTGCTATCTGCACTTTAACAACCTGATTCTGCCTGTGCTGCACCTCCACAAATTCTAATCAGTAAGTTTTAGCCCGAGCCCATAAACCTTTGGATGAGTTTTACTCTCAAAGATCAGCTTGTTTCTGCAATTCCAAATCATCCAACATGCGATACAAAGTGTCAAAGTCCAAAGAATTCAAATTTTTTAAGGCAGCCTCCATTACATCAATAAAACTGATTTGTTGTGGTAGCCGAAAACCATTCCAGAAGTGAGTTTGCATCCAAACAAACTATGCAAAAGAGCATTCCCAAAACAAGTGGCTATTCGTCTCTGCTTCATCATTGCAGAGGGCACATGAGAAAGAGTTGGAAATCTTTCTATTAAAAAGCTTTGTCCGAGTGGGAAGGCTATCATTACATGCTCTCCAAATAAATGATTTAATTTTTGGAGGGATTAAAGAAGACCAAATGCCCTTCCAAAAGGAATGAATCTTAGTAGAATTTAATGTGGTTGCCAAAGAACCATTGGATTGTTTTTCAACTTTCAATTGCAGAAAGTAAGCACTCCTAATAGAGAACCTACCCGATATGTTTTTGGTCCAAATAAGAGTATCTTCAGGTCTTTGGATACTGAGAGAAATGGTCTTAATGATTGAAGCTTCAAAGGGAAAGAAAATAGAATCAATGAGGCAATCCTTCCACCTCGGTTGTGGGGCTGAGAAATCCATAAGATCTACTACTGTGGCCTCAGTTGGTAAAATGGTTCTAGGCGAGCATACTTTTTGATTTGTCTCTGAAGGCAACCATCTATCAATCCATATATTGATCAAAGAACCATTGCCCACCCTCCATCTACTGCCTTGAATGATTAAATCCCTCCCACGAGTTATACTTCTCCATGCAAAAGAAGAGTGATTCGGAACTGAAGCTTCAATAAAGATGTATGTTGGAAATATTTAGCTTTATAGACTTTGAAAAGAAGCGAGTCCTGACAATACAGTAGCCTCCATCCCTGTTTGGCAAGTAAATCTATATTGAAACTCTTTAAATCACGAAAGCCAAGGCCTCTATCCCTCTTTGCTAAGGACATATGCTTCCAACTCAACCAATGCATTTTCTTCTCTTCATTTTTTTGCCCCCACCAGAATTTCCCCATCATTGAATTAATTTCATGACAAAACCCTACGGTAATAAGAAACAATTCATGGCATATACAGGTATCGCTTAGGCTACGGACTTGATTAGGACTTCTCTCCCTACCGGAGATAATAATTTAGTTTTCCACCCACTGAGTTTGGATTGGATGCAAAGTTTTATTTCAACAAACGCTTGTTTCTTACCTCTACCAATGATTGGGGGCAAACCAAGGTATTTTTCAAAGGGTTCTATGGATGTAGCACTGAGTAGCATTCTGATCTCATCTCTGGTCGACAAAGGAGTATTGGTGCTAAAAAAAATTGAACTCTTCTCACTATTAATTTTCTAACCTGAAGCTGCTTCATAAATCTGTAAGATCTCCTTAATTATGTGAGTTTCAGATGGGGAAGCTTTGCAAAACAATAAACTATCGTCTGTAAATAGAAGATGTGTAATCTATGGTCCATTTCGAGAAATATTACTCCATGTAGAAGTCTTTGTTGAACTGCGTTTCTGAGAAAAGCAGAAAAACCTTCGGAGCATAATAAAAATAGATGGGGAGAGAGAGGGTCTCCCTGCCTTATGCCCCTAGAAGGTTTGATAAATCCTGAGGGAACCCCATTTACCAAAACAGAATATGAGACAGACAATATCCCAGCCATAATCAGATCAATCGATCTATGATGAAAGCCCATTTTTAATATAAGGCCTTTCAAGTAATCCCATTCCACCCTTTCGTAAGCTTTACACATATCTAACTTGAGAGCCATGTGTGCTGTGTTTCCTTGGCGTTTTGACTTCATGTAATGCAAGATCTCAAAAGAAATAAGGATATTATCTATAATCACTCTCTCAGCTACAAATGCGCTTCGACAGTCAAAGATAATTCTTCCCAAAATTATTTTTAGTCAATTAGCCAGGACTTTTGAGACAAGCTTAAAAATGAATGACATTACATAAACTGATGGGGCAAAAATGAGACATGAGTTTCGGGTTTTTCTTTTTTGGGATCAAGGTGATATGTGAGAAATTGATACTTTGCAAGAATTTCTCAGAATTTATGCAATCAAGAACAGCATTAGAAATATCAGTTCCATCAATATGCCAATATTTTTGAAAAAATAAAAGGTTCATACTGTCTAGACTAGGAGCTTTTGTTGGATTCATCTGAAACAGCGCCTTCTTCACCTCCTCTTAAGTAAATTCTTCCAACAACATGTTATTCATTTCCAGGGTGACCACTTCATGAACATGGTGGATAACTTGAGAATAGGATCTTGTGGAGACACTTGTAAACATCTCTTGGAAGTAATCAACTACAATCCTCTCCAAATCTATTTGGTTAGAAAAGAAGTTCCTAGAAGAATCCTTTAGTTTAGTGATCTCATTACATCATCTTCTCTGAGAGGCCACTGCATGAAAAAACTTCGAATTTCTGTCACCCTCCTGAAGCCAAGAAACTTTTGCCCGTTGATGCCAGTAAGTGTTCTCTTGTGCAATAAGTTCATTAAGTTCAGCTCTAGTAGAATTTCGTCTTTGAGAGAGTTGTTGATTGGAAGGTTCTACTTGGCATTCCATTTCAAGATTGGCCAATAAGTATCTTTTCACTTCGACAGATTTTATGAGACTTCTGGCATTCCCACCACCCCATTGCAGCAAAGCCATTCTAACCGCTTTGATTTTTTGAGTTAAATTGAACATAGGAGTGCCCCAGAAAAATAAATCTCAACTCGATCTAATGATATCTTCACAATTAGGATCTCTTATCCAAAATGCTTCAAAGCAAAAAAACCTATATTTTTTGGCAGGTTTTATTTCAGGAGTAGCTTGAACTTTCACCATTAGTGCCATGTGATCTGAGAACCCAAATGGGATATGAGATAAGCTTGACTGTGGAAAAAACTGAAGCCACTCTTGATTGTGCAACCCATGATCTAGTCGTGCATATACTAAATTCCCTTCAAACCGCTTGTTACACCATGTGAATTTTGGCCCTTTAAAACCCAAATCCATCAGGAAACAATCATCTACTGCCCTTATGAATTCAACAATCTGATTGTATGGCCTACTGCCACTACCTCAATACTCGTCAGGAAGTAATATTTCATTAAAATTGCCTAGCAGTAGCTAGGGGAGTGAAAAAGAGGCATGAAGTTGCCTTAATAAATCCCAAGATTCCCCTCTTCTTGAAGTTTTTGGATGTCCATAAAAACCTGTAAGGCGCCAAACAACACCTTGTCTTATCAGAGCATCAATATGGTATGATGAAGATGTTTGAATATCTACATCCACACCATTACGCCATAATAGAGCCAAACCACCACCCAAACCAATCCTTGGGACTGTGAAACCATCTGTCACCTCTAATTTCCTCTTTAATCTATGAAAACCATCCATGTTGAGACGTGTTTTAGACAATAAAAGGATTTTGGGACCTTCTTCATTCGCCAAATAGCGAAGTTCTTAAGCTGCCTCTGGGATCCCAAGCCCTTGGCAGTTGAGGCTTAAAATCTTCATGGTGGGGGGGGGGGGGGGGGGGGGTGAAGGAGTACCTCCACCTGAAATGTGCAATATACTCAAACTTTCCTTACTTAGCAATTGTTTCTTGTGAACGTGTGAATCCAGAGAACTATGCTCCGAAGATGTACGCTTTGATAAGCATGGAAGTTTAGGAGAAACTTCAGTTGCTGCTTTGTTATTGGAACTCCTAAGAATGTGTTTCTAAGACCAAAGAGAGGATTTTTTATGGTCCGGAAAATCCTCACCTTCGTTGGGAAAAAAATCCAGCTCCATATCCCCATTTAAATTTTCACCGTTTGAATTTGAATCATCCACTATCTTATCCTTCGCCCACTTCAGTTGTTGATTACTATGTAAAGACTTGCAGTTATCCATCTTCTCAGGAACTGGAAGAGTTGTGTTGTAAGTGCATTCCTCAAAACAAGGAACAACTAGCCAATCTTCTTGTGAATTCAAAACTTGAGTCTTCGAGGGAATAACGATATTTGGTGCGTAAGTTCGGCCTCATCATTATCCTGTTTTGAATTTGAAATTTGAATTGAATCCTGGCATGTTAGGACATATGTGATTCACGTGTTAGGAACATATGTCACTGTTTTATGTAATTGGCTAATCCTTTGACAAAACACACTTTACTTGTATTTTGGTAGATCTAGGATGTGTTTAATACTTCAAGAAACTTTATTTCAAGATCAAGTGTTGAAGCCATGCAAGTCTGTCCAAGTTTCAAGCCAAGAAAGTGCCTGTCATTAAAGCTTGACAGCTAGCCATCTATCGAGGTTTAAAGAGCTGATCAGCCCTGTTGCTCGACAGTAACTCGACAGCATCTCGACAACTAGACATCTATTGAGGTTTAAGAAAAACAGATTTTCAATTCTATTTTGACTCTAATCTGTGATTATGTGTTTGGGCTTCTTTTCTCACAGCCCTAAACATATAAAATGATTATTTTAAGGGCCGTCAAAGTGGACACAAGTTACACAAGTGTTGAGAAAAGTTTGTTAAAACAAATTGTGACCGGAGACAGAATTTTTCCTAGTTCATCATTCTTGTGAAGAAGTTGTTGTGTTTGTACAACGTAGGGTTTTGTAACCAAACATCTTCTGGATCTTCTCTGTGTGGATGAATTGAAGAACTTTGCAGCCAACAACCTTCTTTAGTTGGTGATTGAAGTCGCGTACTAGGATCCGCGCAATTGGTTAGTCACGTACTAGGAGCCATGCATCAAAAGGAGAGATTGTCACTACAGAACAAGTCCAATTGGGTATTGGGGTAAGGGTTCAATTGTAGGTTGGTATAAGATACTAGGATTCCTTTACTTGTAATCGCTTGTTGTGATAATAGTAGATTCTCGGAAGTGGTGACCTTAAAATCACCCGGTGGGGTTTTTGCCGTGTAGGTTTTCTCCATTCATAAAAAAATTACTGTGTCAATTTATTTTCTACTGCACTTAGTTTAATTGGTGATTTGTTTGTGCTACCACGCGTTTGTATGTTAATTTGATTAATTAATAAACTTGGCTAATTAATCAATTAATTCATCACAAATGGTCAATACGTTTTTGGCCTATCATGGTAGTTTGAATCTTTGTGTTCCTTCGAGTTTCTTACCATGGCTAGGTGTCCTCTAGTCATCTTTCCGGTGAACTCATCGGCGGATGGCATTTTTAGTGTTTGCTAACGAAATTTATCACCCCCAATTGCATCATCTTCCTTATCAGAAAGAAAAGTATCTTCTATTTCAACATCACTATATCTATGCGGACTGGAGTTTTCTTTTTTATGATTGGTTTTTGGGGCTATAACTCGCAGCCAAGGACCAAATTGAAGCACATCATCATTCGTATGGAAGCACCCTTTATTAATCCCCTGACACTCACACTCCTGATGACCCAATATACCACATCGATAACAAAATGTAGGTAGCCTCTCATACTTAAAAAATAACCCAACATCCTCCATCTCTTCAATACGAATCATTTTTCCCCTCATAAGAGGTTTTGTGATGTCTATATCTACCCGAATCCTGAGAAAGGACCCCAAGCAAGGCCACTCTTTGGAGCGTCTATCACCAATGGAATTCCAATCTCCTTTGCAATACGGTTACCAACGGTAGTATTCATACTCTTGATTGGGATGTTGAAAACCCGAATCCAAAAGGGAGAGTATTGAAAGGAGACACTGCTTGGATTGATATCTCCATTGAAACGCTTTAATAAGATAACCTTTCTATTGAATGACCACGAGCTTCTGTCAAGGACATCCAGCATGTCTTCTCTATTAACAAAGATAGCCAGAAAAAGATTTTTTCCAACCTTTTTAATAGTGACTCCCTGTGAACCAAACCAAAGTTTTTGGGTGGTTGATTTAATGCCTCCATATTAAATTCCTTAGTAGATTGTAGCTTGAACAAGATATTGAGTTGAGCATGTTCCTTCGATGAGGCCACCTCTTGAGAACTGACCACCAAAACACCTTTTTCTTCCTCTGAGAGATGGAATTTTTTCCACAACTCCTCCAGTGCTATATCCATGGTAAATATAGATCTTATAAATCTGATCAAAGAAAAGAAACAGCAACCAACCTATAACAGTTGAGAGAATCAGAAAACGACAAGAAAAGAAAAGAAAAAAAAAGAAAGAAATCCCCTACTTAGATCAGTAGAACTAATCCGAAAGGTTTGAGATCTTACGTGAGGAAACGTAAGTTGGTATCTTTTACTTTCCAAGACCACAGAGAGTCAGGGAGAGAAAAGTTTGGTTAAAAACCAAATTGACTTTTTCAGCAATAGTTAGTTACCAAACATGTTTTAAAAGCATTATTGGGCTTCAGCTTTAACCAATTAGTGTGCAGTTTCACAAACACTTAAGTTTCCATTAGTGATTACGTAACGGCCAGCTCATCATCCCCTTGGTGATTACTGCAAACTGCCCAATTAATGAAAACACATGTTATTTCTTGTGTCTTATGCTTCCTCCCCCCCCCCCCCCCCCCCCCCTGAAAAAAGAATTAATAATAACGAAAACACATATATTGGTCTAAGCGAAACCATCTTATCATTTGATTATGTTTGACTAATAAGCATATTCAACTTTAATTAATTAGAATATGTGATAAATTCTAGACTAGTTTTAATTGAGGGGTTTTTTTTTTATAAATTTTTTTAGTTACAATGGGGGTAGGGTAGGAGTAGGGAATTTGAATTTTGAATATCTTCGTTAAAAACACCAAAAATTACCAATTTAATCATAAAACTCTAGTAAACTGATTTTGAGTTGATAGTTTACAGTTACATTACAATGTTCTATTTGTGTTTTTGTACTCAATGCTCACCAAATAAAGAGAAGATTCATGTTAAGAGACCTACGAATACCTGCACCATAGTTTTTTTCTTTGGGATTATTGTGCTAACTATTCCTTTTTCACAAAAATTTTCACAATGCACCCCTACACTATTCCTTTTTCACAAAAATTTTCCCAATGCACCCCCACACAAAACAATATAAGATGTTTTAGGAACCTACGAAATGTACAGGCCATGGATTGCATTGTAGATTGCACCCTATGACAACTTCTATAAATGGTTCGTTTGGTAGACTTCCTGCCTACACCATTAACTAACAATTTAATATTCACTTGACCTCGTGGGCCAAATTTTGGCAAGAAAATCTAATACCATAATTTATCTCACAACTTTTTTGCCACAATTGTGATGTAGGAGAGTGTGAATGGTGATTGAAAAATGGCGGATTCATGTATAATTGATAAACAACCATTTACAATCTACCACATTAGAACTGTGGCAATAAGAAATAATATGTAATCCTATAACTACTCAATTTTAGCACCCATCATTCACTTCAATTTCAATGTTTGGACAAGCATGAGTCATCAATGATAAGATTTATTCAGCAAAAATAAATAAAAAACAACTCAATGATAAGAAATATACAAATCAGCTAAACTATTTTTTGTATTCCACTTTATACTCCACTAGTTATAACTTGTTATGTATTCTTCTTTACTTTTCTTAGAAAATAACAAAATTTTAAAATTGAAAAAAAAAAAATCAGATATGTACTTGACAAACCACAATTAAACAGTGGAGAATAAAGTTGTTAAATAGATTAAAGGAGATATAAAAATAGATGCGGATGCAGAACCATAAAAAATAAACACAAAAATACATAAAGAATTATGTGATTAGTCCTAATGGTCTACTGCCACAGAGGAAAACCCTTAATGTGGCGTTTGGTACGTGGGAATCCACATTACTCCTGGCATCCAGATTCCTAGGAATCACATTCCTAAGAATGTAGCTATTCCTATGTTTGGTTTATTCCCAGGAATCTTAAATGAATTATTTATTTTTCTCATTCTATCCTTAAATTTGAATGTGAACTACCAAGTCATTTAAAAAAAAGGGTTAAAATTGTCAATTTATAAAAAATACAATTTCCTTTAAGCTTGGGAATCTGGATTCCCACCTGTTTTAAAGGGAATCCACATTCCTACTGAGAGGGGTTTAAGGGGGGAATCCAGATTCCCCTGGCATCTGATTCCCTAGCATGATTTGCAACCAAACATGGGAATCTTTAAACATTCCTAGGAATCTTTAAACATTCCTAGGAATCTTAAAACATTACCCTGTACCAAATGCCACATAGCCTACATGTTGACTATCTGCTCAAGTCTTGTGTTAAAATGAACTTAATATGGGCAAATATATAATAGATTAAATCTTAGACTAGCCATACAATATATAATAGTTAATTGAGTTGTTGTACAATTAAGATTCTTAACTTGCACACTATAAGAGTTTGTTTTGGAACAGCTTATTTAGCTGAAACTGAAAATGTTTTGTTAAAAGTACTGTAGATAAAACTTAAAGGTAGCTGAAATAGTACAGTAGAACCTATGAATAGTACCAAAAAAATGCAATAGGACCCAAGAATAGTAACAAAAATAAGCTAAATAATAAATAAAAAAAACTGGCTTTTTAAGCCAATGCCAAATGCAACCTAAGTGTGTGTTTGGCTTTCGCTTAAAAAGCCAGCTTATTTTACTATTCAGCTTATTTTTACTACTATTCATGGGTCCTATTACACTTTTTGGTATTATTCATAAGTTCCACTATACTATTTCAGCTAACTTTTACTTTTATCTACAATACTTTCAGTAAAAAATTTTCAGTTTCAGCAAAATAAGTGGATCCCAAACAGACTCTAAAAAAGATTGTGCTTAAACCTAGATTATTGGGCTTGATATATATCACTAGTAGTGAAACACAAAAAAGTGGTACAAAATTTGTAGCCCACGTTCTTGTGCTCCATGTATATATGACCAAGAGGGAGCAAGGTACTGTCTAAGAGTCCGTTTGAGTACAGTTTATTTAGCTGAAATTGAAAACTTTTTGCTGAACGTACTGTAAATAAAATTAAAAAGTAGTTGAAATAGTATAGTGGGTTCCATGAATAATACTAAAAAATGCAATGAGATTCATAAATAGTAGCAAAAATAAGCTGAATAGTAACAAAAATAAGCTAAATAGTAACAAAAATAAACTAATTAATAGTAAAAAAAAGTTGGTTTTTTAAGCTAATGCAAACGCAATCTAAGTAGAATAAATTGGAGCTTTTAAATGTATTTTTTTAAAGATGATAAATTGCTTCATTTATATCGTCATGGTGGTTATGTAATTTGCCCAATTAATGAAAACTTTCTCGTGTTCTGAAACCCGGCCAAATCAAGCAAAAAAAAAATTTGAAAACACACGCATTGGTCAAAGTTAAACAATGTATATCATTTGATTATGTTTGACTAATAAGTGTATTCAACTTAAATCAAGAATATGTGATCAACTCTTGACCGATTTTGAGTTGATATTTTATTAGTTACATTGCAACGTTCAATTTGATCACATGAGTGTATAGTTTTTGTACTCAATGCTCCCCCAATTAAAGGGAAGATTCAAGTTCAAAGACCTAGGCTATGAACACCTACAAGATAGCTTTGTTCTTTGGGATTATTTTACTAATTATTCTTTTCTGACAAAATTTTTCACGATTGCACACCGCACATACAAACCTGGATTGCATTGCACCTGTGTCAACTTTTATAAATGGTTGGTTAGGTAAAACTTCTTTCTTACATCATTTTTTAGGAATTTAATATTTAGTATTAACAGGTCTCCTATATATGCAGCCAAATCTTGGGTCAAATTTTGGCATCCTTCTTCAATTCTTCGTACAAGCATGAATAACCAATGATAAGATGTGCTCCCTAGGAATAAGTCCCTGGCAATTTTATTAGCAAACCTTGCTTTACCAAGTTTAACAATAGCATGAGATGGGCTAAAATAAAAATTCTAGACATACACACTCTTTGTACACACTTTACCAAGTATACATGTCATTGAATTAGTTTTTACACATGCTAGTGGTAGTCTCAAAGTATGTGACAAAATGTGTCCATAAAAATATTCGAGCCAAAATCTCTCATTCACATTTTGCATTGATCAAATTGATCATATAGTGACAACCATATGTTAATTAAACCTAGCTTGGAATGTTAATTAAACCTAATTGTAATTGAAATTTTTGTGATTGAAAATTTGATCTTTTATAAGTATCTGGAGATTCTGGACAGAAATAATTAAAAAGATCGCTGTTATCCAAAATTTGAAAAAAAAAAAAAATACATCACAAAAATCCTAAATTTTGTCAACGTTTGAGGTTTGACACTTTGACTGTGTACTGACTGCGTAAGCCATGCGTAAGAAACTTTGCATGGTCGGTTTCTAAAACACGTGACAGCACATGCACCTTTTTTTTTTTTTTTTTTTCTTTAGTTCGAAGCAATTTAACAATTTTGTTTGGAAACAATTTATTTCACATTTTGTTAAAAAAAAATATTGCTGAAAGTATGTTAAATTATATTTATATTTTAAAAATATGAAAAATAAAATAAAATTTTAAAAAAACTATTAATACAAATTAAAAGGCAAAAAACTAAGTTATAAGCAGAAAGGCACTTATTTTCAACTGTAGTTGGTCCTTGGTACATTTATAGATGTAAGAAAAACTGAAAGGGAAAACATGTGGTGTAGTACAGTACTGCAGCCCAGTTTAGTTTAAGATCTTCAGTTAGCTCGTGAAGTCACGTGTTTGCAAACCCCAATAGGAACGCACATGATTCACCACAGTCATACACATGGTAGTTTATGACTGTCTCTTCAGCCTTTTCTAATTCCATGCCAAAAAAAAATTGCCATTTCTTCCTCTGTTTTGTGGTCAAAAGTAGGAGGAAATTTACAGAATAGCAGCCGTTTGCCACAATACATTGTTAGTTAGCAAGAATTGGAAAGAAATGAGGAAAATAACATCTCGAGCCTGTGAGGCTCGAGTTCGGTGGAAAAATCGAGCCTCAAATACTCGAATTCTGATTGTTGAGATGAACAAGTTTTTGCTACATGGAACTCGAGTCTTAAAGTCTTGAGTTTCAAAGAAGAAGACGAACGAAGATGACAATGAAGATGAAGAACCAAAAATGGGAAGAAGAAGCAGAACAGGGGAAGAAGAAGCAAAAGTACCAAATCCGAAAACCTATCTAGAGAACGCAGATCCGACGAAGAAGAATCACAGGTTGGAGAACGCAAATTCGACGAAGAAGAATCACGAGCTGATCTGACGAAGAAGAATCACGGGTTGAAGGAAAGAAGAACAGGGGAAGAAGAAGCAGAATAGGTGATGGGAAAGTAAACGGTAGGACTCAAGTCTTAAAAACTCGAGTTCCACGTGAATTTTTTGCTTACCACCTCTTGGAACTCAAGTTTTAAAAACTCGATTTCTATCTTGGAACTTGAGTTTTAGACACTCGAGATGCTAGTTTGCTGAATAATTTTGTAAACTAGACATCTAACTAAAATATTATAAAAATAAAGCTAAATGCAAAATATGTATATATATATATCAAAACTAGAATTAAAAGTGGGGATTTTTTTTAAAATAAAAATAAAAAAGCAAAGCATTTTTGAAAGGACCTAGTCAACTGACAATCATGTTACAAATTTCACATTTGAAGTATTCAAGGATTGTTCACTGACTTCTCTATCTCTCACCCCAATAGAACTGTTAATAAACAGTTGTATTGCCTTCGCCCATGTGCCTCACTGATTTAAGTTTATATTCTTTTTATTAAATCTGATTCTATTTATTAAATGTGTAGTTCTGTACTTCAATTTTTTTTTTCTTTTCTTAGCCTTGGTATTCTTCACCAGTGGTCCAATTTACTGTTCATCTTGTTAGTTGCAAAACCGTCTGATCATTATAGACTATTGCATTACTTAGGACACCGTGGGTATTATTAGTTAAAAGGTATCATCAAATTGAAGGAGAAGCATCTAATTAACTAAATATATTTATAATAATTTTATTATGACTCACATTTTATTAATTAATTAGCATATCATCACTTCATTGTGAGGTGTAAAAGTCAACTAACTTGCAGACCAAGACTGTACATGATGGGTTGTTTGAATTGGACTTGGGAGTGCAAAATGAGAACTAATTTAATAAGGGCATTTTACCAACATCAGGTGAATTGATAGAAGTGTGAAAACTAAATACTAGTTTGACTGGCAAGCAAGCAAATTCAATTGATAATAATTTGTCATATATAGAATGTGGTGCATGTTGTATTTCTCGTTGTAATAACTGATGCTGAAGTAGTAACTAATGCTGATCTGTTCTAGCTTGAAATTATGAACGATGCGAGTACATCCATTAAGAAGAAAATTTATTGTGAAATGCATGAGTGGTTTTGAAAATTTATGATTATAGTCAAGTACCACATCAAAACTAAATAGATCTACATACAAAAATTTATATAGTCTGTCATGCACTTCTCTTTGTTGGTTTGTAGCAAGAATTTCTTCAAGATTCCAAAATGTATAATTAGATTTATTTACAATAAAAATCTTTGCCAAATTAACAAATATGCGATAAACATATCGAGTACTCTGCAACAAGTTAGCCCCCATAAAGCACGCTCAATCTTGCTTATTTAATGATGGCAACATTCTCCAAATAAACAAAAAGAGGGTTTCAGCTTTTTTGATTTCTAAATTCTAAACGTTTGAGGTGATGTTGATGTGAAAAAAAAACTTCAAATACATTGAAATTTTAGAGAAAAGTTAGGGAAGTTTCTTTGGCAGAGCCCTCAACCTTTGACTGCAGTGTATAGAACAAAACACTTTTTTGAAAAAGAAGAGCGACTGTTGCTGTTTCTTACCTAAGTAGTTTGTCCTTGTATAGATTGTCAACAGGCAAATATGGATAGTGTCGGTTCTGCTTTAATCGTGTTCTCTTTTAGGATTGTACTGAATTTTCTATGAGATATCTATTTTACCTTTGCTTGACGAAAAGGTTTAAGATTGGCCCACCAGAATTTATGCCAGCCAATTTATGCCAAAAAGCATAGAGAACTTTCTTTTTATTATTGAATAAAAATTGGATATTTCTTTTTTAAAAAAATTGGGTAGTTATGGTTACATACACTCGGCTACATACTACATAGTGTGTAAGAGTATTTATTCAAAAAAATTATATATTAATAAATGTCTGTTTGGATCACGTCTGCGTTTCTGCATCTTTGCCTTTTTTTTTTTTTTTTTTTACCAGCGCTTTTTACACTATTTATGGGACATGAACAATGCTTAAGGCAAAGTCTCAGTGTTTTCAATAATAAATAGTAACATTACACGTATTTTCACACATTTTTTCATCCACACGTATTTTCACAAAACAACAACGTTACTAAAAATCTTTTACCAAACACTAAGTGTTTAAAGACCCATCTCACTTATAATGAGCTTCCCAACAAGCAAGATTGTGGACTAATAATTAAGGCCTGTTTGATAGCAGTGTTTAAGTATGAGTATTGCTACAGACACAAACTATTTTACAATATTTTTACAAACTGCTGATGTGGCTTTAGTATTTTCCAAATAGTTATTGCAAGTAAAAATGTGATGTTAGTGATGGGCCCATATTAAAACTAGTAAAAATTTGTCATATCAATAGTTTGTAAAAATGTTGTAAAATAATTTGTGTCTGTAACATTATTTTTTAAGTATTGTTGTTCATTTTTTAGTGTTGTAGAAATACGTATTTGAGTATTATAAAAATATGTGTCAAAAGTGGTATTGTTGTTTAAACACTAAAAGCTGTTATTTAAAAGCCACTACCAAAGCCCTTAATGTCTGTTAACAAAACAAAAATCCCAAAAATAAAGATAACTTAGATCCCAACAAAAATCTTAAAAGCATAGGGTACTCTTTTTTATTTTTTTAATAAGCAAAAGCATAGGGCACTTTGACGCTTTTTGTGTAGATTTTCAAATTAGAGTAGCGGGGGGAGACACATAATATGTGAATGCTAGCTCAACATACACAACAATCTACGTTCTTGATCGGTTGGCCGGGACTATAGGAAATTCAATGATGGTTTGCATGTGGGTGTAACACTTTTTACTTTTTTGATTGATAATGATTAAGAATGGATGAGTATGTGAAAAGTCAAGGTTTTTTAAATCATTTTCTTTCTAAACTATCCCACCCCTTCCCCCACACCCATTCATTGTTTAATTTTGATAATTCGTGCATCTTGATTGGGTTAGTCTTATTACTATCATTTAGGTTGTTCTATAGTGGAGTACTAATACAGTTATAGTACTTATTCATCCAAAAAAAAAAAAAACAATCATAGTACTTGGACAATGGTGATTATAATTTGTACAATGGTACTGAAGGCATATTAATTGCGTTAGTTTTGGAAAACAAAAATAAAATAATCAGAATGACTTCTTTTTATATAGGTAAATCAGAATGATTTTTTTTTTTTTTTTTGAAAAGAGTAAATCAGAATGACTTGTTTCATAGAATCTTCACCAACAACATTGATGATATGGCACTGATTGATTGGAGTACTAAATGGAACCTGTTACACACTTACACTTATCTTAATTATGGTACAATGAGATACTATCTATGTAAACTAATTACCAAATATGCATCATACATGCATTCATGATATGGTACTGACTGATTGGTGTCCTAACTACTAAATGGAACCTGTCACACTCATCTTAATTATGGTACAATGAGATACTCACTATATAAACTAATTACCAAAGATGCATCATACATACATTTTAGTTTTTGTTTTACTTAATCATGCATCATTGTCCCCCACCAGTTGATACGCATATATGTAAAGCCCCATCATTCATGATAGAGAGCCGACCATTCTGTAATATCTGTTTTTTCTATTTGGGCTAGACGTGTCTGTTACATTATAAAAAGGTACAATAATCGAGGCACTTTGAACAATTTTTCTAGCCAAACTTCTGTGGGAAACCAAGAGAAATTCACCAACTACGTACTAGTCTAAAGCTCAGACTCCACCATTAAAAAGGTTTCAGCACATTTTCATATTTCATTGAATTCCACAAAACCAACCTCATTTATAACCCATCTGGGTTTCTTCCATTCTGCTTCTTTCTCCACCACTCCATCTTTCATTGATTTTCTCTTATGTCTGTTTTCCAAAAAATTTCATCATCAATTCAAAGCTGCTTTTCTCTCTAGCTAGTTGAGCTCTTTAATTGACATAACCAAGAAAAAAAAAAAGAGCTCTTTAATTCTCTCATTTTTTTTAAAACTTTCCGAACAACTTGTTCATTTATGCCAAAGTTTGTATCTTTAAGTCTTACCGAGTCAACTTTCCTACATCTCTTTGTGTGTGTTCTGTATATATTGAAGATCCAAGAAAACCCATTTCTTTGTCATGGATCTTATTGTAAGAAAAAGCTACATGATCCATGACTCACAAGCTCTTACACCAAGCACAAGTCCTGGAGGTGGAAGCTCATTCTTTGGGTCTAGCTTGCATTCTTCAGGTAGCAGTTTCCCCATTATAGCCGTTGCTATAATTGGAATCATAGCCACAGCTTTCTTGCTTGTCAGCTACTACATCTTTGTCATCAAATGCTGCCTCAATTGGCATCGTATTGATATTCTAAGACGCTTTTCGCTATCAAGACGCCGCAACGAAGAGCCTTTGATGGTCTACTCTCCGGGGATACAGACTCGAGGACTAGACGAGTCGGTGATCCGATCAATCCCAATATTTAAGTTCAAGAAAGAAGGTAATAAGGACTTTGGAGAAAGAAACTTATGTGAATGTGCAGTTTGCTTGAATGAGTTCCAAGAGGATGAGAAGCTGAGAATCATACCAAACTGTAGTCATGTGTTCCATATTGACTGCATTGATGTTTGGCTTCAAAGCAATGCTAATTGCCCACTTTGTAGAACAAGCATTTCGGCCACATTTTCACGGTTCCAAACCGATCTAATTCTTGCTCCAAGCTCTACCCCTGAGGATCCAACTCCGTATACCGATAATCTCATTGGTGGGGATGAAGATTTTGTGGTGATTGAGTTGGGTAATGACCATTCTCCTAATCAAACATTGCTTGGAACGCAAGAAAGGTCGAATTCAAGAGAATTATCGTCGCGTTCAATTAGTCCTTCGCAAAGGAAGTTGGAACACAGAGCTGTGCAAAAAAAGGGAAGGAAGTTTCATAAGGTTACAAGCATGGGAGATGAATGCATTGATATTAGAGGCAAAGATGAACAATTTTCAATCCAACCCATTAGGAGGTCTTTCTCAATGGACTCATCCACTGACCGCCAGCTCTACTTAGCGATTCAAGAGGCCTTAAGACAGAACACGCAAGTCAGTGAAGTCGATAGTCCCATTGAAGGTTGCAGTAGTAGAGTAAAAAGATCATTTTTCTCTTTTGGGCACGGTAGTAAGTCAAGAAGTGCTATTCTACCCGTTTATTTGGAGCCATAGAACCTCTTTTCCTTTTCTTCTTTTCTTTGTTTTGGGTCTTAATTTTCTTAGTGTTTTTGTGATTTAGAGATTCCAGTTGTATTATTGAGAGGACATAGGATTTGTCAAATAGAAACATTCAATTGAAATTTGAAAAAAAAAAAAGCTTTATTTGATTATTTAATTTGAGTGTATGATGGCATGGGGTTTTGGGTCTGGTCCAATGTGTTCCAAATGAGTTGCACAGCCATGATTATAAGCATCATTGCTGAAATAACCTTTTTTTGTATTTATTTTTCAACGTTAATTTAATTTAGTCTATTTGTATCATTGGTTAGAGAAACAAAGAGGTCCCATAAAGAACAACAATGTGTTTCTCAAAAAAGAAAAGGAAAAAAAGAACAACAATGTTGAGGCCTTTGGCGGGGGAAGAATTAAATGGCAGAGGCCACTGACCAACAAGGAAGCATCCAAGGTTAGAGTCTTTGGAGAATAAAGTAGAGAAAGGAGAGGTCCCATTCCATTAATTGGGAAGTAGGAAAAAAGGAGTCCTCCTCTATTGCATCAATCACAAAGCCACCAACTTCGTGTGTCAATAATGCTGTTGTTAGAAGGGGAGGAATAGTCTGGTCATAAATGGTTGGTAATGGTTCTTGTTCGATAATCACATTATTGTTCAGCCAGCAGGAATCTGAATCATCTTTATCTATGATTAAAACTGTAAAATATCTCCAATGTTAGAACAAAAAGAGATTATATTCAGCTTAGGCATTATATCTCATCATTGATCGGGGCTGGTTTGCGTCATTACCCACTTTTCATAGCATTACAAGAATACAATTAAACACTAGAAAATATTTTCACTAAAATTATTTTACAATTGAAAAATATCTTCTATCCAATTGAACGCAACCTTATTTTATGTAGATGCTTATAACACCAATAATTGAAAGAACTAAGTTATAACTGTAGTGTTTTTGTTTTCCCCCTAAAATTTAAAATCCATCCTCAAGTCTCTTGTTTATGATCATTTGTCTTAATATTATTAATTTGAAATCAAAAGTTCCCAAGTCAACCCTGATTCACCTTTTTTCAAGTACTCCATGGCTCCACTGCAAGGCTGTTGAAGTGTTAAAAATATTAGTGCGGATCTATTCAAGGATCGCGCTAGGCGATAATTTAAGTAACCCCACAATTTTATACAACTTCGTGAAACATTCTTAGTTTCATACCAAATCTGAACGTGCCCATACTTCTAAATAGGCAAAGCCAAAATCTTAAACAATGTCAATCCTGAGAGATGTGAGTTGTAAAAGCAATGTCCTGTAGCTATAAGTTGAAATTTGTGGGAGGTTGCAGCATCAATGTGTCAAAAAAACACAGCTTTCATGTCTCATTAGGGGCGGAGCTATAGCAAGGCTTGGGGTCATGCCCCCCAAAATTTTAAAAAATTATTTTATATTATGTATAAGTATTAAAAACTTTAAATATTTAGCTAAAAAAATAGAAGTCCCCCCCTAAATATTTGAGTTAGTCCAATGATGCTCTTAAAAACCAATAGAATTTGTCAATTGGTCTAGTAGTTATAAAGACAAGGTAGTTTTGTTTTCTCTAATTCATTTTTTGTACATGATTAAGATTAAACTAGACAATTTTTGTATACTCGTTAGAGTTTAAAAGATGATAAGTTCTCCAAAAAAATTATATTGCGAATATACATATGTGAAAGTTGTTAATTTTATATACATTATATTTATTAATTAGGACCTACTCTAGTATCAAAATATCTATACTACTATTTCAGGGGTTTCTCCCGTTTGAACCCATTTTTTTTTTGTTCCAAAATACCCCTACACCCCAGGTGTAAGTAAGGGCAAAACTTGGTAAAAATACATCTTTAATTCTCACTAAAACACTGCCTACAAAACAGGACTACTCTCATAAAAAAAAAAAAAAAAAAGGACCACTCTCCTAATAGTTCTTAGATTGCTTTATCCATTTATAAAATAAAAAAAAATTTAAAATTAAAATTAAAACAAATACACAGTTTCTTTGTAAAAACACATTTGCCATACTTATTATAAAAAGAAAGAAAACACATCTGCCGTTATTCAAAAATAAATAAAATTTGAGGTTAAAACTGTAATCCAACATATTTCAAAAACACAAAAAACTACCACAAAAATCTCCTTTTTAACTTTCCACTAAACAGAAAAAAACTTCCCACGCCTGTTTCTAATAACAAAAAAAAAACTTCCCACCCCACCTACAAAAACAAAACTTCTGTTTTCCTTAAAAAAAAAAAAAAATCCATTTTCCTCTCTTCCCTCCCACTAGTCCACTTTTATCTGATTTCCTCCTTTTCACCTCATTATCATCACATGTCTCATCATTCTTTATTTAAAATTTAGACAAAAATGCAAAACTGACTCTCTAACTTTCACATTTTTTTCATTTCAATTCTCTAACTTTCAGTTTTGTCAATTCAATCCTCTAACTTTTAGTTTTGTCAATTCAGTCCTCTAACTTTCAATTTTTGTCAATTTAGAACTCTATTACAACTTAGTTAGTTCTGCCGTTACCACCAATAAAATGACGTCGTTTTGCAAGTGTTTTTTTTTTTATTTATTTTTTTCAGATTTTTCTTATTTTCTTTTAATTCTGAAAAAAAAAATTAAGGGGAACGACGAACCAAAACAGAACAAAGGACCCAAAGCTCAAACTCACCCAACTCTTTCTCATCTGTCATCTGACTTATCTCTCATTTGTCTCTCATCAGCTCTCTCTCTTTCTCAAAAAACTCAATACTCTCTCATCAAATCAAGGCTCTCTCTCAATGGTGGTGGTGGCGTGGTCATTTGGGTGGTTCGATGGTTGTGGTGCAGTTGTGGAGTGGTCGCGATGGTGGAGTGGTTGTGGGTTGTGGGCTGGGGATCAGCGTCAACAGCGTGGATGTGGGCTGGGATCGCCGTTGACGGCGTGGTGGTGTGTGGTTTACACGGCGAGCAGCGAGGGTGGTGGTGGTTTACATGGCGAGCAGGGGTGAACTCAGTCTCTCTCTCTCTCAAAGTTAGATGGGCTAGGGATTTGGGTCCTTTGTTTTTTTTTGGTTCAGGGGAAGGGGTCGTCGTTCCCCTTGATGTTTTTTTTTTTTTTTTTTTAAAGATTTTTCTTATTTTCTTTTAATTCAGAATTTAAAAAAAAAAAAAGAAAAAAAAAAGAAAAAGAAAAGCAAAACGGCGTCGTTTTATTGGTGGTAACAGCAGAACTAACTGAGTTGTAACAGAGTTCTAAATTGACAAAAATTGAAAGTTAGAGGACTGAATTGACAAAACTGAAAGTTAGAAGACTGAAATGAAAAAATGTGAAATTTAAAGGGTCAGTTTTGCATTTTTGCCTAAAATTTAAAATTTAAAATTAACCAAAACTACTCATAGATATCTTCAACAAATTGAAGACTTATCCCATAAAAAAGTCACCAACTCCACGGATTGATCTATTTCTCTTTTTCTACGAGGAACCGCCTACAAATAAACTTCTAATGCTTACATTTCCAATCTAGGTTGATATCTCTCATTTTTAATAAAAAAAAAAATTAATTATTCACTTTCTCCTCTGTTATGAAGTTAATTGGTGTTTATTTGAGTCTCTTTCAGTGGTTTTCAGTGATGAAGGTGTAATCTCATTAGGTTTGGTGGAAAGGCTATGATCGAAGATAGCAATTTGCATCCAGTATTACATCTCTTTCTTTCTATCTCACACATTCTCTTTCTTTTATTTTTTCGTTCCTATACAAGATAAAATTCTCACTCTCAATATCTTTGGGATTATATTTGTATTTTGTGGTTAATTAGAACTTAGAAAAGTTAAAAAGTAAAACTTTTTTGCGTTTAATCTTTGCTTTTGTTCATTGATTGCGTTATACAAAGGTATGAAAAATTGTCTAAACATTAATGAAAAAAAAATTAAGTTCGGTTGTTGCCTCCTATTGATCTATTTGGTCATTACATTTTCACTTGATTTTTGTAATAAATCTGACTATCTAAGTGTTTGAAAGATAAGGCTTTACATATCTCATTGCTCATTGTATTTAGTTGGAAATCAACCCAACCTTTTACTTTTATGTTTTTCAACGTGCAAAAATTAACTTACTTGGCTGTATGATTTATTGATTCTAAATGATGCTTTAGTCCATTGCATTGGGTGATGTTGGTCACATTTTAGGTGAAATGCGAGATAAGTTTTCATTTTACATCATTTTTTTGAATTAATTTGTGTGAATTTAATTTTGTACTGATTGTAGGTTAGTTTTTTCTTCCCATATTTCTGTTTTAAATCTTTTATCTTATGTAAATTTTTGCTTTTCCCTTCAAATAATGACCCACTGTTTAACTTATTTGTAGTTTAACCAAGTAGATTGAGAAGAGTAGTTTTGGTTGTGCTTCACCAAATTATCCACAACACGTCACCTTGATGGGTTGATGTTGTTATATTTGTAGTATTGTTGAAAACATTGATGGCAAGGCTTTCCTGTTGGAAAGAATTTATCAGATTAAATGCGAAAGATTTATATGATCGCAGTTCTAATAACACCACTAAACATTATATTTGGGCATGTACCCTAAAGGAAGCTAAAATATTTATTTTAAAAGAGAAAACAAAGTCATAGATGAAATGCGTCTCTCATGATTTGATATCAAATTTATTACTAAGGTTTTGAACTCCTCTCTTCCATTATTGTAACTATCAAATTATTATTAAAAAAAATCTTGGGATGTAGAACCATTTTCCAATGCTTAAGTTTTGAAAGTGACTAAAAACAAGTAACTAAAAAATTTACCCTGAAAAATTATGACACTAAATCAAAAAAAAAAAAAAAAAAAAAGCTTCATTGCACACACGTAATAATTTATAGAGGCTCTTTTTTATTTCACACAGTTTTTTTCCATTGAGTTTGTAGAATTTGTATTTTACTTTGAGTTTTCAAATAAAGTGGTAGCCTATTAGATACTTTTAGTAGCTTTAATTTTGACTAATTTCGTTAATTCATGTTTAGTTATTTGTGATATTTTGTTAAAGAAATATTAGCCTCTGAGCACCCGCGTGAGTGCGTGCTCAGTGACTCTTCTATTTTTTGGATAAAATTTAATAATTTGCATCAATTATAATTTGGGATTACTACATTTTCCAATCACAAAAATACCTAGGGGTGTGATGAGTGTTATGCGTTTGTGGATGAAATATTTTTTTCATCACACCCTAGGTATTTTGCGATTGAAAAATGTAGTAATCTCAAATTATAATTGATTCAAATTATTAAATTTTACCCAAAAAATAGAAGAGTCTCACGCGCGTGCTTAGAGACTAGTGTCTTATTATTGGTTTAGTGCAAAGCAAACCATGTTTTAATTCTACATTGGTTTACTATCTCATTTTCAAACAAAACAGTGCCTTATAATCTTTTATTTTTTCAAATTTAAGTTTTGTTATGAATTGGCTCTACAAGTCTATGCGATATGCTTATTAGTCAAATTTTCCTAGGCCTGATTGCAATGTGCTAAAGTATGGGCAAGGATAACATTATCATCTGTCACACTCTTATAGTGGTACGTGGTATGTTGAAGTTCATGCCCTATCACTAGGGGAAACATTAGCTTATGCTATGCTACTCTCACACTAAAATTCACCTAGATCTGTAGAGTTAAAATTCAGAGGGAAAACAAGAAGATAAAGAGATCCCATCAGCTTGTATAGCATCAGTTTTTGTATAGCATCCTCTTTTTTTAGTTGGAACGTATATTCTAGGAAACCCAACTTCAACTTCTGTATGATTATGAAGGCAACATTTAAGGGTATGGTTGCAGCTAACAAAAAATTGGATGATCATTTAACCAAAAAAAAAAATTTGGATGATCATGATCATAATTTTCCATTAGAAAGGGAGAAAAGTGTTAGTAGACAAAGGTCATTGGTGTGTAAGAATTTAATATTAAAACGTAAAAATCTTTTCTTTTCTTTTCTTTT
Organism: Quercus aquifolioides; assembly: GCA_019022515.1. Lineage (NCBI taxonomy): Eukaryota > Viridiplantae > Streptophyta > Magnoliopsida > Fagales > Fagaceae > Quercus > Quercus aquifolioides. The sequence goes on along the minus strand of CM032334.1, from coordinate 17,858,398 downwards.
TTCAGTGGTCATTGAATGTCCATTAGCCTCTTCCATTAGACAGGATTTGGCACCAAATATTTTTATGAACTAAAGTAATTGACACTCACTAATCTAACAAATTTTCTAGATTAAAAAAATGTGTAAATCTGTTTAATATGTGGCTCAAAACATAACTATGATTTAAATTTCCAATTAAAAATTGTGATCTTATAAAGATATACTAAACTAATATGGATAAACCTATCAAAAAAAAAAAAAAACTAATATGGATAAAACTTTTCCTAGGGGAGAATCGGTTAAACGCGTTGATATGAGCAATATGTGTTTTTTCATCTACTTAATTTCCTATATCATTCTCAGGGCCAGCCCTTTCACTAGACCAGTTAGGTCGTTGCCTAAGGCTCCAAGGGGGAGGGGACCCAAAACTTTTGGAAAAAAAGAGGTATTACAAAAAAAAAAAAAAAAAAATGGTTCTTGATTAAACCCAAAAACAAATCTACACTATCATTTTGACCAAAGCACAAGACCAAAATTCTTTGGTTTAAACAAAATTAATTGTCTCAAAAATAACATCTTTAGGAGATGTTTGGTTTGTGTTTTCAAACAACTATTTTCAGTTTTTAAACACATATACCAAACAGCCCTTAACATCTGGACAAAACAAAATTTACAACCAGATAAAATGCATCTGGTCAAAGAAAATTACTCACAAAACAATCACAAATAAACACACAAAAAATCACAAATCCCAAAATTTTGCCCATACCATTTCTCTCTATCTTTAGTCTTTCTCTCTGCCTCTCTTAGCTCTACCTTTGCAATTTTGGCATCTCATTCTTCCTCTTCACTGGTCAGTGGTCACTCATCTTAAAAGTTAAATCGATCTCTTCCGTTGGTGGTTCCACTTTTCCTCAGATCTAGTCTATCATTTACTACTCACACTCATGGGTGAAGTATCTCTCTCTGATGTGTGGGTCCGTTTGGATTGAATTTATTGTTGCTGAAACTGAAAACTGAAAACACTGTAGCAAAATAATTTTTAAATGTGTAAATAATACTGTGAGACTCATTTTTAATATTTTTTATTGCGTGAACAGTGATGAACAGTGTCACTACAATGATGCTATAGTACCGCTACAGTGTTTTCTCTGTCAAATTTGAACCGCGTGCGACCAAAAAAAAAAAAAAAAAGAAGAGGAAAACGTTGACGCCTAAACGCAGTCGCCCAATCCAAACCCTCACATTATAAATCTCGTGGGTCAGTGGGTGGAACTTGTGGGTTGTGGCTGCTGAGTGATGACTGATGATATTGATTGCTATTAAAACTTTAAGACTTGTGGCTGTGGGCTGGGTTCTATTTCTAGGCCGTCGCCATTTTTTTTTTTTTTTTTTTTTTTTTAATCTTGCGTTTTATTAATATTTTTTATTTTTTATTTTTTTGGTAGAAATTAATATTTTTTATTATAGGATGTGGTTTACACTTTTACCAAATCTTGCATTTTGTTGTGTATTAGTAGGCACGGACTACACTAAGACTAAAGCAAAAATCAAAAAATCAAAAAATCAAAAAGCAAAAAGAAATAATAATACTAAAGGAAAAACAAAATAAAACATTATACATGTGTGATTGAAGAATACCACACATTGTAGCACAATTTTTTTTTTCTTGTACACGTTATAGTACCAAAGTGGATATTTAGAATAAATATATATTATTTTTATTAGTTTTAATTCATTGAATAATAAAATGAATATGTCTTTATTTATGTGGGTTGAGATTGCTAGATACTTATTGTTCAGTGAAGTTACAATAGTACTTTTTATATATCAAGTTTTATTGCTTTACGTTTGGAAATTACATTTTATTCAAGTTATATAAATATATTATTGACAGTGTTTCTTTTATTTGTAAATATTTTTTGATTTGAAATGTCTACTAGCAAAAATGCATCTGGATATGAAAAATTAAAATAATTAATTAATTAATTAATTGAGTCTCATAAAGATCATTGGATAAATTTGTTATAAGTAATAAACAAAATACAGCACAAATTTAGATGAAAATATCACAAATGAGTAAGAAATTCACCAAAAAGAGTAAGAAGATAATGAAATGATAAAATTGTAAGATAACAATGAAAATAACCATAATGATGTCCAATTTTGCAATGAAAAAAAATCTTGATTATGAACTTCAAAATAGTTATGTTATCATATCTTCAAAATATAATATTTTTTCAATAATATAGCTAATTCACTTAATATAGCTATGTTATTGAAAAAAAAATATTAGAAGAACTTGAATACAAAAATTTAAGGCAAAAATGCAAAACTGGCCCTCAAACTTTCACTGTTTTTCATTTCAATCCTCTAACTTTCAATTTTGTCAATTCAGTCCTCTAACTTTCAATTTTTGTCAATTCAAGGCTCCGTTACAACTCAGTTAGTGCTACCGTTTGATATGCTTGAAACGACACCATTTTGCTTTTATTTTATTTTATTTATAAATTCGGAATTAAAAGAAAATAAGAAAAATCTTTAAAAAAAAAATTGCAAAATAGTCCATGTATTTGCAAAATAGGCCATGCATTTACATTCCCACCTTTGAACTCGTTCGGCATATCATCTTCCAAAAACGGGTCGTTGTCTTTGTCATCCATTTTCTGCAACATCCCGGATCTAACCTGACTCGACCTGGGCACCTGACCTGACCGCTTTTCCATTTCAGCGGGTGGCGGGTCCATCAATCTCGATCGAGTTTTCGCTCTCAACAAGCTCGATTTCCTCTGAACCGACGCATTTGACATCCACGTCACCATGTCATTGTGGTTGTTGTTGTTGTTGTTGTCGTCGCTGCTAAAACGGTGTCATACTGAGTCGCTGTTGTTTTTGTTGGGGGTGGGGGTTGAAGATTCGGTTTCTTGAAACGATACTCAGAGCTCCTTCAAAGGTGTCACTTTGAGGGGGGACTCGAAAATGGTGGATCTTTCTCCTCCTCCGCCATCGTATTACTATTATGGCCGCCGCTGCCGCTGCCACTGTCGCGTCACACGAAATAAAAAACCGACTTGTCTTGGCCTTTCCAAAACTCGTACCTATTCTCTCTCCAAATCTTGCCACCAGTTTCATAGGCTTTCATCGCCAAGGAATCTCCGTCGTCAATCTTGATAATGACTTCTTTGCGGTGGCTGTGACGACGTCGTTCCCTTAATGTGTGTGTGTGTTTATTAAAAAAAAAAAATAGAGCAAAACGGCATCGTTTCAAGCATATCTAACAGCAGCACTAACTGAGTTGTGACGGAGCCTTGAATTGACAAAAATTGAAAGTTAGAGGACTGAATTGACAAAACTGAAAGTTAGAGAACTGAAATGAAAAACAGTGAAAGTTAGAGGGTCAGTTTTGCATTTTTGCCAAAATTTAATTAGTAAGTGTGGGTACTTGACTCCGCATTAGCAGGATTTTGTCCGCTTTAGGGAGCCAGGCCCTCACGGTTTTGTCCTCTTCGACCGAGTGGGAGTCCGAGGAGGGTTTCATAGTCTCAGCCCCTTGAACTGGTATCTAAAGCCTTTGGCCTTAGTCCCACATCGGAAGGAGAACCCTCCCACTAACCCTTTATATGCTTCTGGAGCTTGAGTTAGTGTACCACTACTACATGTGCCCCGCCCCAACTGTGTAGATATTGTCCGCTTTGGATCTCATAGCCCTCACGGTTTTGTTCTTTCCCAGGTTGCGCTAGGGAAAAGGCCTCTACACATTGAAGGAAGGTCACTCCTTATAAGCACATCCCCATGTGCTTCCCTAGGCGATGTGGGATTCCATGGAATGCAAGACCCCTCTTTTTGGATCACTACAATCCACCCCCCTTACGAGCACACGCGTCCTCGCGTGTGGGACCCACACTTCCGGCTAGGGCATGGCTCTGATACCATTTGTAACGACCCCGCCCCAACTGTGTAGATATTGTCCGCTTTGGATCTCATAGCCCTCACGGTTTTATTCTTTCCCAGGTTGTGCTAGGGAAAAGGCCTCTACACATTGAAGGAAGGTCACTCCTTATAAGCACATCCCCATGTGCTTCCCTAGGCGATGTGGGATTCCATGGAATGCAAGACCCCTCTTTTTGGATCACTACAATTGTGTGTAGTAGTGGTACACTAACTCAAGCTCCAGAAGCATATAAAGGGTTAGTGGGAGGGTTCTCCTTCCGATGTGGGACTAAGGCCAAAGGCTTTATATACCAGTTCAAGGGGCTGAGACTATGAAACCCTCCTCGGACTCCCACTCGGTCGAAGAGGACAAAACCGTGAGGGCCTGGCTCCCTAAAGCGGACAAAATCCTGCTAATGCGGAGTCAAGTACCCACAGTAAGTATGCATCTCAAAAGGCAAAAAAATATATTTTTTAAATGAAATATATTATAATATAAAAATATTAAATAAATATTAATTTAATTAATACATATTAAAAAAAATGCCCATTTTAATTGTCGCATTAGGCCCCAAAATGTTTGGGCCATCCCTGATCGTCCTCCATGTGGTTATAGACCAACAAGGGTGATTCTGTTATAAGAGGATTGCTCTGTGGTTCGGCTCCTTTCCTTGTCCAAGTTAGGAAGAGTGCTTGGGCCCTAGGGGCTAGGGATTTTGGTTGTTCTGCCCATAACTTGCAAAGTAGAGTGCTCCTATCCAACTTTACAACTAGGGATGTTGGGGCGGGTTTCCTATTTTCCAATCCCCCACCCCCAACCTACCCTCACTTCAGGTAGGCTTTTTGCCCCTGCCCCCTCCCCTTCCCATCCTATGCTCACTCAATTATTTATTTTATAATTTATTAAAATTTGATTTAACATATATCATACAATAAATTAAAACTCATAAAACATCAAAATCAAATTCTAACATTACAAAATCTTCTTAAAGTATAATAATACAACAATTTAAACATAACAACGTAACAACTAAACATAGTAAACAATTTAATCCTAAAACATATAAATATAAATTCAATAATACAACACTAAAAACATAGTAAATTTGAAGTTTAAAGACTAAAGATCATTTATACGCCATATAAAAAAAATACTTATAAAAATATTTTTTTAACATTTTAAATATAATTGGGTGGGTTTGGAGGAGGGTCCCCAATACTTGCCCTTGCCCCAAAACTTTCTTGAAATTTTACATGCATGAAAAAAATAATAAGAACATGCAATCTAACGGTTAGATTTTCAAAATTCACACTTAATATAGAGATATATGAAGAGTTTGTAGAGTTTTTCTCCAAACTAGTTTGGAAAAAAACTTTATTCTTATTTATGCGAGGCAAGTTCAAATTTCAATTTCTAGCTACAAACACCACAAAGAAAAAAATGCTTCACATTTGGCTCTCTATTACTACAAAATTTGTAAAAGTCTACATTTCTTGGTAACATTATCGAGCATGATAGCTTTTATGTATGCTTTATCAATCATTTTTTATTTCCCCTCTTCTCTCTGATTTAAAATAAATACTTTATCAATCATAATTGTTATTACTTGATCCAATATTGAGGCTGAAAACAATGTTTTTTGCTGACACCACTACTGAGCCCATTTGATTGTGTTCTCTTCTTAAGGACATGAGAGTCTTTATCTGTGATGCTATTATATTGTAATATAATAATTAGAGTGTCATCATCTCCTTCACGGTCTTCTCTAACTTCAATTTGTCCCTTTCGATTAATGAATTTTAGACATTTTAACCAAGTCCCTCACTCTCCTAGTCGCTTCCAACATGCTTCTCTCCAAAGTCAAGCTAGTCTAAGATTAGCCACCTTAAGTTTGAGGAAAATGCTAAATCTATCATGAAAATGATAGATCTATTCGGGCTTGATCTCATTGTAAAGACCAAGTATCTGTAAATTTGTACTTACAAGACAAGTAATCTAGTCCTACTAGGATTTTTTTTTTTTTTTTTTTAGAATACTTATATTTTAAACACACACTCACAGGGAAAGAAGAAAAAGTTTTAAAGAAACTTACAGTAGTGTATATCCAAAATGTCATAACTCTTGAATACACAGCACATGCTTTAAACTTCTTTAATTCACACTTATTTTCCAATGTGAGATTAACCCACTGATTTTTCTTTTGAGAATATTAAATATTTTTAACACACAGAGGATTAAAATACAGGATGTACTTTTTTAAACCCCTTAAACACAAACAGATTAACCTAGTTATTTAACCAAGTAATTAACTTAAGTAAATTATTCAGATCTAGGTTAACACAAGTAATTATTCAAGTCCACGGACTACTTCTTTCTTGGATTCACAGCAACCACAAATACTTCCACTTGTGTTTTTCTTTAAGCTCTTTATGCAGCAACTGAAGCGATCACCAAGCTCTCGCCATCAATCTTGATAAACTAAGTATGTATGAAGGCAAACACCTCTAGATCTCACAAGAGATTCATACACACAGCATAAACAACAACAATAAAACATGACTAGAGTTTTTCCTTTTATACTTAAGGCAAAACATAAAACCCTACATGTCATACGGGCTTAGGCAGGGTTGGAAATTCTGCAGAAAAAACAATCTGCATGAGTTTCGATCGATTGAGTCTAATTTTTGATTGATTGAGCCTTACAGATTTACATAATAAATCCTGCAGTACACTCGATTCCAACTTTACACATAAACACACTTTGAGCAACCTAATTCTAGACTAGTTTTGATCATAGTTTGCTAACATTACACATTGAAGTTCTAATACATTTAGATCCTAAATCCTTAGAACCTAACAAACTCCCCCTTTGGCAATCCGTGACAAAACACATAATAAAACAAAATGCTCAAAGTTACAAAAACAGCCCATTACAATAAAAATTGCCCAACCAAAAACAATTCACCCTAACTACTATCTATCAGTTGCAAGTGTAGACAGTAGCACGATTGAATTAACATGTATATTCCTGTAACACTTAACAAACACATAAACGCATGTGTGGAAAATACAAGTAAAACAAAATAAATTCTTGATTTCACATAACATAAAATAAAAGACATATATCTTGAATAACCTCATAAATATAAATCAATAGCCAATGTAGCACGATGTGAAACAAGAAACAGAAATAAGAACATAATGTCTTCCCCTATCATATACAACTCATAAAAAATAAAGATATAAAAAAAAATACATCATGAGCCAAAACATAAGTACAAAGTGAAGCACCTAGATACAATTTAAAGCTCCAAAGCTCTAAAACAACAAAAATTTCCCCCTATCTCCATCCATATGTACTCCCCATTTTTGTGACGAATTGCTAAAGGGCAATCAAGACTGATCATCAAAAGAAGGTGGCGGAGGTGACCATCTAAAGCTTGCCAAATTTGCACGCAAAGCCTGAAACTCTGTGAGCACGTCCACCAAAAGCTGACTATGAGCCGCCTGAATGGTCATGATAGTGTCCAACATATGACGAATGCTAGAATCATCCGAAGTAGAAGGTGGAGGAGCAGCAGTAGCAGTCGAATCACCTGTAGAAGAAGGAGGAGGAGGTGGTGCAAAAGAAGAATCAACTCTAGGGCGTTTAGAGCTAGCTCGCATCTGAGCAGCTCTTTGTCTAAGGAAGGTGGCACCTATGAGAGCAATAATATGTACGGGTTCAAAAGTAGGAAACTCATTTAAACCTAAATGCAACAAAATCCGATGAATAAAAACTGAGAGGAAAAGAGCATGAGAAGAAGAACTACTCTTATAAACCTTAGCCAAGGAACGAATGAAAAGATGAGGAAAACTCATTGGAGCATCTATCACAAGGGCATACAAAAATGCACATCTCTCGATAGGAATAGTGTGCAAATGAGAGATGAGCTAGATAGAATGGCAAGAAATCCGGAAAAACAGATAATGAATCTCAGTCAACTCATGAGAAGTGATCCGAGGATCAGTACCCCACTAGATGGAAGTACCAGTCAGATATGACATAATGTCATCGAGTAAAGGAGACTCATCATAAGGATATACATAATGATGTACCTTAGGCACCACAAGAGCAGAGGCCACTACCGAAGGAGTAATGACATACTCTTCACCTCGTATCCAACTCTTCACAAACTGAGTGTTGGAATCATTGGAGTAGATAGAGAGGTTCGAGTAGAACTCTCTGATCAAGGTAGCCGAAGGAGGATGGTCTATATCCATTAAAGGCAACTAGCCCCTACGCTTAAAATTTCTCCTAATTTCTTGGTCAAGCTCATCTAAAATAACCTTTCTCTTAGCCCACACAGTTCTAAAAATGTTCAACTTCTCATAGGTCTCCTGGTTTTTCTCACTACAAAACCTCTCACTATTAAAAATGGAGTAGAAGAGGAGGTGGATATCCTATGGACTCTAGTCTTCCTAACCATGATGCTAAGGGTTGGAGAGGACAGACATAAAAGAGACAAAAGAGAAAAAAGAAAAACCCAAGGGCAGACTGCACCAGACATGGTAAGAGCACAAAAAAAAAAAATCTATATGATGCATGAGCAGAATAACCACATGATGCATGCTCTAATGCATTGAGAATAGTCCAATTATACTTGAAATACACAAAATTGGCTTGAACATAGAGTTTTAGAACAAAAACCCAAACTTTGAAAAATCCAATTTCAAAAGTCCCAACAAATTGATCAATTTATCATTACACAAGTTAGATAACAGTATATAATGATATAATTAATCAATTACACAATCCAATTTCATCAAATTAATCTTAATTGAACAAAAGCCCCAATTTTGGTGAGTTTCAAGCCCTACGATTTTCAATTTTTCCCAAATCACCAAATTGATCAAATTAAACTATAAGGAACATGTTTACATCATCCAACAACAAAAACCCATTGATCAATTGTGAAAGAAAACATCACAAACATCAAAATTCCCAAAATCCAATAGGTCTGAAAATTTCCCTAAAATGCATGAAAAATGAAATTAAACCAAAAAAGAAAGCGTAGAATGGTCTTACCAGTGCTAGAAGACAAAAACCTTGAAGAAAATTTGAGGGAAAACGACAAAAAAATTGATGTTGAATCTGGATTGGTCGAAGAGAGTGAGAAAAGCTTTTGAAAACTTTTGAAATAGTGAAGAACACGTGAGAATCTCATGTTTTTAAAAAACTCTTTGACCGATTTTCGATCGGTCGAAAAATAAGTTCGATTGATCGAAAATCAATTTCGATCGATCCAGCACCAATCGAGCCAGGCAAATTCAAACCAAATTTTTAATCGTAATTTCGATCGGTTGAGCAACAGGTTCAATCGATCGGAAATCTGGAAAAATCAAATTTTTGAAAAACAGAGCATTTTAATGCAGAATCTCCTCAAAGCACAATGTTTTATGAATAAAATGCATGAGTATGAGATGAAAAGTTTTCCAAAAACCCTTGAATTTAACCTAGATCTTCCAAAAACAAGATTTTCAATCAATTTGTCATTAAATCTCAAACTTTAAACACATTTTGCATTAAGATCAAAGAACTTTTAATTTTGGATGGCCACAACAAGATCACACACAATATAATGTACCAAGTTTAACAAAGAGTAACTTATGTAGTGTGTGCAACTAGCAAAAACTAGAGATACATGTGAGGTGATAAATAAATAGTGATTAATCACAATTTCTACAAAATTCATCACATAAGTTTAAAAGAGACTATCACCTAAAGAGTTACATCATATAACTCTCATATCTCCTAGAATAAAAGCTTGTAATCATGTAAGTTTCTTGATTTGCCTCATAATGTACACACCAATTTTATTTGATTGTGAAGTAATTATAGCCCAATAATGTACACACAAATTTTAGCATTTAATTTGGGGCTACACCTTATGTTCTTTTTGTGCATGTGCTACACTTTCTCGAGTACAAAATCTTATGATATGCACTAAGGTGTTCATGATTGGTTAGTAAACAGTAGTGAGATGATTATTTATGTCTTTCTCATTAAGTTCAAGTCCAACAATCAAAGGCATGTGACTTCAAGATCAAGTTCATGTGATCAAAAACTATAAATAACTTCTACGCAATATGCACTACAAAGCTCAAACTAGTAAAGTGCAATAAAATAAGTTCATCCAAGCTAAACAAAGTATATAAACATGTTATGTAAAGATAATATGGTCAACCTTTATTTCAAATCCAAGAAAAATTAATGCAAAACACATTTTTCTTCCCTTTTCCTCTTTTTTTTTTTTTTTTTTTTTTTGAAAAGAAAAATAAAAACAACCTAGAATGGAATGCATGAATGTTATGCAATGCAAATTCTAGAAAAAAAAAAAAAAAAAACAAAGAAAGCAAAACAACAAAGAGGAATGATCACAAAGAATAGAGAGATGAAGCACAAGGACCATGTTAGAAAGACTCGATTAGATCAAGTCTTTTGCATCCAAAATTTTGAGATGCAACTTAGCATTGGAGTTATTATTTATATTAGAATGCTGAGCAACTCTAAGATTGAAATAAATGTTTAAAGCCTTTACCAATTCACCAATAAGTACAATAAGATCTTATGCTTGAGGCACAGGTACTTTTGGCTTATTGCTCGCTTAGCAGCTTGCAACTTGAAACAGTTTGGACGAATGTGCCTAGAATTTCCACAAAAATGACAAACTCATGCAGGTTTATCATGTAACTTGTCCTTAGAAGGGTTAGGAGTCTTAGGTTTAGACTCTTTGATATCAACCCTAAACTTCCTAAGAGGAGTAACTTCTGCTGGTTTGACAATCTCACTCACAGGAGGCTCAGAACAAGAAACAAAGTTTGTGGAATGATTCTTAGTCACAGAGATGCTATCTTCAAAACCTAGATCAGTTTTTTCTAAGGGAGACTTCTGAATACTCAACATATGTTCAAGTTTAGAATTAGCATACCTATTTGTTTGTTATCTAGCAATAGATAATTCAAGCTCCAAATTTTTAACTTTATCAAGCAACAACATGTTTTCAGTTTTCACATTATCAAGCAATTCATTAGCATCAAACAATTTCAAGAGCAAATTCTTCTTATCAAGTTCAAGAGAAGCAATTTTCTGTAAGCCTAAATCAACATTCATAGCATTTTTTGCAGCAACCTTGCAAAGCTTATTATAGGCTCTTGCAAATCAGCATTCTCAGAGAGTTCCCCATCAGAAGGGTTCTCATCAACCACAACACTTTCATCAACTGCAGCAGTAACTGTGAAAGCAATAAAGTTTCCATCCTCATCACTACTAGACTCATTATCAGAAACTTTATCATCACTAAGGGTTACAGCCATAGCCTTACCCTTTGATCTCAAGAATGTAGGACATTCTGATTTCACATTATCATACTATGGACAACCAAAACATTGTTGACCTATAGAATTATTAGAGGTTTAACCTACTTTCTCTTTAGGTTTTTCATTATTGTTCACCTTAGTGGGTTTATTTCTCCTAAAATTTCTAGATTCAGCATTGTTTTCACCTTTTGCCCTTCTGTTATTATTCCTAAGAAAATTTCTAAAGTTCTTGGCAAGGTAAGCAATCTCTGTAGTAAAGAGTTCGTCATCAAATCCATTCCCTTCAACATTATCAACTGATTTAAGAGCCATTGATTTGAATTTGTTTGTCTTGGGTAGGTTTAACTCATAGGACTGGAGAGATCCTACAAGTTCATCAACAGGGATGGAGTTCACATCCTTACTTTCAGTTATGGCAGTCACTTTGGGTCTAAAGTCCTCAGTTAGAGATCTAAGTATCTTCCTAACAATTTTAGGTTGATCATATATTTCACCCAAATTATAAGTAGAGTTAATAATATCATTCGGCTTAGCATATAATTCATCAAAACATTCATCATCAAACATTCTAATACTTTCAAATCTAGTAGTTAACTACTGCAGTTTGTTAATCTTAACTACCTTTGTGCCTTCATGCACAGTTTGGAGAATATACCAAGCAGTATGAGCAACCTCAACATTAGAAATTCTCTTGAATTTCTCCATAGAAACAGCATTGAAAATAGCATTTATGGCTTTGTTATTAAAAGCAGCTGTTTCTTTCTGAGAAGTTTGACACTCACTAACTGGAGTAGTGGGCTTCTCCCATCCGTATTCAACAGAATTCCAAACTCTCTCATCAATAAATTCCAGGAATGCTTTTATCCTTACTTTTCAATAAGCATAGTTGTTCCCATCAAAGTGAGATGGGATCACAAGAGAGTGACTGTGTTCCATGACAACAGGGATCAATGATCAACTCTTAGATCAAAGGATCTAAATACTAGAGCTAACCTATTCGGATACCACTTGTACGTTTTTAGACCCCTTAAACACAAACAGATTAACCTAGTTATTTAACCAAGTGATTAATTTAGGTAAATTATTCAGATCTAGGTTAACACAAGTAAATCATATCATTGAAACAGTGCGGAAAAATAAATAATACAACAATATAATAACCTAGGAAAACCAAACCGGTAAAAAAACCTGAGGAGGATTTAACCTAGCTATCCTTAGGGTAAAACATATCCACTATGAAATAATTGAAGTTTTATAATAGCGACTCAGACCACTAATATCCTATTGCTACCTCTAGTAGAAAACTTACTACCATGACCATGTGAAAGGTTCGAGTCCACGGACTACTTCTTTCTTGGATTCACAACAATCACAAGTACTCCCACTTGTGTTTTTCTTTAAGCTCTTTATGCAGTAACTGAAGCGATCACCAAGCTCTTGACATCAATTTGATCTTGATAATCCTAAGTATGTATGAAAGCAAATACCTCTAGATCTCACAAGAGATTCATACACATAGCATAAACAACAACAATAAAACGTGGCTAGGGTTTTTCCTTTTATACTTAAGGTAAAATATAAAACCCTACATGCCATATGAGCTTCGGTTGAGTTGGAAATTCTACAGAAAAAAAAATCTGCACGAGCTTTGACCGATCGAGTTTAAGTTTCGATCGATCGAACCTTGTAGATTTATAAAATAAATTCTGCAGTACACTCGATTTTAACTTTACACATAAACACACTTTGAGCAGCCTAATTCTAGACTCTAAGTTTTGATCATGGTTTGCCAACATTATACATTGAAGTTTTAATACATTTAGATCCTAAATCCTTAGAACCTAACATGGGATAAAGTAGTTTTTTTTTTAATAAATACTTTGTGATGTACAATTTTATTTTGTGAATATCAATTCAATTTTCCTTCTCTTCACCACAACTAACTATCAATTAAAAAATTATAATTATGGGATTAAAATCTTTTAATTTTTTTAGGGTAATTCAATCATGAAATTTGTAAAATTTTATCAATTCATTTTAAAATTAGTACATTAGATGTTGTCACATTATCAACATTTGAACACACATTTATTATCACTATTTTTGTATTATTTTAAATTATAAATAATGTGATAAAAATATATTCCTTTCATTTTAAAATAAATAAATATAATTCTAGAAACTCAATGGTACTTATGATTTTTTTTTTCTTCCTATTTGTGATACTTGATCTTGCTAATAATGCATGCAGATGACAGGGCAGACATATGCACTTATATTGTTACAAATGAGTAACAAATTAAATATACTTTATACAAAAATAGAAAGTACTCATACATGCACTTGAAGGACTTGTGGTAAATTAAAAAATCTAAAGTTTCATACATCACACATCTATTCATGGGATTTTCATGTGCTCATGAATAAAGAGCGTATCACATGAATAGTAATCTCTCTTTCTACACGAATGGTGGATTCTGCTAATTAAAGGCATGGTTAAACCCAACAAAATCCTCTTTTACTTGACTTAAAATGAAGATAGTTCAATTAACGATTACAATTTTATTTTCATGATGTACTGGTGTAGAGGGTGCCACAGCTTCTAAATGACATGTCCTTGTACACTTTCAAATCTCCTAAAAAAAAAAAATGATAGATAGAAAGATTTGAAAGTGAGAGCATTCACATCAGTGATTGTTTAATATAAAAAGGTGTAGATTTTACACAATTTTACTTAAAAAATAACCCACATCAATCTGTGTATAATTGTGTAAATTTATAAGTTTGCTACAGTAACTGTGTAAATTCACATTGACAATATTTATTTTTCATTTAATTGTATATATTTTTTTATATATGATGAAAGAAAAGAGTAAGTGGTGATTATTGTGTGTGACGAAAGGTAAATAATTTTAAATAAATTAAAAAAATTAATATTTTAATTAAATATAATGTAAAATATATAATTGATTAGGGTTATTTTGAAAAGTATGTAAATTTTTTTTTTAAAAAAAAAAGGATTTTTATGCTAAAAAAAGAAATTTTTGATCGAGCTGTGCAAATGCTTGATGATCATTTTCCTGAGAGCATGCATGTGTACAGGAGTACCATGATGCTGGAGTAGTGTATAATTTTTCTATTAATCCATTAGTATTTTATGCGTATACGTGGCACATGGGATGAAGTAGGTTCTGTATATAGATGGAATTTCATTCCGTTGGAATTTGGAACTCTGTTCTGACATTAGCGTAGCATTCAAATCTCTACAAACACCAACCAAACATGAAGATAATGGTGGCCGTAAAGCGAGTCATCGACTACGCCGTCAAAATCCGAGTCAAACCCGACAAAGTAAGCAAACACACAAACACAAACACAAACACACTGTTTTTTGTTTTTGGGGAGGCCGAGGGGGTTAAATGTTTGATTTTGAAATTTATTGATCTCTCAGACGGGCGTGGAGACCCAGAACGTGAAGATGTCGATGAACCCATTCTGCGAGATAGCGCTGGAGGAGGCTCTAAGAATCAAAGAGGCTGGCATGGCCTCTGAGGTTGTGGCTGTTAGTATGGGTCCAGCTCAGTGCGTCGATACGCTCAGAACTGGGCTGGCTATGGGCGCTGATCGAGCTATTCATGTGGACGCCACTGGACCTCTCTATCCACTCTCTGTTGCCAAGCTTTTCAAGGCCCTTGTGGAACTTGAGAAACCTGGTCTTCTCATTCTCGGCAAACAGGTTCCTTTTTTTCACTCTCAATTGGGCTATATATTTTGAAATTTTCACTTTGTTAACATACGTGTCAAATTTAGTTCATTAATTATTATTTGATCTTTAAAATTATTTCTTATGCATAATTTAAGACTACACAAATTTGAAATTTAAACATTTAATTGATGACATAGCTATTGATCTTTGAAATTTGGCAAACATGAAGGTTGTAATAAGAAAATGCAATCTAAGAAAGATATTGGGGGAGTTTGAACGATTTTTCTCCAAACTAGTTTGGAGAGAAACTTTGTCCCTTTATTAATCACGACAATTCATACAACAAGCAGTTAATAGGCAACAGCCACAAACTTTTGGAACACAGCTACAAACTAAGAAAAATAAATAAATCTCACAAAATATAAGCCAGTGACAAATAGCCCCAGGACTAAGCTCTAACTGAATCTTTTGTTCCAGAGTCGGTTGTGAAATGGGCAAAGTGGATTCTTCAAACCAATGACAGCAAGAAGGCCCCTGTAGGTGGTTTTCCCCACCCACTCAATTAACACTTAGCAAAGAATGACCCATAGGTTACAAAGACTTTTGTTCTGTAAGTGAAAGGAGTAATCAAACTTCCTGCAGTGATTAATACTATCCTTTATATCCCATTTGGAAGCATGAATAATGCTTTCCTTGGTCATGATCATTCCGTTGAATACTCTTGCATTTCTTTGGACTTTGGAGCCAAATAGGATATTTAGCAGTGGCCCAAGAAACCTTGCATATTAACGATTTTACATTCTTTCCTCAAGTCCTTACACCCCATTGAATGATTTCACACCAGGTCTGCCTTCTTAACCGAGTAATGCATAAAGCTTTCAATATGCAGCCATATTCTCTTGGTGAGAGGGCATTCAAAGAACAAGTGACTAAATGCTCAAAAATAGTGACCTTGATAACCCCATTTCAATAGTCTAACCCGGGTAGTCAATCTATCTCTAGTAGCCAACCATGAAAGCATGTCTTGGTATATTCGACGAGTGCCAAAGCAACCTCCACCAATCAGCAACTGGGACCTTAGATCTAATTGCCAACCAGGTTTCAGCACAACTAAGAAAATACCACACTTAGCAGCAAACCACTCAACAGAGTCTCTCTTAGCAATACTAACCTGTAATGCTTTAGCCTGAAATCTCAACCAAAGCATCAGACCTTGTTGACATCCGACACAAATTACCATTAGAAATAAAACTAGGTACTCTAGTTTACCATCAACATCATAAATAATCCCAAAACCATACTTAGGGTGCAAAAGTCCATTTGGGTGCCAATTGTCCGACCCAAGGAATACATATTCTCCATGCCCAATTTTGTGCTTTAGGAACCGCCTAGCTAGCAAGATTTCTAAGTCTAAGCAGCTTCCTCCATCCCCAACTAGCTTCTTGTGGAATATTTATAGCCCTAAAATCCCTCTTTCTCAACAAATATTCATGGACACCCATGACCCATGCAACCCAATCAGAACCAGCTTTGACAAAAAGATTCCAATTATGCTTCAAAGCTGAAGCCTTATTCCAATTTCCAACTCTTTTTATTCTCAATCCACCTTCTTTTTTTGGATCACTAACTAGACTCCACTGAAGACAGATTGGAGGAGTTGCAATTGTAAATGAAGGGGTGATTTGAGGATTAAGCTACAATTCTGGCAGTAATTTTATCAACAAGAGGCTGACAATCTTTTGCACAAACTTTACAAGCTACTTACCTTTCTTTGAAGCATTATCTGTAGAATCTTCTTTAGCCCCTCATTTGTGTTAGCCAAGAAAATCTAACTCCCCCACCCCCCCACCCCCCCAAGCAAAAAAAAAAAAAACACTAAAGAGTTTATTGAACTTAGATAACACCTTCTTAATGACAGAAAACATAGGTTACCTCAGCTGCACTAAAATCCATGAGGTTATCGGAGAACAAACATGTGAAAGCTGAACTTTAGCACATCTAGGATGAAATTTGAAACACTTAGGGCATGTTTGGCAGCTTTTTTTTTTCTCCTAATTTTCTATTTTCAAAAACTATTTTCTATTTTCTAGATCAAAAAATTTGTTTGGTAACTCAAAATAGACATAAAACAAAAACAGTTTCCAAATCTCAATTTTCAAAGGAAACTGAGAATAGATAAAGAGGTATTTTCAATTTAGAAAACCACAGGGAAGGGTACACTTAAATGAGGTCCAGGATTCGAGTCCTGGATAAAAATAAATTAAAAAAAAAAGAAAAGATAATACCATGCAAAGGAATTTTGAAAAATGTGCTGCCAAACCCACCACTATCTCTCCCTGACTCCCTACTCCACTACCTCTTGTCATTCCGTTCGTCTTTACAACCCATGCTATGGGGTTTTATATCTTTGGTTGGAGTTGGCACTATGATAGCATATAATATTGGTAAAGGGTTAGATTTTTTAAAGAAGAGATAATGAGTCAGACTTTTTTAGCCGTCATTATTCAGATTCAGCAGGAAGACTGGTTGCTGCTATGAGCCAGAAAATTTCTCTGCCAAATTCGGTGAAGATAGTCGAAGCCTTAGCATGTAGAAGGAGGCCTTAACTGTTTTTTGTTTTTATTCTTAAAAACAAGTTTTTGAAAACAAAAGGCAAAAATAGTTACCAAACATAGCCTTAGAAGCCTTCACAGAATTGCTTAACAATCTAGTAAGCACTTTTATATCTATAACAATCAAATAAGGAGAGAGGGGTCACCTTGCCTCAATGCTCAATCCCTATGCTCACTTAAAATAACCCACTAGGCAGCTATTGATAGGTTATGCATTCTTTAATACAGTGGACTTACATAGGAGGGAACCCAATGGCTGACAGGCAGTGAAAAATAAAATTCCAGTCAACAGATTCATAGGCTGTCATTAAATCCACCTTAATGGTGCACCTGGCTGGCCCTTCAACCTTATGATAATTCATCACAATTTCATGAGCATGGAGAAACATTCTCAGCAATATTCCTACTCAGGATAAGCGCTGTTTGGGAATTGCTGACAAAATCACTGAGACATAGCCCTTCAACCTATTAGCTAAGAATTAAGATTTTTGTTATGCACTGGTACAATGTGTTGCAGAAGGAAATGAGTCTAGAGTCTCCCTTGTCATCATAAATGCGTTTAAAAGAGTTCGTGGCAGTTCTTATCTTCACCACCTTGTGAAAAAAAGCATTATTCTGGCTCTTCTGTAAAAATTAGCAGGTGTTTCTAGTCTTCTTCTTCAACATGGCCTCTTCAACGCCTCTTATAGCCATATAGGCATGTAGCTTTTCCTTCTCTTTGCTAAGAAATCTTCTATGCCAGGATGAGCAAGTGCTTCCTTTTGTGCAACCTCCAGCTCCAACCTGGCTTCAACCACCCTTTGGGACAAATTACCAAGCACTTCTCTATTAAATTCTTGTAGAGCTTTGACTTTAGAGTTCCCATCACTTCATATTCCCAAGCTTGTTGGAACAACCACTTGATATTCCCTATCACCCTGCCCAGCTTTAACAACAAAGTCATTGTCCTCTCTCCTGCTGCTCCAAGTAAAATGAGAACCAATAAAGGAATATCTAAATCCTCCAGATTATAGAGACACTGACAAAATTCAGTTTTATACATAGACTGCCCTCCCCATTCAGCTTCTCAATGGCATTACTAACCACATTAAACTTAACCCCCCAAAAACCAGGGGCTGCTAAGTGCAACCAGTCTGATGTTTCACTTTCAACTGACTATATTTCCTCCTTTCCATACCACTATAGATGGAGGAAACACATTTCAGATCCCCACTAGAAGTTCTCATATCACAATGGCCTGGTCTGATTTCTGGAACTTAGTCACAGCCAGGTCATTGCTATTTCAACAAATCCGAATTCTCCCCAGATCATGAAACTTTGTTATCACTCATAAAATCCCACGCTGGTGCAATATTTTTCCTGATTATTTTAGCATTCTCCTATTTTACCTCAGTCTCCACAAGGCAAATTAGAGAAATATTTAATCTAAGAATAAAAGACCTGACCTTCTTCTGTTTTAAGGGGTCATTTAAACGCCTTAAATTCCAAACTGTCAATTTCAGTGAATGGAAATTCAAGGGGAGGCAAGACTATTGCCCTTCCCTATAGCATCATCAACATACTCAAATTTTTGTTTCCCTTTCTTCTTCTTCTTATTAGAGGTAACCACAATAGCAGCTTCTATGACCTTTTGCAACATCAGCTCTGTGTTAGCACTTAGCAGGTTGGTGGGTTTGTAAGATTGATTCTGAAGATTGAGTTTCATGCTGGATTCTGAATCAATAGGAAGATTTTGAAATAGATGTCAAAAATTCTAACCTGGTTTTGCTTTTTTCCTAACGGATTTTTTTGGTGCTGCCAAAATTTGAAATCCACATTAACTAAGACAAAGTATTTGCAATTGGCTTAGTTGAGTGGGGACTTTTGAACTCCCAGGTACTAAATATGAAATACTTAAACGGGCATCAGTTAAATTTATTTCTCATAATGCGTTTCTTAGCAAACAAAAGGTGCATTTAGGTGTTAATTTCTTCTACAGCAATATCTTGTGTTGAATTTTCATTCTATTTGTTTGTTTTTTTTTTTTTTTTTGGTGAGGACAGGTTTGCTTTCGAATTTGTTGGTATAAATCAAGTTCCTTAATCCCTAATGTTTGTCCATTTCTTTGTGCACTTTTTAAAGTAGAGTTATATCGAGATATTTGTGGAAGAATGACTCTTTCTCATTTTTGGGTTTGTGTGAAGGCCATAGATGATGATTGCAATCAAACAGGGCAAATGGTCGCAGGGCTGCTTGGTTGGCCACAGGGGACCTTTGCTTCAAAGGTTGGTTGAACTGTGTAAACATTCAATATAAATAGAGGTTCATTACTCAATTAAATAAGGGAAGGTTAGATTGCTATTCTACTAGGTATCCAAATTCATGCCGTTTTGTTTTTGTTGGCTTCCAATTATTGGTGGGATTACGTATAGCACAACATAACTGTACTTATTTTGCAGTCTGCCTGAATGTCAAATCTAAACATAACTGGAGGAGTATAAGACAATTGTATTATTTCCCAATTATTTCGTGTCAACTTTTAATTAGTCTTTGTGTTCAGCTAATTTTTAAACAAGTGATTTTCTTGCCGCTATTGTTGCTGTTCCTGTTGTTTTGACATATTTTCCCCTGTGATTTACTGCTGCTATCTAGTAGGTAGTGCTAGATAAGGAGAAGCAACTGGCAACAGTGGATAGAGAAGTTGATGGTGGTCTTGAGACCTTATGTATGGACTTACCAGCTGTAATCACGTAAGGATCTGATCCTCATGAATTTTTTTATCAAACACTTCTACTATGTTTACTCCTCACAGTTTTGTGTTCGTTTGTACTTCTATTTTGAAAACATGAGACATTCGTATTCTTTAATGGCCCTTTATGGCTAAATTTATAACGAATAACAATTAATGCCATTATGTTTAATTGTAATTATGGGCAGTGACTTTCTTATGTATATCCTTGTGTTAAATTTTCTTTTAAGTATAATTTTGGTCAGTGATTTCCTACATACTTTGTTGTGTAGAATGAATGCCATAGCTTTACATACTCTACCTGATCTGTCCTTCTCTTGAATGTCGAAATGAATTTTTAAAGCATTTTCAATATTTTTATTTTTGTTGTGGATTTATCTTTCTGTTTGTTCATGATATATACTTTCTAACTACTTATATAACAAGCTTGCAAAGAAATTTTGAAACTTGCTTTTTAAGGTATGATGAATAATAATATATGGATCTTTTTTAGGAATTTGGTAACTTGTTATTCGTTAAATAAATGGCCCATAGGGATCATCTTTGGATGTTAGAATATTACGTGTGGTTACTTTCATGATAGTGATGTGATGTTCCAAGCAAAAGTATTGTAGGTTTGGTGGCTTAAACACTATTTGGAATAGTGATACTGAAAATGTGTTAAGGTGGTCCCACCTGTACCCACAACAAATGTACCATGTATTCATTTGGTTACTGCAGAATCTAAACTGGCCTGCTAAATGATTAACTATATAAGAAAACAGCAGATAAGTCATATAGCTATGCCAAAAGGGCTGGGAAATCCTGCATTCTACAACTTGATCACATGGTTGAGTGTTTCAAGTCATGAAGTTTTTTAAAATCAGAATAATGGTTGCTAAGTTGACAAGTTTTTATATCTTAATTTAACTTTTGTTGGATCCAAATGGGCTCTTTTAGAGCATTTTTGTGGCTTCTGAAGCCTCTATTTCTCCATTTATTCGTATTTTAGAGTTTTCTTTAAAAAGTGTTTATTTTCATGATGTGGAGCGGATCCATATTAGAAGAAAAGTGAGTGAAGCACAGATCCATGTTCAGTGGACTTTAACACTTAGCACCCATAAGGATTTATAATTTAGGAAATAGTAATGGAGATTATATTCAGACAATATCAAGATTGTCCTAACCTTTGTATAAAACCTCTTTAAAGAGATTGACCACTTTAGGAAAGTCCATATAACGAAAGGAGATAAAAAGTAACAGATTCGCACTAACATAATCACCTATGAATTTTTATTTTTATTTTTCAATATTACCCCTCAGTCACATTTATTTTAAATTGGGGGATTAAATACTTATGAAATGGAGTAATCTGGAAGAAGTAAAAAATTATGCGTTTTTTGGTTGTTTGTTTTATTGGGTCTTTGAGAATCGTCTTTTTTTTTTTTTTGCATTATATATATATATATATATATATATTGCTGGACAGTATTTGCAACTCATAAAGGGATTCCAAATGTTCTGCTAGTCTAAGGCCAAGTTTTAATTTCCTGTGCTTTCAAAGATATGCAGACTTGTTGATGGGGACACACTTGCCTTGGATAATTTCTAGAGAAGGCCTCTCTTTCTTATTCATTTATTATAATATGAGAGTGTGCTTTACAATAATGATTTGTCCAGATCCAGCCTCAGATTTTTACTGTGTGCGTGCTTGTGTATATGTGCATGTGTTGTAACTTGATCTCTTGTGACTTTGATGAGTTTTATTTGTGCTCCGTATGCAGCACTGATTTGAGGCTGAATCAACCTAGGTATGCAACACTCCCCAACATAATGAAAGCAAAATCAAAGGTCATAAAGAAATACACTCCACAGGAATTAAATGTCGAAATCAAATCCGATTTAGAGGTTCTTCAGGTCACTGAACCTCCGAAGAGAAAAGCAGGGGTTATAGTTTCTTCTGTGGACGAGCTGATTGACAAGCTTAAAAATGAAGCTCATGTCATCTGATTATTTGATAGCTTCTTGATTAGAAAAGCTTTGTACCAATCAGTTGCTTCTCACCAAATGTTAAATGTTGATGTATTGACAAAAATGCAACTACAAAACAAAGCTGAAAGCTATTTTAATAAAATTTCATTTTGTTATATAATCTATGTTCAATGAATTTCATGTTTTCTCATCCTCTTCTTTTGCTATATTATTCGTGATATATTGATATTGATCATACTCCAGCAAAATTTTCATGTTCCGGTGTCGTGTATTTTTTGACTAGCAGAGCAGTTATTTCAGAAAATTGAAGTTGAAGACCAGGGGTGGTGGCTACTGGTAAACTTTGACTATTAGCAGGTGAAAATTAGTCATTTTAAGATCATATTATAAAGATATTTCTATTCTGTAACAATCAGTGGAAATGCAAGATTTCTTTTTTGTTACCCAAAAAAAAAAGTATCTTCAAATGACGAATTGACAATTGCAGTTTGAGGACGCAATTTCACTGTGGTAAGAGGTATCAGGTATGCAATGCAGTGTGAAGCATATTGAAGATAGAATGTCAGTTTCAACCTAGGCTTTTTGTTTTTTATCATTATGTAGCCTCAGGATCATGACCTGCATCTTTTCAAGAATGAATATCAGGCCAAAAGATCTGCTGATATATTGCCTTAGTAGCGATTATTTTTGTTTCAACCGAACCTAGGTAAATTCCTTTGCCGTGGCCGTAATAGTCCTTGTCGACTTTCACTAGAATATATATATATATATATATATTTTGGAGAAAACACTAGAAATTATTTAATTCTCCTAAACGATCACATTAGCAATATCTAGTATTCAATGCATAAAATGTCCATTGTATCCCCAAAAAAAAAAAAAATTGTAAACCCTTCCTAAACTTTATTAAGTTTAAATTTGAAATTCTCAAAACTTTATTATAAAATCAAGGTTTGATTAAAAAAACAAAACCCAGTTAGACCTTATTCACGTCGAGAAGAGCTATATTCACAATATTTTAACAATAATATTAGGTGGTAAGTTATTATTATTTGTTCTAATTTAAACTTAAAACTAAATTACTCTTATGTTCACCGATACAATCTACCATTTAGAATTTATTATAAAAGCGAGGTAAAATATCGTGGATATTGCAAGTAAGGACGTAACTCTCCTGCTTTTGTGAACCTTTGGATAAGCAGAATTGGATCTTATTAAGATCTTTGTATGTCAGCCACGATAGCTCGGTTTCCATTGTCAAAATTCAGTTTCACTTCGGAAATGGTCCTTTCATATTTGGAAGGTCCAAATAAGCCATCGTTGGATGGGTCCTCACCTCACTCCTTAGTGATCAAATGGGCCCATCCCTTATATACTGCATCTATAATCTATATGCTAATACGTAATTGCCACTATTGCTCCTCAAAATTTTCATTCCTATTCGGAAGAGGAAAACTTGATTTGAATTTCAATTAAAATTTTCTTTGTACACATTTATTTGATGGTTACATTTATAGTCTCAATGGATAGGTCTAATGATCTAAGGTTTCAAATTTCCTAACCAACACCTTAGTATTTCTCCCTATCATTACATTAAGGATAAGCAAATGTCCCTAAAAAATTTAACCATCCATGTTAACAAAAATTAATAAACATTATATCCTCATATATCGCTGGGCTTGAGCTCCAAGTTCGAGAATGTTAGATCATCAATTCAACATTGAGTTTTGGATATAGACCCATTATATTCACGTATTTCGCTGTCCTAATTGTTATTGAACTAAATTGCTAGGGATGGCAGTGAGCTACATTTAGCATATTTGTCAACCTAATCTATCTTTAGGTTTTGGAGTTTTGAAATGCAAAGGAAATAAATTTGGTTCAAGTTCTAAATCTAGTTTGAAAATCATCAATATTGCATTTATACTTAAATTCAAATTGATTATGTATTTTAAATTAACAAGATATATATTTTTATATATGAGTTAGGTTCAAGTTACACCACTCAATATTTTTTAATTAAATGCAAATTTTGAAAATTTTTCGTATATTCCTCATAGTTGCAAAATTTCAAGGTGATTAAAGATTAATAGTCATGTCATTAATTAATTGTTTAAATTCAAGTTTTTGTAATTTAAAATAATGCATAAAATATGAGTTTATGTATCAAATGGTAAATAACATCCAATTGACATGAAAATTGGCAAGAATGTTAAGATCATATAGAACATATAATTCAAAGGTGGGATTTTCAAAATATGAATTCTATAACAAGTTATTAGGTAATATAACATTATTTAGAGTTACATCAGGTGTAATTTGAACCCAACTCTTTATATATATATGGATTAACCTGGGTGTAACTTTAACAATGTTATACAATTCAATATGTTTTAGTTGAATGTGAATTTTGACAAATCCACCATTAGATTACATTATCTTTATATATTTTTAAAGCTTACAAAATTTTAAGATGATCAAAGATCAAAACATACGTCATTAATCAATTATTTAAATTCAAATTTTTGTAATTTAAAATAATGCATAAAAAATTAGTTTATGGATTAAATGGTAAATACCATCTAATTAACATGAAAACTGATATTCATATTAAAAATATATAGAATATGTAATTCAACGGTGGAATTTTCAAAATATGAATTCAATAACAAATTATTGGGTGATGTAACACAACTTAGAGTTACACTAGATGTAATTTGAAAATCTCTCTCTCTCTCTCTCTCTCTCTCTCTCTCTATATATATATATATATTGGGTTCAAGTTACACCTGGTGTAAGTAATGTTACACCACTTAATAACTTGTTACAGAATTCATATTTTGAAAATCCCACCATTGAATTATATGTTCTATATATTCTTTGGTTGTTATTTACAATTTAATCCATAAACTCATCTGTAAGGTAAGAATACCCCATCTAATTGGGCCGTACCGCGGAGCCAGTCGCGATGCGGTTTTTGCCTTCGCACCAAGTGCAGGACCAAGCAAGCGCTTATGAGTAGTGGTACACTCATGCAAGCCTCAGAGGCATATAAAGCATGAGTGGGACGCTCTTCTATCCGATGTGGGATTACAAGTCCAAGCTAAGCGCTTGCTTGGTCCTGCACTTGGTGCGAAGGCAAAAATCGCATTGCGACTGGCTCCGCGGTACGGCCCAATTAGATAGGGTATTCTTACCTTACAAAAAGCGCTTTTTGGGGTTAGGATGAGCCTTAGCTTGCCTCCGCCCCATCTAATTGTTGTCCTACCACGGTGCCAGGCGCGGTGCGGTTTTTGCCCTCGTCCTCGAGTGCAGGCAAGCAAGCGCTAAGCTTGGACTACGTCCCACATCGGATAGAAGAGCGCCCCACTCATGCTTTATATGCCTCTGGGACTTGCATGAGTGTACTACTCACACTCATGCAAGTCCCAGAGGCATATAAAGCATGAGTGGGGCGCTCTTCTATCCGATGTGGGATTACAAGTCCAAGCTAGGCGCTTGCTTGGTCCTGCACTTGGTGCGAAGGCAAAAACCGCATCGCGACTGGCTCCGCGGTACGGCCCAATTAGATGGGGTATTCTTACCTTACATCATCTTTTATACATTATTTTAAATTACAAAAACTTGAATTTAAACCATTGATTGATAACATGACTATTAATCTTTAATCACCTTAAAATTTTGCAAGCATAAATAATATATATATGAAGATAATGTAATCTAACGGTGAATTTGTTAAAATTCACATCCAAGGGTAGCTTGAATCCAACCCTATATATATATATACTCAAAAGTATTTATGCATGTATAAAAAATAAATAAAATAGAATAATTAGGTTTCTAAAGTCCATTTTTTCTCATTTCACATATTTCTCTGTCACAGAAAAACACATATCTCTCTTTCACAAACAAATAACTGAATAATTATTTTCTGTGAGAAGCTTGCTAATAAACTTTATTCATCATAACAATCATCACTTACACTTATTCTCGGCTAACTCGTTGCAGCTCTGTTACTGTTGCGTCCTACAACTAATAGAGCACTTAAAATCATAGCTAAAAGTCATGCATTATTTCCAAATGCATGTCTATGCTTTAGGCCCCATCCTTAGCATCAATATGATCCTGATGACAGAAAAGAAGGTTTGCTCCACTTGAAAATGATTGAAATTGCCTTGGTACTTGGTAGGTGACTCTCTAAGGCCATGAGTGGCTGAGCGCTACCCACCACCATGCTCAGCCGTGGGATCACCAGACACCAACTGCTCTACCTCTTTTCTTTCAACTATTCCTTCTTGCTGTATTTCTTCTTGTCGTTTCATGTTTGGCTTAATTGGGGTTGGTATTGGCTTAATTGACTCTCGTTTCAATTTTTTTCTCTTTGGACTTTTGTCTCTCATTGGAAACTTACCATAAAAATAAAATACATCTACTATTGCACCTTTTTTATTGGTAGTGGCTGTTTTAGCCAAGGGGTTATTTTGATTTAATTTGATAAACATAAACTGTTGCCAAGTGAAAGCTGTCAGGGCGACAACAACATCAATGACAAGTCCATCTAGGATTCCAAATTTGCTGACATGAATTTCTTTGAGACGTGGACCATCCCCAATGTGCTCTTCATGGGCCATGGCCAATATTGAGCCATGGACAATTATCCTCAATTCACATGCACAAATAAGACCAAGTGGACCAATTCCAACAAAAAAACATGAGGTACTCAGTTACGATACGAAGGACTTCTGATGTTAATGCACTTTTTTCTCTTTTTTTTTTGGGGGGGGGGTGGGATTTAAAATGTGAATGTTGTTCTTCTTAGCTTAAATAAATAAAAATATCCTAGCCTACATGCAAAAGATGAAATCAACAACGATGGTATAATTTACAATTAATTTAAAATTTTCATGTACATAAAAAAAAAAAAAATTGTGTATCATAATTGAAATGATGCCAATACCACCCTAGCAATATTTAGAACTCACAGGCCAATTTATTGGTTTAATTAATCATTTTTAATCTTAAACTAATAATTATTCAGACTAAATTCCACATAGCAGACATAAGCAACTAAAAGCTAAAGCAAGTAAATAGCAATATGGAAATGCGGAAATAAAAGCAAACCAAAGCTAAACACAAGGAAATGTTTAGGAAGAGGAAAATCCAAGCATCCGGGTAGAAAAACCTCTCTCCCGACCACACCGTCAGAAAATCTCTACTATATAAATAATTGTAATACAAGAGAAACTATAAACCCTCAAAACCATATCCCTAATGTACTTGAACTCTTCAAGCTCCAACTAGCAACCGATTGACTTCCTGAAGTCCTTTCTTCAATTAGCTTGCTGGAGATACCACCATCGAACCACCAACAGAAAGCCACCAATAATATTGGGTTTGAGATAGCACCCTAAGTTTTCAAACCTTTTCTCAGATCATTTTCTATAGCCATATTCAACATGCACAGAATGTGTGTGTTGGATTATATGATGTGGTTGCGACTTGTCTACTTAATAGTCACTTTAAATCTTCTACCATGTGTCACTTGTGCACTGTACAGGTTGGATGGGGTCGCAAGATAGGTCAAAAGCTGCTTTCACGTTAAAATTAGAAGAAAATATAAAAGTTTGTCACCGAATAAAGCTAATAAAATACATGGACTTTACAATATGTTTTCTAATATGAATATCCAAAGACAATCCACAATCTAGTTGAATTTAGAACAAATTTAAAATATATAGACTCTATATATTAACTACTCTATATTATAGAGTAGTTAATGAGTTTGATTCGAGAAATCTCTCTCTCTCTCTCTCTCTAAAAAATTTTATAATTCCACTTGTCTTGTTGTAACTCAACAAATCACCTTACAACCAATGATAATATGCACAAAATAGTTTATGTATATGTTCTTGACACTTGTGAGTAACTTCAAGGGATTGAGCTAGTAATTTTTAAGGCCTTATGAGATCGATGAGGTCTTGAATTCAAAACTCGTAACTCTTTATCTTGGAACACCTTAGAAGGTTTTCTTTTATAATCACCTAATGTGTGTTGGGAGAAAGTTATATATATATATATATATATATATATATATATATATTAATTAGAGATACTACAAATTTTACTATGTAACCTTCATAAATGTGCCACCAAACAATCAAAAAATTAATTTTGATATTAATTTTATAATATTTTTTTATATTTATTGTTACATATAAAGTTTCAGTGCAATATCTTGGATGCAATACTTTTTTTTTTTTAATTTATTTATAGAGAGGATAAAATTTCAACTTATGATATATGCTTCATAATAATTTCTATTTATTATCAATCAATATACCAATTGTTTTTTGGATGCAATACTTTCAAAAGATTAAGATTAGAGCTACTAGATAAAATTAACCCCTGAAACTTACTTCTGTTATCTCTTATGGATAGAAAAATGACATGAAAATTTTGTGACTACATTAAGAAAACTCATTAATTGTTTCGTGTTACTAGGGGTCAATTTTGGCAAATATAAAAATCTCGAGGAGTTATATGGAAGGATTTATACCAGAGGGATTTTTTGCAACTACCACAAACCTAGGAGATGTTAATAAAAGTAGTTATATTTTTAACATCTTCCAAAAAAAAAGAAAAAAGAAGAAGAAGTTATGTTTGCCATATTTTCACAACAAATTTCAAGTGATAAATTGTTACTAATAAGTAAAAAAGTAATATCGCTAATAAATTCATATTATAATAAATAATAATCTGTCGCTTAAAATTTGTTTGTTCTGAAAAATGGATAATTACACTTTACCCACCTGTAGCTTGCCTCTAATTTGATTTGCCTACCCGTGATTTCAATTTTGACATTTTATTCACCTGTGATTCCCTCCGTTAGTAATCCGTAACCCATCTCTGTTAAAAAAGAGGGGTAAATAAGTCTTTTTACACTCATTTTATGTCTCTCTCCTCCCAAAACAAGGGGGAAAAAAAAGAGAGAAAAATATGGTATTGGTTTCTCATCATTCACAAACATGAAGAGCATACACAGACATGAAGAACATACACCCAGAAAACTAATACAAATCAAATGAAGCAAAACCATGAGAGAGAGAGAGTTCTTCGTCTTCTTCCTTATACTTATTTTTTGTGCCTGAACTAAGAAATTTATTAAAATCAAAGCATAACACAATTTACAACATGACAATAGGGAGGATCAACAATTTCCAGCACTTAATTTCTAAGTTTTTTATTTTCAACATCCAAGATCTCACTCACACAATGCCACTGTAAATACATTGGTAGCACCCAAGGGAAGGATCGACAAAGCTTGACCAAGGGAATAGAGTAATGAGAGAGGAAGGTTTCAAAGCCAAACAACAAACCCACCAGAAAAAATCACAACATCGTGAACAGTAGAATAAAAATTACTTGATTTGCTGGGTATAATAGAAGTAAAGTGAAAGAGATCGAATGGCGGCGCATTCTTCTTGGTCAGATCGAACGGTGATGGCTTGGATTCGGAGGGGATGAAGGTCAGATCAAATGGCGGCGCATTCTTCTTGGTCAGATCGAACGATGATGGAGGTCAGATCGAACAGCGATGAAGGCCAGATCGAACAGCGATGACTTAGATTCGGAGGGGATGGAGGTCAGATCGAACGGCGGCGATGGAGGTCAGATCGAACAGCGATGGCTTGGATTCGAAGGGGATGGAGGTCAGATCAAACGGCGGTGCATTCTCCTTGGTCAGATCGAACGGCGATGGAGATCAAATCGAACGGCGATGGCTTGGATTCGGAGGGGATGGAGGTCAGATCGAATGGCGGCGCATTCTCTGCCCTTGTCTCCTAACTTCGTTCATCTCTCCGATCCCAACTCTGATTTGAACTTCTGGGATGACCCTTTTGACTATAATAGACCCTTTCTTTGAATTATCTGTAATTATCCCTTTGTTTTTTGTTTTTGTTTTACTGAAACTTTAAAGTATCTAAGCATAGTAATTTGTCAAACACAATAATATCTGTAATAAATCGTGATTGGGAGTAAGCACAGTAATTTGTAACAAGCTTAGAATGCTGAAAATTTGCGCGCGTGAATAGGAGTGTGTTTTGGAAGATAGGGAAGTGTTTGATCTGTTTTGGGTTTTGTTTTTGAGAAAAAATGCGTTAGAGTAACGTCTGAAAGGAGGTGGGTTACGGATTACTAATGGAGGGAATTACAGGTGGAAAAAGTGTCAAAATTGAAACCACAGGTAGGCAAATCAAATTAGAGGCAAACGACAGATGGATAAAGTGTAATTATCTCTGATAAGTTCTAAAGGATCAGTGGGCTGAAAAGTCTTCGGATGCTGTTGATCTTGAAGGCCAAGTCCTGGAAAATCAAATTCAATCAGAGAAAGACCGGTGGAGGCCGGTCTAGGGTCCTCCGATGGTAAAGTCAGTGGTTTGAAGTAGAAAGAAGAGACTTCAAAGACTTAACTAATTTTTTTTATCTAGAATCCCAAAAGAGAGAAAAAGTCCCCTTACCTCTGCGTAGAAGGGTCTTTATATAGTGTTAGAAATCAGTTATTTCTCCTATCGTCGTAGAGTTTGGAGGATTCAGAGGGTAACTTCCATAACTGTCATAGGAGTCACCTCATCGGGACCTGTGTTGAAATTCAAACAATATGACTCTTCAACATGACTCTTGGTTGGAAGTGTGTTGAAGTACAACTCTTGGTGAACCTCGCTCGTCCATCCTCAATGAAGGACGAGGTTCACTGCTTGCTCGTCCTTCATTGGACGAGCGAATGGAGGATGAAAGAGGACGGTTAAGGAAGGACGAGTGTACCAACCCCTCGTTCTCCGTTTTGTACATCGCTATGGACGGCAATATGGACGAGTAATTGACTTGGTGTTTTTCTTGCACCATCAGTTGCCCCCTTGTCCATGTGTCGTCCAAGAAAATACAGTAATTTACTCCTCTGGATGGATGAGCTTCTCTAACGATCAAAGATGCCACGTGTCACAATCTAATTGATGGTTCATTTCATCGATTCATTTTTTCGAGACGAAAACCACGTGTCAGCGTCTGATTGGTCGTGTCGCTTCAGATGCCGAGGTTTATTCCCTATAAATAGTGGAATACCTCCGTTACCCCCTTCATTTCTGAAATTTTCCTCCTTATCCTTCATCGTCCTAGATCTTCGTCTAGAAGCTTCTCGCGTCCATAGCTTTCCTTCGTCCTAGATCCAGGTATTTCTCTTCTTCTCATCCTTAGTTTTTCTGTTAAGATGGCTGAGGTTGTTATTTCCTCGTTTAGCGATAGTGTAGATAAGGCCACAGACGAGCATAATGATGAGAGTAGCTACTGCAGTTCTAGTAGCAGTAGTGATAGTAGTGGGGGGAATACCACGGACGAGGAGTATGTCTCTGGCGTCCCTGGGCATCCTATAGAGGTTGTACAGGAACAGCTTAGGAAGGCCTCAGGGTCTCAAGTTGGTACCTCGTCCACTGTCCCTCCTTCTGGTCCCTTGGACGAGGAAGAGGTCACTGTTTACAGTTGTGCAGTAGATATCCCTTCTAGGACAGATGAGCAAAGACTAAAAAATCTTAGGGAGTGGTACCAAATCCCAGACGAGTTTAACCCTAGGTTGCCCGTCCGAGAAGAATGGTGTTGCAGCCCTCACTTTGGGATAGCCGTCTATGAGGCTTATCTTTTGGGGGGTTTAAGATTCCCTTTAAACGCTTTTACTAGGGAATTGTTGATTAAGTTAGGTTTAGGAGTATGCCAGTTCAACCCAAATGCATGGAGATTAATCATCTCAATGCAAATTTTGTGGGGTGAAGTATTTGGAAAGGACCGTCCTCTTACTGTGGACGAGTTCCTTTATTGTTACAAACCTTCAGAGATACATCAATCCCTTGGCTTTCATCAATTCACAGCCAGGGGTAGAGATTGTAGATTGATCAAGTCCCTGGCCCTGTCTGACAGAAAATGGAAGACAGAATTTTTCTTCGTCTCCGGCTTCTGGGCTGGGAATCCTGTAAACGTTGGCCGGGACACGTTTGGTCGTTTTACCGGGGACCTAGGAAACCTTCGTCCTGAGGGTAAGTTGCTCCCCTTTTTCTTTTGATTTTCCCTTTTTTTTTAACATTAACGATTAATTAATTAAAATTTTCTTGTTTCATTTTCAGCTGTTAAACAACCGTCTTTGAGCAAATTCCACCGTGACTGCGTCCACAGGGCTCGTCTACACGCGGATAGGGACTTCCATTCCTTGGTCTCGCTTAGACGACTTGCCAAGTGGGGATTGGGCCCTAACCCATCTGACGAAGCAATTGCACACGAAGTCACAGTAAGAAGAAGTAAGTCTCAAGTTCCAAGCATCCATGCACATTGTTTACTCTGTTTCAACTCAACGTATTCTTACTTCTTTTCTTTTTCTTTTTTTAGGAATGGCAACAATGAAAGGGAACAAGGGAAAAGATGTGGTTGCTAAGGGGGATCGTCCTGAGCCTGAAACTCAAGCTCGTCCTGCGACTGGGGAGAAGAGGAAGACGCTGTCAAAAGGCTTGGATTTGGGAAATCTCCCCAGTCGAAGAGGCAAAAAGGCCAAGTCTAACTCGTCCCAGGTAGTCAAGCCTACCCTTCCCTCGTCCCAGCAGCCTGTACATATAGTCGATGTAGACTCGTTCATTCCAACTGAGACCACTCCGTCCAAGACCACTTCGTCCAAGATCACTCCGTCCAAGAGTGTGTCAACCCCGTCTCAGCCTTCTCAAAAGGTCCCTTCAAATATTATTGAAAATGAGGACCTGGCCTGGGAACGTTTCAAAAAGGCTGTGACCGATGAAGATATAAACGTTTGCTATGATATGTCCCTTAAGGATTTTGAGCACTCTGGTGTTCATGACTTTTTCAAGGTAACACTCATACCTCGTCTTGACCAAGGATTTTCACTTTCCTTCTTCGTCTCTCTCTCCTTTTTTTAACTTTTATTTGTTGTCTTTTTTTTGTAGGGCATGTCAAAGTTTATAGCGGCGTCTAGGCAGGCCACAGGGTTGGACAAGACGAGGATCCTATTAGAGACGAGGATCGAGGATTTGAAGAAGGAGGCGAAACAATGGGCTGAAGTGGCTGCCAAAACTACGGAAGAGGTGAAGGAGTTAAAGACTTTGGTTGAGGAGTCGAAAGCCAGCGCTGCGGAGAAGGACGCTCGTCTTGAGGAGCTGAAGAAAAAGAATGATGAATATGGCACTCTCCTCTCCAAAGCGAAGGAAGACGCAGTGGCTGAATTTAAGGTGTCCAAACAATATACTGATGTTTTGGACACTAATTATGCAGCAGGGTTTGAAGATTTCAGAATGGAGGCTATGGAAAAGTTCCCTAGCGTAGACTTCAGCCCCATTCTACTTAATCTGAATGCTGTTGCCACTAGTTCTCTCCTTCAGACTGGCTCCGACGATGTCAATGTTGAAGACGATGCTACAACCCTGCCTCCTCAGGACGCCTCCAATGTCGCTCCCTCTACTTAAGATTTTTCAATGTATTTTTTTTGGTCCGTTTTGAGACCTTTTTATGTAATTTCAATACATTTACTTCGTCCAAGATTTTAGGATGAGGTTTTAAACAATCATTTCAGTTTATTTTGCAAGGGTTTTTTGGACGTATGATATCCACCATTGGCTTAATGAATGTCATTTTCCTTTTGCATATGTACGGACGGGTTTTATCTTTCTTTTCTTTTTTTTTCTTTTTTTGCTTAACTTCTTCCATATTTTACATATATTCGTCTACCATTTTCATTAGAATTTCAAATGTAATTTGTCTATGTGAAATGGTAATAATCAACATTACTTGTCCAAGGACCTGTTGAGAAATGATAGATTAGCATTACTCGTCCATAGACTTGTTGAGAAATGATAAAGATTAGCATTACTCGTCCATGGACTTGGCTGATCTTTATGCTTATGAAGTCAAGGCCTTACATTTTACTCGTCCATGGACTGGATTGTTTTAATAAAGGCCTTAACAAGATTGAAATACAGCCATACATTTCTTCGTCCATGGCTTAACATGCACTCGTCTATGCACTTTCTCGTCCATGGTATGATTAGGTATCATGTTTTACCTTGCCCATCCTATGGACGAGAATGCCTTAGACTTTGCAACTTGCTCTTAGGCATTAGCTTTACCCCGTCCTTCAATTTGGACGAGTGTGCCTTGATTTCGCTTTCTAGGAAAGCTTGAGATTACATCTCCGCGTCCAGAGAATTTTCTCATTTTGAGCTTTTAAGCTTTTTTCAAGAGCCAATATGAACAAAAATCGATGGAAAACATAAATTTACACAACATTATGTAAATTCCACAAACATAGTTCATAACATAGATATTGTTCATAGACGAGGCATGCACTTTAGAGGCTAATGCCTTTATTAGAACAAATACAAACCAAACCAGAATTTCGTCCATACGTTTAACATAACAAAGCCACACTGAAAACATATAAATAAACAAGTTTTTATGTAATCCCTGGGCTCGTCCAGAGTCATGCTCCCCTAGGCTGGCAATTTACTAATAGTATCTCCTCAAGTGCTCCACATTCCAAGGATGCTCCAGCTTCCTCCCATCAAGGGCTTCCAAGTAATAGGATCCCTGTCTTTTGAAATTTATAGCTCTGTAGGAGCCTTCCCAGTTAGGTCCCAACTTCCCATGAGCTGGGTTCTTTGTTGCTAAGGAAACCCTTTTCAGGACGAGGTCCCCTATGTTGAATCGCCTTGGCTTTACCATTGCGTCATATTGCCTAGCCATCAGGTTTTTATACCTCGCCATCCTTTGTTCAGCGTCCGTCCTTACCTCGTCTATTAAATCGAGGTTCACACGGAGTTGCTCCTCATTAGCTTCATCCTGATAGGTTGCCACCCTGTGACTGGCCATGTGCACTTCCGCAGGTATGACTGCTTTAGTTCCATAGGCTAGTTTAAAAGGAGTCTCTCCTGTGGGGGTTCTCGCCGTGGTCCTATATGCCCACAGAACACCTGGTAGCTCATCTGGCCATACTCCCTTTGCCCCCTCAAGCCGAGTCTTGATTATCTTTAACAAGGATCGGTTTGCAACTTCAGCCCGTCCATTAGCTTGTGGGTGGGCTGGCGAGGAGTAATGATTTTGAATCCCAAAGTGTAGGCAAAAATCTTTGAACAATGCATTGTCAAATTGTCGTCCGTTGTCAGATATCAGCACCCTGGGCACCCCAAACCTGCATACAATGTTCTTCCATACGAAGTTTTTGACATTTTGTTGTGTGATGTTAGCTAAGAGTTCTGCTTCTACCCACTTGGTAAAATAATCAATTCCAACGACGAGAAACTTCATTTGCCTTACACCTAGTGGAAAAGGACCCAGGATGTCTAGCCCCCACTGCACAAAAGGCCATGGGGTCGTCATTGGAGTTAAGTACTCTGATGGTTGCCTGGGGACGTTGCTAAACCTTTGGCATTGATCGCAGACCTTGACGTAGGCCTTAGCATCAGCTTGCATGTTTGGCCAATAATATCCTGCACGGACGACTTTGTGGATGAGTGACCTGGCTCCTGAGTGGTTTCCACAGGCTCCTTCATGAATTTCTCTCAATATATAGTTTGCTTCGTCTGGAGCCAAACACCTGAGATAAGGCTGGGAAAAATCTCGTTTGTAGAGAATCTCGTCCAAAAGAACGTACCTGGCTGCTCTTACCCTCAACTTACTAGCCTCATCTTTTTCTCCTGGAAGTCGTCCGTCTCTTAAGTATGACACGATTGGGGCCATCCAATTTCCTCTACTTTCCACCTGCTGTACCTCTGGGATGTCTATACTCGGTATGTATTGAATCTCATCGAACTTATCCACGGCTTCATTCGCTGAGGCTTCTTTTGCCAAGGTGTCAGCTTCCACGTTCTCCTCCCTTGGGATTTGAACGAAGTTGGCGTCTTCAAACTTTTTTATAAGGCGTGTTACCCTGTTCAGATACTTCCTCATTCGTTCTTCCTTAGCCTCATACATCCCATTCACTTGGCCCATGATTAATTGGGAATCTCCCAAGACGAGGAGTGACTTCGCTTCTACAGACTTAGCCAATTCCCGCCCTTTGAGAAGAGCTTCGTACTCAACTTCGTGATTAGTTGTCTGGTATTGCAAACGAACTCTGTGTCTCAGTTTATCCCCCTCTGGAGATTGTAAAACCACACCTATTCCTCCTGCGTACAGCGTAGACGAGCCATCCACATGGACGACCCACTTCTCGCTCTTTTCCACTTCACCTTCATCATCACAGCTTAATGTAAACTCAGCAATGAAATCTGCCAGAGCTTGAGCTTTTATGGCATGTCTTGGTTGGTACTTTATATCAAACTCACTGAGCTCGACAGCCCATTGAATCAAACGTTCTGTAGTCTCTAATTTGTTCATTGCTTTCTTGAGTGGGTGATCTGTCATAACGTTAATGACGTGAGCTTGAAAATAATGCCTTAGTTTTCTGGAGGCTGTTATCAATGCAAAAGCCAATTTCTCCATTAACGGGTATCGTCCTTCTGCTCCCCTCAATGCTTTGCTGGTATAGTACACAGGTCTTTGTACCTTGCCCTCCTCCCTCACTAGAGCTGAACTCACTGCGTGTGGGGTGACTGCCAAATATAAGTACAACTCTTCTCCTTGCACGGACGGGCTTAACAACGGGGCTTTGGTGAGATATATCTTCAAATCTTCAAAAGCTTTCTGACACTCGTCGGTCCATTCAAATGCTTTTTTAAGAACCTTAAAAAATGGCAAACATTTGTCAGTAGCTTTAGAAACAAACCTGTTGAGGGCGGCAACTCGTCCGGTGAGGGACTGGACTTCTTTAACATTGCTCGGAGGCTTCATATCCAATATTGCTTGAATTTTATCAGGGTTTTCCTCGATTCCTCTGTAGGAGACCATAAATCCTAAGAATTTCCCTGATGATACTCCAAAAACACATTTGTTAGGGTTCAACTTCATATGATACTGCCTCAGTGTGTCGAATGTTTCCTGCAAGTCGTCCAAATGCCTCCCCTCGTCTTGAGTTTTCACCAACATATCATCTATGTAGACTTCCATATTCCGCCCGATCTGTGGACGAAACATGTGATTGACCAGTCGTTGGTATGTTGCTCCAG
The DNA here is from genome assembly GCA_019022515.1 of Quercus aquifolioides. NCBI lineage: Eukaryota > Viridiplantae > Streptophyta > Magnoliopsida > Fagales > Fagaceae > Quercus > Quercus aquifolioides. The sequence goes on along the minus strand of CM032334.1, from coordinate 17,820,966 downwards.
CATTTTTCAAACCGAAAGGCATCACTTCATAACAAAATAGTCCCTGGCTGGTGATGAAGGACGTCTTCTCTTGGTCTACTTCATCCATCCTAATCTGATTATAACCAGAGAAAGCATCCAGGAAACTGAGCAACTTGTGGCCTGCAGTAGAATCTACTAACTGATCAATGCGCGGCAACGGGTAACTGTCCTTGGGGCAAGCCTTGTTTAAGTCAGTGAAATCAACACACATTCTCCATTTGCTGTTCGCCTTCTTGACCATGACCACATTGGCTAACCAGTCAGGATAGTATACCTCCCGAATGAACTTCGCCACAATTAACTTCTGAACTTCCTCCTTAACAACATTATCTCTCTCAGGGGCGAACACCCTCTTATTTTGTCGCACTGGCTTGAAGGAAGGGCATACACTCAGACGGTGGGTAATGACACCAGGGTCTATACCCGGCATGTCTTCGTGACTCCAAGCAAACACATCTCTGTTTCTTTTTAAAAAACAAGTGAGGTCCTTCTTAAACTTCGCTTCCAGATCTGCTCCAACCCTGGTACACCTCTCAGGGTTATTTTCATCTAAAGAAATATCTTCCAATGCTTCTATGGGCTCTGCCACAACTCTCCCTTCTTCGATATTCATTGCTTGAACTTACTCGTCTGTAGCCAACATGGCCAGATAACACTCTCTTGCTGCTAGTTGGTCTCCCTACTTGCCCTACCCCATGCTTCGTCAGGAACTTCACTGACAGGTGGTATGTAGACGTAACTGCCTTCCACCTGTTTAGGGTCGGCCTTCCAATTATGGCATTGTAAGAGGACGAGCAATCTACTATTAGGAAATTCACATCAGTAGTCAACTGTCGTGGGTATGCTCCCACCACCACTGGCAATGTAACAGTACCTACAGGCTGTACCTTCATTCCTCCGAAACCTACTAAAGGCGAGTGTACTGGACGAAGCTGATCTCGTCCTACCCTCATCTGCTGAAAGGCAGGATAATATAGAATGTCTGCTGAACTTCCATTGTCTACCAGCACTCTTCTGGTTGTGTAATCAGAAATGAGCAAGGTGATAACAATAGCGTCATCGTGAGGATGGTGGATTCTCTCAGCTTCCTTGTCCGTGAAGGTCATCGCCTGCTCGTCCATGGGCTTAGCCCTCGGTGACTGTCCAGAAAGTTGGACGCTCTGCACTTCCTTCAGGTATGCTTTCTTTGTTTTGGACGATTGTCCAGTTATACTTCCCCCTATGATGACTCTTATTTCTCCAAGCGGCGGTCGTGATGATTCCTCTACCTTCCCCTTTAATTTCTCGTCCTTATGATCTCGTCCAAGGAAATTTCTCAGCTTCTCTTGTCTGATAAGATTCTCTATCTGCTGCTTCAAATCAAAGCACTCGTCCGTATCATGGCCATGGTCTCTATGGAAGCGACAATACTTGTTCCTATTGCGCTTGTTGGGATCTCCCTTCATCTTCTTCGGCCACTTCAAGGAAGGCTCGTCCTTGATTTGCATAAGGACTTGCTCGAATGGCACATTCAAAGGGGTGTACTGTTGATTCCGCACTGAAGGACCTGCCTTCTTCTCTCGGTCTTTCTTATCTTCTGTTCGTCCCTTCTTAGGACGAGGACCTTGTTCCGACTGGTGCATTGGGTTGGCTTCCACTCTCTCAACTCTCTTCCTCTTCTTGGCTATGATAGCGTCCTCCGCGTTCATAAAGTTCTGGGCTGAATGAACGAGTTCAGCCATGGTCTGAGGCGCCTGTTCATATAACTTGTGAATAAACAGGTCAGAATGAACCCCATTGTGGAAAGCCGCCAGAAGGAGCCTATCATCCACCTCGTCCACTGCCAAGGCGTCCCTGTTGAACCGCGTGATGAAGGACCGCAAACTTTCATTTTCTCCTTGCTCTATGGTTAGCAAGCTAGACGAAGAGCGTTTATGCCTCTGCCCACCAATAAAATTATTAACAAACAACTTGCTTAACTCCTCGAAGGACGTCACTGTATTGGGAGGTATTTTGCTAAACCACACTCGTGCGGGCCCTTTGAGGGTGGTGGGGAAGGCTCTACACATTATCTCATCAGGAACTCCTTGAAGGTGCATGGTAGTCTTGAAAGTGGCAATATGGTCAAAAGGGTCTCGTGTTCCATCATATGAGTCCAAGGAAGGCATCCTGAATTTCGGAGGCAAGGGATGGCCATTGATAGAGGCTGTGAAGGGAGAGTCTGTTCGGTGAACTAGGTCTTCCACGAGGTTAGTCCTCCTTATGTTCTCCCTCATCTCATCCATAACTTTCCTTATCTGATCCACTTCCTTTTCCAAGTGTGGTACCCTTCTAGGAATGGTACCCCTTGATTGGCTCTCCAGTTCTGCATGTCTTCCATCCCCTTGACTCTGTCCGGGGTCCTCTCCATAGGTCTCATGCCGTTGGTCCTTAAGGGTAATCTCCCTTCTCAATTCTTGGTTCTGGCGAGTCAACTCTGCCATAGCGGCAGCCATTGCTTGCACGTGCTGGCCAGGAGGGGGTTGCATGGCTGGTGCAGATTGTTGGGCACGATGGGGGTTGCTGGAAGCGTCTCTACTCTCTTGGGGGCCGGGACTAGTAGCCCTTAATCTGGTCCGGACCATTTCAACCCTTTGTCGGAGAAAGAAATCACGGAACTCAACAAATGAAGTTTAAACGTGACAAACAATTCTTTCCCACAGACGGCGCCAACTGATAAGTTCTAAAGGATCAGTGGGCTGAAAAGTCTTCGGATGCTGTTGATCTTGAAGGCCAAGTCCTGGAAAATCAAATTCAATCAGAGAAAGACCGGTGGAGGCCGGTCTAGGGTCCTCCGATGGTAAAGTCAGTGGTTTGAAGTAGAAAGAAGAGACTTCAAAGACTTAACTAATTTTTTTTATCTAGAATCCCAAAAGAGAGAAAAAGTCCCCTTACCTCTGCGTAGAAGGGTCTTTATATAGTGTTAGAAATCAGTTATTTCTCCTATCGTCTTAGAGTTTGGAGGATTCAGAGGGTAACTTCCATAACTGTCATAGGAGTCACCTCATCGGGACCTGTGTTGAGATTCAAACAATATGACTCTTCAACATGACTCTTGGTTGGAAGTGTGTTGAAGTACAACTCTTGGTGAACCTTGCTCGTCCATCCTCAATGAAGGACGAGGTTCACTGCTTGCTCGTCCTTCATTGGACGAGCGAATGGAGGATGAAAGAGGGCGGTTAAGGAAGGACGAGTGTACCAACCCCTCGTTCTCCGTTTTGTACATCGCTATGGACGGCAATATGGACGAGTAATTGACTTGGTGTTTTTCTTGCACCATCAATCTCTATAAAAAAAGATATTTTATAATATTGCTACTAAAAGTTTTGGTACTTGTCGGTACCTCATTGGTTACCCCCACAAACAATCTTAAAAATGTCGAGCACAGGGAATCCCGAATTACGTGAGTTTAAGCCACGTGCAATGGACACAAATTCCCAAGAGTGTTTTGATGGTGGAGAAAAGCCGCGGCGGCGCGCATCACCAATAGATTCCTTGCACGTGGTCCAACTTTGTTGGTCTTTGCTTTTATTTCCGTGACTCTCCCTCTCTCACTCACAATCCCCTTTTCTCTTCTCTTCTCTTCTATGCGCTGAAATTTCCAAATTTTGATTTTGAAAGCAGACCAGAGACTCAGACTCGCTCTGAGAGAAACTCATTTTAAAAAAACACGGTCGGTGGGTCAGTGGGAGGGATTGTTTGGATAAGTTATAAAAAAAAAATGGATCCTTTGCCAGAGGATTGGGATTTTCTGAATTATAGCATCTTCGACGAAAACCCTTCTTCTGAATTCTGTTTGCCTAATCACAGGTAATTTCAATTCCATTTTTTCTTTCCATATTGTTGGTTTTTTTTTGAAATTCTGTGAGTATTGAAGAAAGAGATCTGAGAAGTCAATTATTATTATATAATATGTGGATGTAGTAGTGGTGGCGTGGAAACTGATTTATCTTCTGGGGCCGTAGCACTGTCGCAGCAAGAGAAAGACGGCGCCGAAATTGAGTGCTCACAGTCACGGAAGAGGTTTTTCCATTTTCCCAAATTTTTATTAGTATACTTTTCTTTTTTTTTAATTGTAAGAAATGAACACAATTTATAGGTTGTAATTGAGTAACCCCATTTTACGTTTGTTTTTTGACCTCATTGAGGATAGATTGTAACGTAGGTAGGATGTATTATTGTGCAAATTAAAGTGTTCTATACTTTTTGTTGTTGTTGTTGTTGGGTCTTGTACAATAATTAAATCTTGATTGATAAAACGTAGCTCCCTTATTGTTGAGTTTCATTTGTTTTGGAATTTTTTTAGCTCATTTAGTCGTTCGGGATTACATTTTGCAAGATTAATAAATTTGAGGATAAACTGCTTGGCCTGTTACCCCGTAACTGGTTCTGGCAGGTGGGATCAGTTGCCTGTAGGAGTTTGATTAATAGTGAGGATTGTTGTACATACGACGTACAACTAATCTAAATAAAGTTCTCCTATGTCATCAAAAAATAAATAAATAAAAAATTATTCATTACTTTAAAAAAAAAAAAAAAAGTTTGGTTCATGATATCCATTAGAAATTGACCTTTCATCTTGATCTACTTGTGTTAGCTCTAATATGTTCATGATAATTTTTACGATTATAACTTTCAGGGGCCGCAATGATTCATACAGCAGGCCAGGATCTAAAGCTTGTCGTGAGAAATTGCGAAGGGAGAGATTGAATGACAGGCATGCAACTTGCTTCATCAGATTTTTTGTTTTTATTTGGTGTTGAATTTCTGCATTTAATATATTTATTTTTTCCTGTTCTTTGGAGAAATAATTCCAGCATTTCAAGTTGATTTGTGAGCAATGGCCATTATATAATTGAAGTATAGTTCATATTGAAATTATACCTTGTATTAGATGCGTGATTTTTGTCTAAAAGGGCTTTGGATGCCTCAAATTTCTAAGATGTCTAAATTTTATAGGTTCCCTGAGATATTAGATGGAGAAATGAAAGATTTGATATTTGCAATGCTTTTAATGACAAATCTACCGATTTACCTAACTTATCAGTTTTTGCACCTTATGTTCCCAAGAATAATGATAATATGAGTAGTTTCTTACTTTTATTGTTTTCTGCTCTCTCTAGCTTTCTCCTAGTAAGTTTATGAAAGGACAGGTGTTGTTTATGACTCATGCAGGTTTCTAGACTTGTGTTCTGTTTTGGATCCTGATAGACCAGTCAAAATTGACAAGCACGCCATACTGGATGATGCCATCAGAGTTTTGAACCAACTAAGATCAGAATCTCAAGAGCTTAAAGAAACAAATGAAAAACTAAAGGAAGAAATAAAAAGTTTAAAGGTTAGTTGGTCATATATGATGCATTTTACTGCATAAGAAAGGTCAATATTCCTTTTGATAAATTGTGCTTTGCATATGCCTACGTTGTCCTTTTACATCATTTGGGAAAACTCTCCTGGTTTGATATTTTGTTGAATTACCATGCTTCTTCCTGACCCCATGTTCTTAAGTTTGTTTCTCTTGTTATAACTTATTATGTGTTTGTTTATTGAGGATATTACTTCATCAGTACTTACTATCTTATGATTATGGTTATAGAAAATTGATTCTTTTTGTGATAATTCATATTTGTATAAATGAACTATTGAGTTGCTGTTGCATTGTTGCTTCTAACGATCAGTTGGCAAAATGCTTTACATCAAAGAAACGGTATGTTCCCAGGTGTGTACCTTGACCATATCCATGAATAGAAGACATTTTAGACTTTAAATGACTTGGGAGTTACGTAAGATTATTGTTCCTTTTGGGAGAAGTAAAGGGACCTTAGCATTTAATACAAGTTGAAGATGCTAGAAGGGGACAGTGGGACTATTAAAGGAATATAATTAGCTATAGATATTATAGTTTTATGTCATTAACAAAAATATGCCTCGCTGGAAAATGTATTAGGACACTAGTACCTGTTATCTGGTCCCAGTTTAGTGATTTATAGCATTGCCTAATCAGTTCTCAATGGGAAGCCATGGCATCTATGGTTTTTGCTACACTATAGATATATGCTTCATTGTGTACTGTGAACTAACTACGAATGAATTACTAAACTTGGTAAATTTATATTTTTGTTGCTAATGGCAACCTTACAAGTATGGTTACTGTTACCTTTTAATATTCAGTAACTGCAGTTATTGAATTGTAAAACTTAGTCTTGTTGTCAGCTGAAAATAAAATTGGCTGATGTTCAAGAGAATGATGAGGATAGGATAAGTTAGAATTGTATGGCTGCCAAGAGCCTTGTAGTTTAACCAGTAGGCACCTCTTGGTCTTTCCAATTGAGATATCCAGGGTTCAAATCTCTCCTCCCCCAAATATCGAATTATCAAGAAAATTGTATGGTTATTGGGAACTGATGCCTAGAAAAGTATGGGTAGTTCAAAATGGTCTGACGACTCTGATCTAAACTGCCATAATCACTGTAGACCTTTTTCTAGTAAATGGAAGTTCACATAGATAAGGAGTATGTTTGTGGAAAAATAAGGAATAAAGGCCAATATGCTCTAGCTCAAATGATACCTCCTCTCCTTATACTTATCAACAAAAACAAATTTATACCTCATCACCTTATAAGAGCAAGATGAGAAAGTGAGTCATGGGTGTAAATCCAACGGGTGCATGTGTAACTTTCTAATAAAAGAAAATAAAGGAAGAAAGATGTCAACTCCCTACTTTTGCAATATTTTGGTATTCAATGTTTTATAATTTTTACATGATAAGCTGCTTGAACTGTAGGAGGGTATTTTTAATTTTCTGTTGCTGATTAAGGTGGTGAATTGTTTAAAATCTACTTTTTGTATGAAATTGCATTACTGGATGAGCTAGTAATAGCAATTTTTAAGTTCTTTTCCTCTGCCACAGGCAGAGAAGCATGAACTTCGTGAAGAGAAACTCATGCTGAAGGCAGATAAGGAAAGGATGGAGCAGCAATTGAAAGCTATGGCCATTCCACCAGCTGGGTTTATGCCAGGCCATCCAGCTGCATATCATGCTGGGCCAAACAAGATGCCAGTTTTTCCCAGCTATGGTTTTGTCCCAATGTGGCAATACATGCCTCCAGCTGCCCGCGATACATCTCATGACCATGAGCTCAGGCCCCCTGCTGCATAATTATTTGATATTGATTTTAGATGCTTTATTTTACTACCATTCACCATTTTTGTTACCTGTTGACGTGTATATACGGCTGCTGTTTCAGTATGCCTGGCATTTAAATTCAACTATTAGCGAATACATGGCAGCATTGGCAAAATGTGCAGTTTGGTGGCCTTTATTTTCTAAATTCAATCATTTGAGTTGACTGTATGCTTTCAGTGCACATAAAATATTGCAGTCTCTCGCAATAAACCTTTTGGGGTTACATTTACAATTTTATTTTTTTGCCAATTTGGAGATGTTTGAAAGTCTTTAAATTTCCTGGAAGAATCGAAAACTTATCTACTAAGAAAATATGAATTGGAGTATGTATAACACAGAAGACCACATTACAGTGAGGTTTCATTGATGAACTACATGTTTAATATTTCAGTGACAATTCACTTCTCTAGGGGAGCTCAACTTAGACCATGGATTTATTAAGTCAAAACATTTTTCACAATTTATGTTCTTGTCCATAAATGGAGAAATTATCATTGTGTTTGCATTCCATCTATTAGCTTTTTTACTCAAATACTTTATTGAATTAGGATAGTCTGAATGCTATAATCTATGAACTGTGCATGTGGATGTAGATGAACTTAAACTTATACCAAAAAGTGAATAATAAAATGAACAAAAGTGGATGTAGATGAATTTGGATTCTGTGATTTATTGGGGCATCTGAGGGCGAATGTTACATAAAGATTTTCAATTTCCATATCAATCTGACATTCTTGCATAATTTGCTGAATAAACTCACATATACGTAGAAGTGGGTTATTTTCTCAACCTCTCTGATACCTCTGATGCAGAAGTTCACACACCTTTTGAAATTTCTCTCTTGATTTTTGCTGTCCTTCAATTTGGTTTCTTTTTATTTTTCTTTTGGGCATTGCATCACGATGATACCTCTCTCTATGCTTTTCAGATGAATAATTAAAATCTTTTAAGGTTCACATTGTGATACTTCCTTATCTGCTGAAGTAATTAGCAGTATTTTGTTACCCTTATGCTCTTTGCAAGTCAAGCAAGGTTGCTCTTGGGAATTGTTGTGGACTTCCTGGTCACCTTCTTTACCCCACAGCAGCATATACAGGCCAATGATGACTATTACTGCCCCTAATACACTGAATGCATGTATGTGCTAGTAGCTTAGATGCAAATATAAGTAGAACAATAGAGCAAATATAGGTAGAACAATAGAGAAAGTCCACGACATAACAAAATACCACAATATTTTCACAAGAATCTTATTTTTAGTGGTGGTGGGTTCTAGAATAATGATACCTCAATCATTGTGAAAATGTTGTGACATTTTGTTGTAGTAGTAGAACAATTAAGAACAATAATAAGCATTTTGAATTACCTGCCCATGTATAGTTTTTCACCAAGGACAAAGTATGCTAGAATTGCTACCAATATTGTTGAAAGTGGATTAAACATGGTCACAAAAACTGGTCCTTTCTCTTCCGTGCACCACAATTGAATGAATATGATTAAACCAGAGACCACTACTCCCTGTCATGTGACATCCATGATCAAAATATTAAATTTGAATAAGAATTGTCAGGTCCACAATATTTTTATAACAAATCTTAGGTGGTAAGTTGTTATTGATTCTAATTTGAACCCACTATTGAAATTACTTTTTGGCCCACTAGTAATAGCCAATAACAATTTGCCCCTTTGAAATTGTTGTGAAAATATTGTGGACATAGCATTTCTCAATTCGAATATCTAGATTAGTAAACTAATGATACTTACACCATATACTGTGGACCAGAAGTCAATGTTGAATCCTATGGCCCAAGCAGCTGGTTTATGTTCTATGATAACTGTGAAGACAGCAGATTGTGCTCCTCCAACAAAGCTCATCCATGTAGTCAGTGACAGTTGGGCAGGATATCTTTTTAATGTAAATGCCTACAATTTTCAGAGGAATATTATCTGCATATGCCGATTACATTGCTGTCTATAAAATTTTCAGAGGAATTCTATACTATTGGTGATAATAATACTTAAAATTCAGACTATTTTTAGTAGTTACGTCTGTTGCGTCTCGAATTGTTGTATCTTATTTTATAATGTAGTTATTGTATACCACCATGTTGTTGTGACGTAACCTGGTTTAACTATGTTTGTAGCCTCTCACTGCTTATGATTATTGTTTCAAAATCTTTCTGATTTTCCAAGATAGAGGTTTGTACTATCTCTACAAAATGTAAATGGATCTTCCTTTTAGAAACTAGTACTATTCATAGTTTTAAGTTGGGGCAAAACCTGCATGATGTACCATATAGACCAAGTTATGCAGCTTGCAATAGTTAGAATAGAACCCTTTAACCAGTTCTCATGTGTGGCAGTATTTCGTTGAATATGGATTACAGGGTGCCATAGATTTCTCATGATAGGCCCCTTGTATAATGTCATTGTCATTACACCAGCTAAGGAGATCAAAGTTCCAAGAACTTTTGCCATCCCACGACGATTTCGAAGATCAAGAACCTCCATCCTGTATGAAGATTAAAACATAACTTGATGCAAATAGTCATAAATATATTGAAAGAATACCAGGATCTTGCTCGTCAATAAGCAATCCTACCTGAGTACAACCGCCATTACAAAAGTCAGGGAAGCTATGGTGTTGACCATTGATGCAACGAAGGTAGGAGAGGTGTATCTCAAACTTGCAAAATACATGTTTAGGGTCAAACCCACCCTGCAATAATTGAAACACACTTTGCCTATTCAATATGTCGCATTTAATTTAGAAGTATGTCTTTAATTCAATCCTTACCCAAGGAGAGAAAGAACAAAAATTTCCAACAGAAGAGCCAATGTCAGCTTGGGCCTCACTTCTCTGCAGCAGATAATTAAAGATCAATTGTTACGACATTGACATGATTGCAAAACATTTGGAATAATGAATAGAAATTGTTAAAATTTCTTTTAAATTTTATTATGATTGGTATAGCAACAACATAATAAATAAATTTCTTAAATACTTTATTATAATATTTAAAAGTTGATATATTAATTTATAAGACTTATTTAGTAAAACGCATAATATCCCTAATTACATGAGATGTATTAGGTTAGATGTAAGCAGTGGTTCAGAACAATTAGGTGGTGTAGAGATGCAATTGTAGTTAAATGAGACGTAGTAGGGTTCTTAATTTTTTTTTGAAAGGTTGAATCAGTTAATTTATAAAGTAATTTTACGGAAATCACTTGATTTATAATTTATAAAAGAAAAGTGAAGGAAATAATAAAATTGAGCCCTTTTCAACAATTTTAATTTTTCCTTTATTTTGTAAACTTTTTCAATAATTTTGAATTCTGTACCTTGTTACGGGTTGTCTCAAATTTCATGAGAAGACAACTACAACTTAGTTAAGTTTCGTTTGAGAGTTCATAAGAGAATGTAATTGAATTGGAAAGAAATAGAATGGAATAAAATGTATTTAAGTAAGAGAAAGGAATGGGAAAAAAAAAGTAATAGAATAGAATTAAGTAATCATGTTTGAATGTTTTAAAATAAAAGAATGAAAAATAATGAAAAATAAGTAACCTTGTTTGGGAGTAACATAGAAGGAAAAGGAAATGAATGAAATCATTTTATGACAAAATTAGTATTAGACTCTTATTTTAAAATAAATGGCTAAATATATAGAGGTGTTTTGGAGTTTTAGTAAAAAATTTATTAAATCTAATTTCATTCCCCCTAATTCTTTCCATTTTTGGGGGGAATGAAAATTTGAGGTTTAGAGGAATAAGTGTTCCTGCTTACTCATTCCATTCCCTTCCACTTTAAGGCTTAAGCTCTCAAACAAGAAAATGAACTTTCCATTTCATATAAGAGAAGAAAAGAATATTCTAAAATTATTTTTTTTATTCATTTCTATTCCATTATTTTCCCTTCTCCTAAACAAGCTATTAAAGTGATATTTCACATTCCAAATGAGTCCATTTAGGAGGGAGGAAAGGAAAAGAATGATTTACCCATTCCATTCCCTCACACTTTAGGCTCCTAAACAAGATAATAAACTTTACATTTCATATAAGAGAAAGAAATAATATTCTAAAATTATTCTTTTCATTTATTTTTATTTCATTCTTTTCCCTCCTCCTAAATAAGCTGTTTAAGTGATATTTCACATTCCGAGTGAGTCCATTTGGAGGGAGGAAAGGAAAAGAATGGTTTAAAATATATTTTCTTTCTATCTATTCTATTGTTTGAGAGTCTAATTTTAAAGAAAAAAAAAAGGAATAGAATGATTAGAAGGAATCTCTCTCTCCATTCTAGATGAAAGATGAAGGGTTTGAAGACTAGATGTCATAGACACATTAGGAAGTGTCAAATAGTTAAACTGCCAAACTCTTGGTTAGTCTACTCTCCATTCTATTCTTTAGAAAACTCTCAAAGATAATATTTTGATAAATCATATAATTGATATATCAAAGATAAAATCAATCTTTGACAACTAGTTTAAAGTTTAAACACCGAAAGCATACACTTTATCCTTCATCGTCATACAGAGATTATGTAAAGGGGAAAATATATACGTACCTTTCAAGAAAATAGGCAAAAGGGAACATGACTACTCCAGCTACAATGTGTCTGTAAGTTATGTAGACATGAGGATTCATCCCATGATTGAAGGAAGCTTCTGTGATAAAATATAAAAATGTATAGCCTATCTGAGCAAGAACCATGAGAAGTTGTGGCTTGAACCTCCTGTAAATGTTCCCAAGGGAACCAGCCTTTGTTGCCATTTGCTCCTGTAATTGATTCTTGCTCTTCTTTGATATTTCACAAGCTAAATGAGCACATATGGCACATGTAAATATAGAAGATGATGAAAGAGCTGGGCCTTAGATTCTTGTAGCATGTTGTTAGTATCATGTTCTCCATTAAATTCCCCCTGCTGATGTACTGACGATTCCTGACTCTTGCTTCGGATTTGATATGCATGGTGGATGGAATAAAATATTCTCATTCGTGCTTTCGAAAACGGTTTTTTGATTGTTTTGTTGGGACGGGAAAAGAGGGATGGATTTTGATAGGGATTGGGTGTTTTCTTCTTAAGTCAACCAAAAATCAATCTCTCTCGATTTTGATAGAAAATGAGGAGGAAATGTGTACTTTTTATTTTATTTTAATCAAGTAGTAGTTTTTAGGACACGACAATAAATTTATACAAATTTTATTTTTCATCATTTATTTTTTTTCTAAAAAAATAATTACCATCTTTCTATTTTTTCATCATTTCAACCAAATATACCTGATGAAAATAAAATCTTTTTTATATTCCCAATTGCACACCGGATATCAATCACTAAAACTTTATTTTATTTTATTTTTGTGCTTTTATTAATGAAGCATCGTTCAGTTGCTTCTTGACTTGGCATGCATTATTGGAATTATATAACATCCTATAAGAATTGATTCTCTATTTTTGTGCTATTTTTTTTTAGAGTAAGAAGTACTACGTCTACAATATTTTTATAATATTTTCACAATAAATTATAGATGATAAGTTGTTATTAGTTCAAATTTAAAACTCACTATTGAAATTATTTTTTATCCACCAGCAACTAGTAATAGCCTACAATTTAGGATTTGTTGTAAAAGTGTTTTGATAGCAAAAAAATGCATAATTTGAGATGAAAAAAGTACTAAATGTAACAATCTTTGAAAAAATCCTTTTTTTTTTTTTTACAATATCATTAAAATTTTATTAAAATTTGTAATAAAACTCAATTATAATTTCTATCGTTCAATAATATTGGGTATAACAAAAACATAGGAGTTTCATCAATCCATCCATGGTCGGCAACTTTCTATTTCGGAAGTGACGAGGATTATCTGATATCTCCTCTTTTATAAATACCGATGATTAAATTTTTCATGGTATAAACAAATATTCCTCATAAAAATTAAAAATTAATTATTTCTTCACAAAATTTAACAATCGCATTATCCAGAATATGTACTTGCCTGTCGACGAAATTAGAGAATTTGTCTATATGCAGATGCCTTGCTACTTTCTTTCTGGAATCATTTATGCCTTTCAATCCATCACAGTTAAAGTATTGCGTCATAGATATAATTTGATTGATGATAGATTTTGGAATGTTTTATCAAAGTAGATTCTTTCTGGAATCATTTATGCCTTTCAATCCATCACAGTTGAAGTATTGCGTCATAGATATAATTTGATTGATGATAGATTTTGGAATGTTTTATCAAAGTAGAAAACCTTTGATTCTTAGTCAATTCAGAATTATTCTTTCTTTTTCTCCTAAACATTATGGTATATGAGTGAAAGTTTAATTTTGTTAGTCAATTTTCGGAAACACTATTTTTTTGTAATTAGACTCGATAAAACCCATCTTCAAATTATGTTCGATATTGAAATTTGATGTTTGAACTTTGGCATCCACTATAATATTTACTTTTTATTACCATGCCAAAACAACAATTAGGTTTTTTTTTTTTTTAATGCAAACAAAAAATCACAATAAACATGACACATCTATTTCATGAAATAAACCATTGAATTCACACAAAAATCTTAGGAATCAACTTGGGGGGAGGGGGGAGGATAAAATCTTTTTACTAAGAAAAACGTAAATGCCCAAGAGACAATGACAAATATATAGTAAAGAAATCCTAGGATGACTAAAAGACCCTTAAAAAACCATAAAGTTAAGCACAAAATTAGGTTAAATAATAAAAATTAAAATAAAAAGGTAAAATTGATAAAACTACATAATCAAATCGTACGAAATTTAGCAAACATCCCAAAACTGATTAATTATTCAAGCAAAAAGAATATCTTAATCATCCATCTTTTAATTTATTTACATGCAACTAGATAAATGTCTCAATTGTTTTCTTGAGGCCATTGTATTTGAATGCATTACATATATACACACACATAAAATGTTTTAAAAAAAGAAAAGTAAACCAATCACGTCATAATTTTACTATTTTTTTTAACCCAAAAATAGAGTTAAAAAAAAAAAAAAAAGGATCATCAAGTGTCAACCCGTTTTTTATTCAGTTAAAAAAATTCAAGTTTAGGTCGATTATTTTCTTTTAGGTTCAAGACGGGTTGGCGAATCCCAACCTATTTTGCCATGAGTTATGGCCAAGGTGATGAGTTTTGAATATCACGGTGTCATCAAATTTCACACGATTCCATTACTTCTCAACAAATGATATAATATAATGGCACATGCTTAATTAGTTAGAAACAATTTCACGGGATTTATTGGGGCAATTTAACGATTTCACAGCATAGTTTTCTTCCTTGTTATCTTTATCAACCTCATTGCTGTACCTCTTTCCATATCATTATGCTCGAATTCTTTTTTGGAAATAACACTTGTCTCTCTCTCTCTCACTATAAACTATAAAGCTTGGTGGTGGCAACTGGCAAATCGGGTTGACACAAACTACGCGAACTCCTCTATTGTATAATTGCTTATCTTCTGCAAAGGGTCTGAATGGTGGAAAACAAAACTCGTCCAACTTCAACACTTCACTTTCACTAGATATCACTTTGTTCATTAGGGCAGGTGTTCCTGCCAATTCAATTGCTTCTAGACCAATTGGTGGGTGAATAATTGAAATAGTTGAATACTATTAGGAACACAATTTCCTTCACAACCTTTTTCATAACTTTCTCAGATTAGAAAATCTTAAGTCGACCATTAACACAACTTTATTATGGATCAATAACAACAAACCACGTCAACAATTATGAAAAAAGAAATTGTAAAAAAAAAAACTATGTGCCCCGCGATTTATTGGTAAAAATTATTCACCAATACTTATGTCTCCCTGCTTTTTAACATAAGTATTTGCAAGAATCTGAATAATAAGAAGCTGTGTCAACAAATTTTGTGTCCAACTTATTGGTAAAGATTATCCAACAATACTTATGACTTATTATGTCTCTTGCTTTTTAACAAAAGTATATGCAAGGAAATGTCTGAAATAAAATCCCAACACAGATTTTGATAGGATTTGATTAACCGTCTTTTTCACCAGCCAGCAACACCAGTGGGACCAAACCAACAAACATGAAACAACCAGACCAACTTTGCTGCTTCTACTTGCTATAGTTGGCAAACGTCCATTTCTTAACTACAAGTTTTAAGACAATATAGTATATCTTCGTTATCAATGTGGTTGACATTACCATTACAAATCACAATCCTCTTTGCCACTCATTACAACAAACTCTCACTGAAAATTCTTTGATAGCCATTTTCCTTCATAACAAAGGAATTCCTTCTTTTTAAAGAGGCAGTGGTGTGGTCCCCTTTTTTGTATATAAATCAAGTGTTATTGATTGCCCACTAACACACCACAATGAATCAGGAGGATTATTCAAGCATGTCATGCGATTCGATTGAAAAGCAAAACTACCAACTGGGGTGTCTTCATATGCTTATCACAATCTATTTTAGCTTCCTTTTAGTCCTCCTACAAAGTAACCATTTTAACTTGGGTTTTATGCGTACACAAACCAAAAGTTTGTCAAATTTGACCTCCCAATGCCTGAACATTTCTCTATACCGATAGAGAGATTGGAATTGTGGACATATTTTAGTTGATGGGGTGCGATCTCCACTCCTCAAGCAACTAAATGTTGTCCTGGTTTAGATTTTGTGTGCTATTTTCCAAGGTTAACTCATAGCTGTCTTTCATAACTCATGACGATCGAAGTGTATGCCATTGGTGTTGGTAATCTGTTTTCCTGGAAACAGAGGCCTACCCAGTACCCAAAAAAAACTGAGTGGTGTGACCTAAGGCATACAAATGAGCTCATTTGCCAGTCAATTAATTGGAACTGTTAGAACAATGTTTAAATGAATAAAATTCATCATTTTCCATCTGCCTGAATTTGTGGGATAAGGAGTAGTGTACCATCATAGTAGAGCAAATAGTCCTGAATTCAAACCTTTTATGTTGTTTCTACTCTAACCCCCATTTATAAGTTTAAATTTCCGTATATTGAATCTCACTTATTATGCGGATGTACAGGCCTACAGAGGAGTGTTCGAATAATGATCAAACCATTAAAATCATATCATGTCCAACTTGAAGCAAGGCGTTGATAGTTGCCAGCAACTTTCACTTGTTAGAAGGGCTTAAAAGAGTTCTTAGTGTTGAGAGAAAGAGATACCAACACTTTTTATAGGTTTGAATGCTGGGTTTAGAGGTTTAACTTATTTAATTATGGTCAAGTTGAGTAATTCTATTAACGAATTCTATGCATTTGCTCAACAAGATAAAGATATTTTCATTTTTTAATTTTGCTATACTTTTCCCAACCCACCAAGATAAAAGATGAACTCGATTGTTGAGTATTTAGTTCTTGGTTTCCTTTTTTATATCAACATCATAGACAGATCAAAATTCCTGTAAGATTGAAAATCCAGTGGCATATATACAACAAAATGTCTAACCAGCAGCTAACAGCCAAAGCATAATTAGAGATGAAATTGCAATTGTTACCCAGCTTAGGTAGGCCAAGGCAACTGACATCTGATACTTCTGGCATTCTACTCCTAAATGGCAGCTTTTCAAGTCATTGAGATACAACACTGTAATGCCAGCTGAGGCAGAAGCTGCTGCAAGAGACAGTGTTGCTGTCACCTGTTGAAATTTAAATGAATGGAGCTATAAATGACAGCCACTAAATACAAAGAATTCTTTTGGAAAAAATCAAAAAATTATGGTCATAGTTTCATAGAAGCTGACCCAGTCTCCAACCACAAAGAGGCTAACCAAAACAGGATTATGCAGGGCCTTCTTTCTCACAAAAGCATATGCATCTAATACAGCAAGCACAAAGCTCCAGATGAATTGCAAACCCATTGAAGCAATGAGGTAGCTGCAAAAAAAAGAAAAAAGAAAAAAGAGAGATGGTCTTCAGCATAAAATATTATATTTCCCTCTGGCATTTGACAAATTAATAATCCATAGTTGTGTTTGGATTTGAGGATTTCAAATCAAGGGATTTGAAGAACAATTGGAAGTATAGATTGCTTTATATAAATTTAATAAGACATTATGATGTGATCACTAAAGATTCTTGCACCTAGTCATTTCAAATCCACACTTTAATAAAGCTAAAATCCCTCTATAAATTTAGGGTAAAAATGTCATTTAATACTCTATTCAAATTGAATTTCCAACCTTTCTCTTTAAATACCTCTATCCAAACAAATCACCTATAAATTTCAGTTCATTAGAGTAATAGTGAATCAATTACGCACAAGTAGTACATCTCTATGTTTAGTACCCTCACAAACAAATGATGATAAAGTCCAGTTATGATGAACCAAGTTTTATAGACTCAAGTGCCTATGATCTTATATACATTTCAAGATTGACATCTTTGCTACTATTAACGAGCCCCAGAAATACGTTTGTACAATTGTATAGGTGGCTAAGAACAGAAAGGGTAAGACTTTGATAGAAATGCTTCTTAGGAACATAGGTAGAAATAATAGGTGATAAGATGAGAAAAGAGCTCAGATCTCATTTTATTAGTGAGTAATGCAAATGCCATATTATGGTTCCATAATTTCAATTTTACTACAGCTTCCAGATTATTATAAAAGCGTGTATGATGGCTATTGCATTTGACCAGAAATACCTCACATAACTCAGCAACTAGTCTACTACACACCACTGGAAATTTTTATTTTGAATTTTTTCAAAAATTTCTAGAAGTAGGGTTTTCTTTCCTATTTTGGAGAGATTTTTTTTAGGCATATTTCAGTCAAAATTAAGTCTTTTATAAGGTAGTACATTTATTAGAATTTCTTTAAGAATATTTTTGGCAGGAAAGTAAGGGCTTATCTGGCATTGCGTTAGACAGGCCATAAAGCTCATTACCAAATAGTAATAATAATAATATCGGTATAAATAAACACTCGCCATTACTTTTTTTTTTTTTTGAGAAAGTTTCAACTTATGGCGTCCGCTCCTGATAATAGCTCTTTATTATCAAACCAAAACACCAATCAGTTTTTTATGTAGGCAGGGATTGAACCCCAGATCTCTTATACAACCATCAAAGACTTTACCAGTTGAGCTAACTGGAACCCACAATACTCGCCATTACTTAAATTAATTGGATTCAAGTATGAGAATAAAAAATATTTTTATTATATCCTCTTTGGCATTTCTCATACCTAAAAACTTTTCCAATTTGGCTACCAAACTGATGTAACAATTTCAAAACCCTTTATCACTGCAATTTGCCAAATACCCCAAATGCTAAAGAGCCTTTTTAGCTAAAAGTCTGTATTGCAAAAACTCTATAGCTTAACACTACTTCCTACAAAAATTCCAAATGGGCACTAAGGTTTCTGAAGCCTTTAAATTGGCTCCTGATTAGTAAAATGAAAATGAAAAAACCATTAATAATATAATTTCAGTCTCTTTGTTTCTTTATCTGGGGGATTCCAGATCTTAGCCTTGTGGATTCAAAGTGTTTTTAGGATCCAGTCGTGCACTAATCCTTCTTATGCTACCATCAATAAATATTCCACAACCCATGGCATCAGAAAAAAAAATCAAGAAAGAAATTGTAATTAAAACACTTTGCCTCAACCAAATTTCAAGTAACAATGGCATAAATAACCGATTAAGTTAACCTCAACAAAGCACACAGTTTCATCATATGCTCAACAGAAGCTTCCTCGAAAAATAATACTTTCTTTGAGAATGGAGCAGACCGATTCATTTCTTCTGAAACCAATATATGCAAAGTGAATGAAAGAATGCTTCATCAACAATGTGTTCTTGCACATCAATAGCTAAAGTGGAGCTTACTAAAAATAGGGAAACTAGCAGCACCAATGCACAAAGCTTAAGCTTACTAAAAATAGGGAAACTCAGCTAGTCTGTTAAGATTAGTAACGGCTAGTACTAAAGCTTAAGCTCTCTCTCTCTCTCACAGCTATATAAGTGAGCCTCTGTATTGGTCTTGTTTAAGTTGCTGCTATTTAATTTCAGTCTCGGTTTTAATTTTCATTCTCTCTAAAATTCCACACCCCCAAAAGGCAGGGCCAGTGTGGGCAGGGCATGGCATAAGCATAACAATGCACAAGCACTATACATGTGCTTGACTGGAAATGCCAAGAGCTCTTTGTTGAAATCACAAGATGCCAAATAAGACATGTATATAATCTAAGATCATTATGAAATTAAGGAAGAAAATGTATAAACTCCCAAAGGTCAACTCCCCACTTTCATAGAATAAACAATTTAGGAAAGAGCATGTAAGGAATGTGGACCTCCTCTACGATGGATTAGAAATGGCAAGCATAGATTGCTCAAAATACGTTCATGATCATGAATTGAGACATATGCATATATATATATACACGGATATATCTGAATAAAATGTAGTCAATTCAGTTATGTTACAAGTGGGATGGTTGCTAATGCAAACTAGTGCAAGGATTTGTACCCAATAGAATTCATGGCTAGAATTACATTAGGCAATTGCAAGGGCCAAGCACTGAAGCACAAGCTCTTTAATAACTAAATTTCTCCATACTAGCAAAAAAAAAAAAATGAAGCTTACTATTGAGTTTTTGATTTTGTTGCTTGCAATATAACATCAAGACGCCAATAATTATGAGTGACAGATCAGTTCCAAGTTCCAACCACGTCTATGTGACAATTTGTGCAGATAAAATTTATAAAGTTCCTTCAATATAATTCCTTTACTAAACTACATTTTTCCAGGCTAGAAATGGTAAATTTCAAAACGCTTATTCTGAAGGACAGTTTACATTATTAATTTGCTCAAAAGAGACTAACATTTGGGTCTTAAACTGAAGAGACATTACAATGACATCGACCTAATAGGTGCAGAACAATAACAAGAGAAAAAAAAAATCAAAAGAATAAGAAATTACAGAGTTAGGGAAGGAAGAATTACCAGAAAGCTGTGAAATTAAAGAAATTGTTGGTGGTGGCCATAGAAGCAATTGACCCAACAGCAAAAATGCACTGTGAAATCCTCAAAACAAGCCCAGTCAAAGTCCCAGGTGTACCAGGAAAGTCCTTCATCTTTTACTCCAATGCCAAGCAAATTTCAGATTTAATAACGGGTCATAGAAAAAAACCCATCTTCCCAACTCATCCAAATGCAGCACAAAATCATCAAAAAGCAAATTAAAATAAAAAAGCAAGCCCTCTCCAATCCACTCTTCTTCTTTTTTTTCTACAACACACAACAACAGCTCAAAAAGAAGCCAAAAGATTGATACCCAGAAAACAAAAATTGTGAGTAATTGTTGTAAAGTCACATCTGGGTTAGATAACAACTAGCTAAAAAACAACAATGTAAAAGCAAAGCCCAAATGTGCGTGTCCGTGTGGGAGAGAGAGAGAGAGAGAGACATGAAAAGTAAGTAAGAGAGAGGAACAGTTAAAAAGAGAGCAATGTGGCTAATAATGCAAGTACCTCTCAAATCCAACAACAATACTCAAAAAGTCTCAAACATTACTATTATTTTTCCATTTTTCAGTTATTTCTATCAACTTCTAGACATTCATTTCCAGTTTTCAACCAACATGCGCAGTCAGCTGGCGTGGCAAACCTGACCGGCTCTACCCACCATAGGAAAGGTCGAATTCTACTGCACGCGCCTTTGAAGCGCGTGTGAAGGCACTCTCCTTAGGAAGGTATGAAGCTTTTTTTTTTTTGAGAAAGAGGAAGGTATGAAGCTGTTTGCTGTCTTCTGGGTATTTTCGGCTTTGCGCCGTGTTTCAAGGAGAGCGAGTGTATGGTTGGCGTGTGACTTTTGATCGACGAAAGAAACATGTTTTGCTCGGGCAAGCAATCGAAATCGATAACAATGATGTCAACTACAACATTTTTGCAAGGCTTCTTAAAGTTTTATACTAAATTATTAGTATATTTATTCATTATTTTATAAGAAATGGATATATTAAAGAAATAAATAACAAATTCCGAAGTTACTAAATTATTCATTATTTAAAAATATATTTATAATTTTTTAATCAGTTATTATCTTTTGTTTTGTTTTTTTTTTTTTTTTAATATAAGTTGTAAAAATGTGTTTGGTATTATTTAACTTTTTATACAAATTTATACTATTCATATATATTTTAATTTAATTATAACATCATGATGATTTAATCTACCATTATTGCTAGTCATTTTCTCTAATTACTACAAAGACTCTGAACACAACTCTAACTAAGGAAAAAAGAAGTCCAAGGAAAATTATTTTTCCTAATACCTTACCAAAAGAATTTCAATAAGCAGGAGGAACAATTCTAAACCTCAAACACACGTCAAAAAGATTAATTTTTCATCCAATTATCAAAAGCTACAACAAATTGGCACGTGTGAATTTGCTACAATAATCACATGATACATATGAAATTCAGCCCTTTTAGGCTTGATTGGCTTCCTTGTAGAATTAATCTAGAACAACTCTATGCAAGCCATGTGACACTTGCCCTATGTCATTTCCACGTCTCGTGCCATGTCATCATCATTATTCATGTTATACATTTTGTCTTCCTTTTCTTTCGTAAGCTCATTAAACTTAACCCAAATCATAAATTGAGTTTGAGGCTAGCTCGTATCAATATTGTTGAGCTCAACCTATAGGCGACTTAGACAATGGCATAAGGCCCCTAAATGGAAGAATTCTATTAACCAATACAATATAATTAAGGCTCTCTCTTCTAGCCCATAAATTTTAATCAATAAAAATTATCCTTACAAAATTATACAGAAGGTGAAAAGACCCATTTGCTCACAGCTTACCTTGCTGCTTTTCATCTTATTTTTTATAATTATTTTTTTATACTTTTCCTTCTATCTTGCTACTAATCAATGTCTGGTGTATTGACTGCTTTTCTTTCATTTTAATTTCACGTTGGATTTAAATTAATTTATTTTTTTTCTCTTTTTTGTTTTTTGTTTTTGTTTTTGTTTTTTTTTTCCTACTATTGCAAAGCTTTCTCCCTTGCCTTGCTATTGTTGGTTTGGTGTGAATAAAAGAGTTTAAGCTTATTTCTATCCAGGCCCTTTTGTCACCTAGTCAATACTTATCCTTTTGTCTATTAATTTATAACTTACCCACATATGATTTGGCTGATATTTAAGTTACCTACTTATAGTTCAAAAGTTGACACTTTATCCACCTAAGGTTTATTCTGTTAGTCTTCTGTTACTCACCTCTATACTTTCACAATTAAAAAAAAAAAAAAACACACACACACACACACACACAAATAATAATAATAATAATAAAAACATAAAAATCAAGATTTAAAAGCATATTTCTTAAGATGGTGAAGTTTTGGCTTAAGAATATTCTTCCTCTTCATAAGAACATTTTCAAACCTATCAATCCAAACAAAACTATCAAGGGCATAGCACTGGCGGCTCTACATAGAGTCCAGGGTGGTCACAAGACCACCCTGACCTGGAAAAAATTATTATTATTATGTACTAGTTTTAAAAATTTATGATTTTTTTATCCTTAAAAATTTGTTACCACAATAAATATTTTTTAGGCTCAACATAATTAAACTTTGGACAAAATTTGGTAACAAACTTGGTTGTAAACTAAGGCTACAACTCCATTCAATATTTTTTTATTAGATGTGAATTTTGACAAATCCACCATTATTTATGTAGGGACCGGGTTTTGAGCACTTCTACTGTTGAGAGAGTGGACTCAAGCCCAGTTAGCCCAGTACAATGAATTTGTAGAGAGTGGGTTCAAGAACTAGGCCCTAGCAAGCGGGCAACGTCCAGTGTAGTGTTCGCCGTCGTCGGAGGTGGGCGGACCAAGATTATCCTCCAGAGTTTGTCCTTGGCACTGGCCCGAGGAGCTTGATAGTAGTCTTTCTCCCAGGGAATCGTCTGGGGAACCCCCCCTTTCTGATCTGTTTCTTCCTCTTATATATAGTCCTTTCTTCACAACCTCTTTCTTCCACTTGTTGATCATCCACGCCTCTTCCTTCTGACCGCCCGTCCCATCAGCCACTTTATCAGACTCCTGTGAGTTGCAGCAACCAAGGCAGCCCTGTCCAGAGGTCACATCTCCATTAATACGGTCAGGGGGTTAGGTGAGTGCATTTAGGGCGGAGGTGACAGCTTATCTTGGACTTGTTCCTCCACCATGCTGCCATAGCTGATGTGTTGGTCTCGGTTGGCCGAGGACAGGGTCATCCTCGGTAGGATTCCTGGCCATTTAGACCTTCACACTTCTTCCTCGGACATTTCTTCCTCCTCGGCATAGGCCTTGGGCCGGATACAAGGTGGATCGAGGCTGCCAAATTCTCAGGCCCACAATAGCCCCTCAAAATCCTGCTGTCCGTGTCCTCGGACAGGGAGGAGGATTTTGATATCCTCGGGCATTCGTCATGGCTTGCCCAACCTTGGCCTACGTCAGTGCTGGAGTCTTTTCGCCTGCCCAATGCATGTTTCTGGCGCCTCGATATATGGTGCGCACCCGCATTAAATTCTGGCGGCTCCATACTCCCCACGTTAAACGGTGTGATGGTAATCACTCTGTGGGGATTTCCTGCCTTTATGGGCGGGAAACTCCACCTGGTTATCCTTAATTGAGGATATAAATACTTTGTTCGAACTGATTTGCCTCCTTATTTGTGCACTCAAGAACTTTGGCGCACATACTCAGAATCCGGTCAAATCTCCACACCAACCAGCGCTCCTTTCTAGCATAAAAAGCCTGTCCGAAGAGAATTTCCTCATTTCTGTAAGTCTTCTTCTCTCTGTAGCACAAATTTTTCTTTGATTCCTTTCTTTCCTTCGCTCTTTCTTGAGTCTTTTAGTCGTTGCTAGGGACGGGTAGATTTAAGAAGTTAGTTGAGTCTGAAGAGATGATGGAGAAGTTCATCGCTGATTACGGGATACCCAGCAATGTGGGCTTGAGGTATTGCGAGGAAGGGGATTGGTATATTAGGAGGAATGAGGGTGAAGTTGTGATTCCCATAATCGCCTTCTTAGAGGGAGGCATGAGAATCCCTATGGGGCCGGTGACGAGCGGCTACCTCAGGCATTTTCGGTTAACTCCCACCCAGTGCGCCGTCAATATGTTTAGGATACTAGGGTGTGTAGACGCCTTAAATGAGAAGATGGGGTTGAGGTTAACCCACCATGATGTAAATTGGTGTTATAACCTCCAACACCTGAAAGGTAAGACGTACTATATAAAGACGAGGGACGATAGGATTTGGCTTATCCAGTGCCTCCTCGATTCTAGTAAGGGGTTGAATCATGATTTTCTCATTGTGTCAGGGGAATGGCACGACGGTCTTCATTGCCCGACAGTAGAGGGAGAGCCAGGTAGGGTACTTGGAGTAGGAGAGGGTTTAGCCTCTTTTCTTTTTTCTTTGTTGTAAATCTGCTTTGATCGGTTGATGACAGGAGTTTGTTTTTCTTTCTACAGATCCGCACGCCTTCGCGCGGAATTTTAACCTGGTTAACAAGGAGGATTTGGAAGCCGTTCTCAAGGCGGAGATCTTTCTGAACAAGGCCGATAACCAAGTTTGAGCCGCCCACAAGATCCTAAGGTACGATCCGACCCAGAAGTCGTTTCCAGCCCCGAAGCACGTGATCAGGGCTCGTGATCCTCGGCTTAGGCAAATTACTTTGGTGGAGCACGGGTTTTCATTTTCTGAGGGATCTTCCATTCAGGAGGGCGTCCCGTTGGCAGGTTCCTCCTCGTCCCATCAAGCTGCGGGGGTCGAGGGAGAGAGTTTGGAAAAAGTGGGAGAAGTAGTCGATCTGGGTTCGTCCGAGGACGAATTTGGTGCATTTGACCAAGCCTATCAGTCCAAGGATCCCTCTGGTGACTTGGGGGACCCCCACTTGTCCGAAGCCGATCTTCAGCCTCCAAGGGTTGGTACTCAGGCCGAAATGGGTTCCAAGAGACAGCCCCAAACTAGCCTGCTTGACTTGCTTGAGGGCAAGCTCGGGAAGGGCGCGCCAAGGGAGTCACAACCCAAGGCTCCTTCATCCAGACCCAAGCTTCCTCCTCCCCCACCTAAGCCTTTGCCTGCATAGACCAGGTCGTCCTCCATTCTGCCAACCTCGGACCCTCGGCTCAAGTCCTCCGATTCGAAGATGAAGAGGTCTTCCAAGGGCAAAGACCCAGTGGACGGGGGCAGATCTCATTCTTCTCAAGAGGAAGATGAAGCCCATCGACCTTCCAAGCAGTTGAGAATTGGTGATCAGGGTAAAGGGAAAGAAGTCGTCCAGTAGTCTGAGCCCCAGGCCTGGTTGCCCGCTGCCATGCTGCACGGGAAACCTTTGATGGACGACGCCACTCTCAAGGATTTCCGAGGGGGCGAGGGGGCTCGCGTAGCCGATGCCCTGGAGAAGTCCCTCATTCTCCCCGTCGACATAGCTGAGCTGGGGGCCATGAGGAGGCAAGAAGTTGCTCGCAACCATAAGAGATACCTGGGCATTGTAAGACTTCTGATACTTGTTCTTTTGTTTGGATTTTATTGCTTAGTCCCCCACTTACGGTGTGTTTGTTTTGGTTGGCAGGCTATCCAGGCCACTTTTAGGCTGGACGAGGAGGCCGACAGCCAGAGTAAAGCTCTGGGTCAGGAGCACGACAAGTACTTGAATGTCACGAGTACCCTTAAGAGATCTGAGGCGGATCTCAAGAAGGCAATCAAGGGCTAGAGATAGCGCGGCATCTGACCTAGTCGGCGCTATGAGACAGGCCGAGGACCAGACGAAGCGCTTGCGGGATGTGGAGGGTCAGCTGCAGGCTGCCCAAGAGAATATCGCCGACCTGTAGCAGAAGTTGGTCGAGGCGGTGGGGGCGAGAGGCATTGCCGAGTATGCCAGGGACAATGCCGTGTTTGCGAGAACAGATGTTGAGTGCTCCCTAGAGCAAGCGTAGGAAGAGGCCTTTGCTGAGGGGGTGGCTAAGACTGAGGCTACCCTTAAGGCTCAAGTCCCTGAAGTATGCAGGCGCTTCTGCTCCGAGACTTGGAGTGAGGCCCTCAACTAAGTGGGGGTTGAGACCTCCTCTGACCTTAGGAGGGCCGAGAGAGTGTACTAACCCTCCGCAATTTGCGAGGTTGTCTCTGTCGCTACCGAGGCGGGCTCCGCCTCACAAGTGCTCGATGAAGGCTAGACCAACGCTGCCGAGGACTCAACTTCAGCTGACAAGCCTGTTAAGGAGACTGAGTGTTATGGAGCATTGGAGGGGGCAGGGACTAGCAGCCAAGAAGCGCCCCAGGATGTGGTGAAGCCTCCTGCTAGCTCCCAGGCCACATCTGTTGTCCCTCAGATCCCTCCTGCTGAGGAAGGGTCCTCCGAAGTAGCCCCTCCGAGCCAGGGTCCTGAGACACCAGACGAAACCCTCCAGCAGACTCCTTAGGACAAGCAGTCTACCGAGTTGGGGAAGTAGGCCATCTCGTCGGGCTATCCTGTTCTGATGGCTTGGGCCACTCTGACTTGTTTTATTTTTCATTTTATTTTGCTTCTTGTCTTGGTGACATTGTAACGAAACTGTGTATTTTCTTTTGTATAATATATTCAGTCGTTCGTTTTTAGTTCTTCGAATGATGCTTCCTTTTACTTGTCGTACTTTAATGCTTTGCTCAATACCTTGGTTCTATTTAACGCTTGTGCCTCTTGTAAGCAGCTAGTTTTTTATAGGTTTGAGTCTGAGGACCATGCAATACCTTGGTTCAACCTAGCCCCCAAGTTTTCCTTGAGGTTGTTAGCTTCCCCACAGGCTTGAGTCCGAGGATCATGCAAGGCCTTGGTTCAGCCTAACGCTTATATTCTTCTGTAAGTAGCTAGTTTCCCCATAGGTTTGAGTCTATGGACCATGCAAGACCTTGGTTCAGTCTAGTACCCAGGTACTCCTTACATAGTTTTCCCATAGGCTTGAGTCCGAGGACCATACAAGGCCTTGGTTCTGTCTAACGCTTATATTCTTCTGTAAGTAGCTAGTTTCCCCATAGGTTTGAGTCCGTGGACCATGCAAGACCTTGGTTCAGTCTAGTACCCAGGTACTCCTTGCAGTGGTTAGTTTTCCCATAGGCTTGAGTCCGAGGACCATGCAAGGCCTTGGTTCTGTCTAACGCTTATATTCTTCTATAAGTAGCTAGTTTCCCCATAGGTTTGAGTCTGTGGACCATGCAAGACCTTGGTTCAGTCTAGTACCCAGGTGTTCTTCTGTAAGTAACTAGTTTCGCCGAAGGTTTGAATCCGAGGACCATGCAAGACCTTGGTTCAGTCTAGTACCCAGGTGTTCTTCTGTAAGTAACTAGTTTCGCCGAAGGTTTGAGTCTGAGAACCAGAAAAGACCTTGGCTCAGTCTAGTACCCAGGTGTTCTTCTGTAAGTAACTAGTTTCGCCGAAGGTTTGAGTCTGAGAACCAGAAAAGACCTTGGCTCAGTCTAGTACCCAAGTGTTCCTCTGCTTGGAGTGAAGGGATTTTTCCTCAGCGTTGGGAGGTTTGCTTTTAGCGTGATGGCAGCCTCGGCCTTGCTTCACCGAAAATGGGCTATTCATCAGACTGGACCCTTGACCCCGCGCTGCCCTGGATAGGGGTGGCTTAGATTTCTATCCTTACGCGTGGCAGCAGCCCCTTCTTCGCTCCAATTTTTTGCCCTCTTGGATTACGAGGGGTCTCCTGACTGTTTGCGTTCCGCGCTTGACGCTTCAGTGTGCGAGGCGCGCCCTCATTAATATTCTCGTGGATTAATGCAGATCCAGCGGTTGTAGGCTTCTTTGGAATTCAGTCAAGATTAATGTCGTTGATAGTTCTTCTTTCAAATTCTGGGTGGACCAATTCCCACCAACCTTCGCCCTCTATATAAGGCTTTCTGGGAGAATAGTCCTTCCACACTTCACGAATCTTCCAGTCACACAGGAAACATGACTCTCCAACCCTCTAATCTCTTCCAATAACCTTGCCAGGATTGTGATCAGAGCTTGACGGAATGGGACGACTCTTGGTGAAGGCGGAGGCAAGCAAGCTAAGGGTCCTCCTCCCTCAGTTGAGAGCCGCTGCGGTTGTAGTCCGTGTCAGACTTCCAACGCAGCAAGGGTTGGGCGTCGTCCTGGTGGTTTCATGCCTGGCGGTTAGGAGGGGGGTCCATGAAGTACATAACGCCTTTCTCTGGTGCGCGTCCATGTCTGCCCTTCAAGCTGGTGGTGACTCGCTCCCAGCTTACCTGCCGAGGGAGGCTCGTAAGATTACGTCATGTTTGGTGCCCGAGTGTTGCCGCCTCCAATGTTCGATCAACGTGAGGCTGGGGAAGCATCAAGAGAACATCATGGGGCGGGGCCATCAGGTGCTTTTGCATCTGCTCCTCTCTTCTCGCTGGTACCATCCATACCAGCCTGGGGGTTGTTGGTAGCCTTGAAGCAAGCCTGCCTTTGCCCCTTTTCTTTTAGGGTTAGCTCTTGAACAAGTTCGTCTGGGCCTCTGTTTGTATAGTTAGCTTTAAAATAAGCCTGTCTGAGCCTCTGTTTGTATTATGTACTTATTTTTGTTTAATAAAATGCTGCACTGTTTATTCTCTTTTCCTTTTCTTTGAATCTTCTACTTTTCTGCAATGACTTTTTCTTGTGCAAACGCGTCGTTGTTAACCTTCCGCAAACTAGCCATCTAGGAATGACTGTCCGTTGCGCCTGCTAGTGCACAAGTTCTTCCCACAAACGGCGCCAATTGTAGGGACCGGGTTTGAGCACTTCTACTGTTGAGAGAGTGGACTCAAGCCCAGTTAGCCCAGTACAATGAATTTGTAGAGAGTGGGTTCAAGAACTAGGCCCTAGCAAGCGGGCAACGTCCAGTGTAGCGTTCGCCACCGTCGGAGGTGGGCGGACCAAGATTATCCTCCGTAGTCTGTCCTCGGCACCGGTCCGAGGAGCTTGATGGTAGTCTTTCTCCCAGGGAATCGTCCCCCCTTCTGATCTGTTTCCTCCTCTTATATGTAGCCCTTCCTTTTACAACATCTCTCTTACACTTGTTGATCATCCTCGCCTCCTCCTTCTGACCGCCCGTCCCATCAACTACTTTATTAGACTCCTGTGAGTTGCAGCAACCAAGGCAGCCCTGTCCAGAGGTCACATCTCCATTAATGCGGCCGGGGGGTTAGGTGAGCGCATTTAGTGTGGAGGTGACAGCTTATCCTGGACTTGTTCCTCCGCCATGCTGCTATGGCTGACGTGTCGGTCTCGGTTGGCCGAGGACAGGGTCGTCCTCGGCAAGGTTCCTGGCCATTTAGACCTTCACACTTCTTCCTCGGACATTTCTTCCTCCTCGGCATGGGCCTTGGGCCGGATACAAGGTGGACCGGGGCTGCCAATTTCTCAGGCCCCACAATTTACATTTTCTTCTTATATCCTCTATACTTGCAAAATTTCAAGAAGATCAAAGATCAATAGCTATGTCATCAATCAAATGTTTAAATTTTGAGTTTTTGTAGTCTAAAATTATACATAAAAAATAAGTTTATGGATTGAATAGTAAATAACATCCAATTAACATGAAATTTGACATGTGTTTTAAGAACATAGAAAGAACATGCAATTCAACGGTTAAATTTTCAAAATATGTAGCAATGTTAATTTTTTTAGTGAGAGTTGTAGCCTTGTGTTACAACTTAGTTTGTAGCCAAACTTTGTCCTTAAACTATAGTCTCCTTAACATATTAGGTTATTACCAGGAAAAAAAAAAGTCAATTTTATTTAACTAAAATGTTGAAAGAGATGTAGTTTGCAACATTGATGATAAGACTATCATGTAATGATTTTAAAATAAGAAAATTTGTAGAAGGAAATTGTAAGACTTTATGTGTTTGCATGTGTGTGTGTGTGTGTGTGTGTGTGTGTGTGAGCGACTGCGACCCCGTCCTGCCAATTTTTTTCTCAAACTGGGCCTAACGCGTGTGAATGTGTGGAATCATGATGCTCAAAATGTCGAATTCGAGGTAAAATGTACTCGCCCCTAGATTGAGGGTTTTACATGGAGTCACCACTTATTTAATTTAAATGGAAAAATAAGAAAACCTTCACTATAAAAATAAAAATAAAAATGATTATGTTGTATTAATATATATGACAATTTACATCAATTTTGTAATAAAAATTTACAATGCTTTTTTAGTCCTAGATACAATCTAAGAAAGTAAATTACATTACTTTGTTTCTTAGTTACATTCTAAAAAATGTAAAATTGCATATACAAGAGCCTAGTCTAGAACCCTTGATCTTGGTTTGAATGATAATTTACGTGATGAGAAGGGATTAAGCACTCATCTCGCCCGATAAAACCGGTCTCCTAGGTTAAGGTGGCCAATATCATGTCATGTCAAACAAATACAAACAATATATCATATAAACATGTTAATTTGCAAGAATTGTAACCAAATATGTGTTGGAGAATTTGACATAAAGAGAAACAAAAAGTGAAATTTGTTAGATAACAATTTAAATGTAAAGAAAGCATGAGAGTAATGGCATGTTCATCCAAGAAATTAATGTAAACAAGGAATTCCTAGCCTAGACATGTTCATATAAGCATGTGAAGGAAAACAAAATTGTCATGTTATTTGTCATCAACATAATTGCAAAAGAAAATTTATTTTTAGACCTACCAATCATCCAAGCAATCATGAGAAGAACAAAGAAAATCACCTAGATATGTTCATCCAAGTATTTAAGCGAAAACTATAATGTTAATTAGACCTGTTCGTCTAAGCATTCAAAAAAGAGAGAAATAACTACCTAGACATGTTCATCTAAGCATGTTATGAAAAGCAAATAATAACTTAGAAGTGTTCATCCAAGCATGTGAAGGAAATCAGAGAATTGTCATCCACACAATTGCAAAGAGAAAAACAAAACATTTAAGCATATTTGATCATCCAAGCAATTATGAAAAAAAAAAGTAAAGAAAAATCCCTTAGACATGTTCATCTAGAGAAAATCAAAATACTTAGATATGTTCGTTTAAGCATTTAAAAAAAAGAGTAAAACAATTACCTAAACATGTTCATCTAAGCATTCAAGAAAAGTTGTGCATTAGCCTAGAAGTGTTCATCTAAGCATTCAAGAGAAAGTTGTGCATTAGCCTACAAGTGTTCATCTTTTTTTTTGAGAAACACCTACAAGTGTTCATCTAAGCATGTAAAAGGAATATTAATGAGATATATAGGCATGTTCATCCAAGCATATCATGAAAGAAACAAATAATGACTTGGAAGCATTTATTCAAGCATGTGCAGAAACTTAAAGAACACAATTAACTACTTACCTGCATAGAGCATAAATTAAAGGGGGAAGTGATCATTTAAAGGATTAGGAAGAAAGTAAGGAAGTACTAAACTACAACCAAAGTAAGAACAATGGTTGCACAACAGCTTTTCTTTTCTGCTTTCTCACTAGCTCTCCAGAGGGAATTGAGTGCAGAAAATGGAAGAGGTCTTCTCTCTTTATAGGGGAAGGGATGGTTTAACTTTAAAGCTAAGCTATTAGCTTTCTTTTGAAACTAAGGGAGGAGATAAACCTGTTTAAATAAGCTGGAACAGATTTGAATTTTGAAAGGAAGTTGAAGATGATGCTGAACTTGTGTTATCTTCTACACCTATTTTGTATTTTGGCTTTAACTTTTTGCTCAAAATTCCAATTGATTCGAGATTGGTGTTTTTTGAAAGATCATTAAATTCTCTACAACTTTTCCATAAATATAGAAAACCAAATTTAAACGTTTTCTAGACTAAAAATGTGATTCAAGTTGCTGCTGAAAATAGTAACGTTTTTTGAGCATTTTTATGTTTTTTGAGCATTTTTCATAGAATGTATCTGTTTTTCTATCCAACTTATTTTTCAAAAGCTTTCTTCTGAAGCTAAGGAAGGAATAAGCCTATTAGATAAGCTTGAACAGATTTGATGTTGAACCCCACTTGAAATTTTGAAAGAAAATTGAAGATGATGCTGAATTTGTGTTATCTTATGCACCTGTTTCGTATTTTGGCTATAACTTTCTGCTCAAAATTCCAATTGATTCGGGATTTGTGTTTTTTTTAAAGGAAATTCAATTCGCTACAACTTTTCCAGAAATAGAGAAAATCAAATTTCAACGTTTTCCCGGCCAAAAATGCGATTCAAGTTGCTGCTGAGAATAATAACGTTTTTTTTAGCATTTTTCTGTTTTTTTTGGAATTTTTTCATGGATCATATCCTTTTCTCTCTCTGATTTTTTTTTTATTTTTTTATTTTTATAAATTTTAAAAAGCAGATAAGATGCCATAAAGGAAAACATTTTTTTTTTTAATTTCTTAAAAAAATGAAGTAAAATGAAATCCAATAAAAAATCACACTTAATTAATTTTAAATTAATTCTTTTGAGAACCAATCAAAATTAAGTGTTTAAAATAGGACGTGATCGGGCCCATCGTGTAGGTGAGCCATGATCATTGAAAATTGTTTTTATGATAACTTTTGATCAGGTGGTCTGATCAAACCTCATGACATATCATTATGATCGTTAGAGCATTAAGATTTGTTTTGTATTACAAATCTGAAGATCTACCTGTTAGTTAAATGCAAGTTATAAAATGGGGTGTCTACAGTGTGTGTGTGTTTTTGTCAATATATGAAGAAAAAAAAATTATTAGATTTTGTATAATTTAAGTTTCTTAATGTCCATCTTCAAAAAAATTTCTAGAGCTACCACTGGGGCATAGAAAAGATTGAGAAAGAAATTTGTGGTGTGTTTGATTTAAGGGTTTATGTTCAAAATTTATGGGTTTAATTTTTGGTTTATATTTAAAATTTCCGGGTTTAGTTTTTGGCCAACGCACTACCAAATCAAACACACATCACCTCAGGCAGATCAACCATAGAAACTCTAGATTTATAAGAAAACAAACCGTGAAACTTAAATATCTGGCATACTTAATGGTATTTCTCCCAAGGACATATATATGGAATCATCATCGGCAAGAGACCCCTGAAACAATCAGTAAAAGAATGTAAGTTGTTCATCAATATTATTAAGGCAGATGTGTAACTATACATTAAAATCAAACCACATAACCTAAACCCACCAAATGGGGACAGGTAAACCATGAAGCTATCTGGTTTGTATGCTACAAATAAATTTTACATGTATAACCAGTTATCAGCAATTAGTGGCAGTACCTCAAGGCCCGTATATGCAGTCTCAGTCCTGTAGATTTCAAAAACCTTAAATCAAACGCACCACAAATTTCTTTCTCAATCTTTTCTAATTTCTATCCCCTTGATAGTTTTGTTTGGATCGATAGGCTTGAGAATGTTCTTACGAAGAAGAAGAAGAATGTTCTTAAGCAGGGACGGAACTATCATTGGACTAGGGGGGCAATGGCCCCCCAATTTTTTTTTAAAAAAATATTATTATATATATGTGTACTAATTTTAGCAATTTTGTTATATAAAATTACATTTTGTTT
Organism: Quercus aquifolioides; assembly: GCA_019022515.1. Classification (NCBI taxonomy): domain Eukaryota; kingdom Viridiplantae; phylum Streptophyta; class Magnoliopsida; order Fagales; family Fagaceae; genus Quercus; species Quercus aquifolioides. The sequence continues at coordinate 17,787,209 of CM032334.1, read as the reverse complement.
CTCTTAAACAATATCATTGATTCTTTTAAGTGTAATGCAATATGCACAAACTTTTTTACAATATCTTTACAAACTGTTTTGATAACAAATTCTTATTGGTTTGCATAATGGGCCCACCACTCACATCATTTTTTTACTTATTAGTGACCATACAAAAAATTTATAGATCTAAAATCTAAAACAAAATATACAAGCCCAAAAAAAATAGCTTAACAACAAAAATTACCAATAGTAAAACTAAAAAAATTAAGCTCAATTAACCAATATTACCCAAAATAAACAACCATGCCCTTTAAAAAAATTCTAAACAAAAATAATTTTATTCTTACCCGCAAAAAAAAAAATAAAAAATAAAAAATCTCAGCAGCTAAGTAGTAGCAAAGTCAGAGATTGAAACCGTTGCACATAGCCAACAGTAAAGCCGCCCCCCCTAACTCAAAGTTCTAGCTTCGTCCCTGTTCTTAAGCCAAAGCTTCACAATCTTAAGAAATATGCTTTTAGATCTTGATTTTTATGTTTTTATTATGTTTTTTTGTGTGTTTTTAATGGTGAAAGTACAAAGGTGGGTAACAAAAGCTTAACGGAGTAAACTTCAAATGGGCAAAGTACCAACTTTTAAACTACAGGTATGCAACTTAAATTTCGGTCAAACCACAAGTAGGTAAATTGTAATTTGCTCTAATTTTTTTATTGCCTATAACTTTTCACCCCTTTACACGTTATGTATTGTACATAAGCTAAAAACATAGGTTTTTTTTTTTTTTTCTTCTTCTCCCTTTTACATGTTATGTATTGTATAAAAACTAATTTAGTTTTTTATTTAAACTATTAACTTTCTAAGCATGGGTATCAGTTCACCAAAAATTTTCTCTCTATTTTACATAAGAACCTATATTTCCTATTTTAGCTAACTGCTTTTCATTTTCACCAACAGATTCCCTATTTTGAACCTTATTTCATTTAAATGTTTCTTCATTCTTCTTTTTTTTCTCCCACTTTCTTTGCCACGGTTACTGAAAAGTAGAATTTTGGGCGATTTTTGGTTTTAGTTACCTATATTAACCCCTTACCCCTTTTTAGATAACTTGCTATCAATACTCTTCTCCCTTTAGACATTATATACAAATATCTACTCCAAATGAGATTTTTCTTGTAGGCTGAGTAAGAGCGCTTGCAGCAGTGGAGCTAAATAATTATATAGCTATTTTAGTTCCACCAAAACACAAAAAACCACCATCCAGCACTGGAGTTATAGCTATTTTTTTTAGCTTCATTGCTACAGTGCACATCTATAAATAGATGTGCATTGTAGCTAAGAGCTAAAAAAAAAAAAAAAAAAAAATTATTCCAGTCGGGGATTAAAATAATACAACTTGTTTCTTCTTTTTTCATTCTTTTATCACACTGTGCCTCTCTCTCTCATTCACTCTCATCTCATCTGAAGCTCATCTCTCTCAACTCCGGTCTCTCAAGCTCACTCTGTTTACCGCCGTCGGCCCGACTCATTGTCAACGTCACCGCCACTGACGCTCGACGTCACCGACCCACCAGCCGTCCCAAGCTGTCGATCAGCCTCAAACCCACGCCGCTATCCACCTCAGACGCTAACCGCCGATTCGCCATCCGCCTCAGACCCACGGGTAGAGTGATGAGATCGAAGCTGAGAGAGAGATGTAGCGTAATCGGAAACCAAAGCATCGGCGAGGATGTTGACAGCGTGGGCAGCATCGATGCGTGGGCTTGTCTCCGATTTGTGCTGGGTTTGTCACAACAAAATATTATTTACTTAATATTTAAATATAGGAAATACTCTACTTAAAGTTTTCGCCTTAAGAGTACTCACATCAGTGAGTCTAAAATAGAAAAAGTTGTCATATATACACAATCTGGCCCAAAAAGTACCCACATAAGTGGGTGTAAAGATGTGCATATATACAATCTTGCTACAGTAACTGTGCATATATTCACAGTTACTGTTCATTTACAAATAATTTTTTAATTCTTTTTTCTCTCACTTCATTACAAGCCCATTCTACTCACCTTCTTCCTTAATTTTCTCTTCCCCTTGTCTTCCTCTTCCCCTTTGTCTTCTTCCTCTCTTCGTACAAAATTGTCTCCCCAACCCAACAACAAAATCACCGCTTGCCCCAGCCTCTATCATCGGTCAAGGAAGTATCACCCAAATACAAAATCCCCAAAACTAAAATTAACAATGACCCATTATAGAACCAAGCAAAACCAGATGAAATCAAAACCCGAAATTAACCAAAACCTAGATGAAATCAAATAAGGACCACATGGTGTGATATCAAGTGGGAAGGGATCAGAGTTGCTGGTAATGGGTTGCTGCAACTGGGGTTTACTTGGTGGTGGTGTGATACTGGTGGTTGTAAAGGTGTGTCAAGTTTGAGATGTTGTTGTCTTTCTTGTAAACTTGTGTTTGATTTGGTTGGATTTGTGGTTTTGATTTGGGTATGATTTGTGTTATTTTGCTGGGTAGTTTATAGAAGAAGAAGATGATGATGATGACGTGGTTTTGGCTAGGGATAAGAGTAAAAGAAGAAGAAACAACGGTGGCAGCTATTGTCAGTGTCACCAAAGTTGTGTGTGTAGGGGGTTTAGGATGAGAGAGGGGCAGAGATTTGAGAAAGTGAGAATCGTGTGTATTGAGATGAGGGAGATAATAATAATAATAATAATAATAATAATAATAATAATTGTAAGGACGCTGTACGGCCCCCGCACCAGGGCTCATATTGGGCTTCAGACCCTGGCCTGGGTGTATGGCCCATAAGGCCAGTCTCCCTCTACCTGGCGGCCCACCCCCGGGCCACGCGTGCTGCAGGCCCAAGCTTTGCCTCTTCATCGTTTCTCGGCAACACCTTCCCGAGCAGTGATAAATATTCGACTTTCGGGACGCCCCGCCCTGTACCTACCCGGCCGTGCCTCGGAGAGGCACCGCTGCCGAGAACTATCGTGGAGGTGGGAACCAAGTTCCAACGCCATCCCCACCGCTTCCCACTCCCACCTAACCACCCACTTACGATCGATAATACTGGACCGCCGGTTGCACTTACTGGCGAGTAATTATGACCTCTCCACCAAACTATGGACTATAAATACAAGAAGTTCTGAGAAGACAAGGGTTGGAGAATTGACTGTAAGAAGAGTGTAAACAGAGAGGGAGCATAGTGAGAAGGTGGTTCAGACCCCCGAGGAGAGAAAAGTGATCCCATTGAGTCTTGGCGTTAAGAACGACCCAGTGTAGGAAATCCAAACCCACTATACAAGTAAGTTGTGAGCCCAAGTGAGGTCCAGCCCAACGGGTTTCAGTTCTGGGTGCGCACAATTGGCGCCGTCTGTGAGAAATCCTACTAAGCAGTGGTTCCGCCGAGACTCGTGTACAGGAAGATGTCTGGAGGTAACGCCGAGAGTGGCTCGGCAGGGTCTTCCCGAGGCTCCACCTGGCGGGAACAAAGGCAGAAGAGACGCGAGGATCCGGCTTACGAGCAACTGGAAGAGCGGTCCGGCCTTGGAGAAGGGTCGTATCAAACGGGGAGAACGGTATCCCATGCTTCCCGGCACAGGCAGCCCGACGTCAGGGATGAAGAGCTTGAGCGGCTGCGAGGGTTAGTACAAGACCTGGAGTTGGAAGCACGAAACGAGCGCCGCCGAGCCGGTCAAGACGACCAAGGGAGAAGGCCTGACGCCGAGGAAGAGAGATGCGGGATGGGATCGAATCAATCAGGATCCCGCCACCACAGGGAGCGTTCGCACTCGAGGGACTCCCGTCACCGCCGAGACCGCTCCCATTCAGCGGAATCTCGCCGACGGCGAAATCGCTCTCGGTCGCGGGAATACGGGAATCGGGGCTCGGATTCTCCAGAGGGACGGCCAAGGAATGCGGCCATGGATGCTATGAGCCGTGCACTGCGCAGGGCAGCTCGGTCCCCATTCTCAGCGGATATTGAGCGAGCACCGATGCCGGACAGATTTTCGCACCCGCCGTTCAATTCGTATGGTGGGAAAACGGACCTCATGGAGCATGTCAGCCACTATATCCAGATGATGTCTCTACATACTCGCAATGACGCTCTGATGTGCAAGGTTTTTCCCTCCAGCCTTGGTCCCACGGCTTTGAGGTGGTTTAACGGGTTGCGCAAGGGCTCCATTCATAGTTTCGCCGAGCTACTACAAGAGTTCGGTTCCCGTTTCGTGACGTGCAGTCAGGAACAGCAACTGGTGGACGCGCTGCTGTCTATGAAGATGAGGGCAGGGGAAACCCTCCGTGATTATGCTAGCCGATACTGGGAGCTCTACAACGAGATTGGCGGAGGGAACGAGAAGATTGCAGCGAGCACTTTCAGAATGGGATTGCCTGAGGAGTCGGGGTTGAGGGAATCATTAACTAAGAAACCTCCCGAGGATATGAGGCAGCTGATGAGGCGCATTGAGGAGTACAAGTGGCTGGAAGATGATAGAATACAAAGCAAAGGCAAGGCACAGGTGACAGATCGTCCTCGGCAGAGCGGTTTTCAACAGAGGGCATGGGGAAATTTGAGGATTCAAGAGCCAGTAGCACCAGTAGGGGAGGTGAACGTGACGTTCAAGGAGCCCGTGCATAAAATTGTGGATAAGATTAAGCACGAGCCGTACTTCAGATGGCCGAACCGGATGGCTGGCGACCCCTCTAGAAGGAATCAGAACCTATACTGCACCTACCACAAAGACTGGGGACATACTACCGAGCAATGCCGAGTATTGAGGGACCATCTCGGGCAGTTGGCTAAGGCAGGGCACCTCAAGGAATTTGTGACAGATGTCGGGGATCGGGGAACAGGGCATGGCGCTCCACACAGAGGGAATCCCCTTCCGCCCCCTCTTGGGGTAATTGATGTTATTCACGTCGCCCCGAGGGGCATTTCAACGGCAAAGGGGAAGGAGGTGTTGACAGTAATATCTGTGGAGGGAGGTACGGGTGTACTGCCTCCCGCGAAGAAGATCAGACCTACCCGAGAGTCGATCGCTTTCGATGACAGTGATTTGGAAGGAACCATTCAGCCACACGACGACGCATTGATAGTCATGGCAAGGATTGGCGGCTTCGTTGTGAAGAGAATAATGATAGACCAGGGAAGCGGGGCGGATGTTATGTACCCGGACCTATTCAGGGGGCTCGAGTTGAGGAATGAGGATCTGTCGAAGTACAGCACTCCCCTGGTTGGGTTCGACGGGAAAATGGTGGCTCCCGAGGGGCAAATCTCTCTGCCCGTGAACATGGGGGGCAAGGAGGTAATGGTAAGCTTCATCATAGTTGCCTCATACTCCCCCTACACGGCGATTCTAGGGAGACCATGGATACATGCAATGGGGGTTGTCCCGTCCACTCTGCATATGAAGGTCAAGTTTCATACCGATTATGGTGTCACGGTGATACAAGGAAGTCAGCGGGCGGCTAGGCAATGTTTGATCGCCATGGTTGATTGGAAGAAGGAGCAGACCGACCAGAAGGATCAGGCCGACCCCAAATGTTCGTCATCGGGGACGCCTTTATAGCAATTACAGATCCCGCCAGAGGAGAAAGGGGTCGCGCGCGCCGAGAATATGCTCAAGGTAAAGGTGTTGCCGGATATAGACAAGTACTTCCAAATAGGGGAGAGCATGGAGGACCGGGAAAAAGTAGAGATGTTGCTACTCCTAATACGGAATGTGGACGTATTTGCATGGAGTCCATACGAGGTGCCCGGAGTGGATCCTGAATTCATCGTGCATAGACTTGGAGTTGACCCCTCATTCACCCCTAAAAAGCAGAGGCCGAGGAGATCAGCCTGGGAGCACTCCGAGGCAGTAAAAATGGAAGTTCAAAGATTGAAGGAGGCTGGGGTGATTCGGGAAATCTTCTTCCCGAATTGGTTAGCGAACACCGTGGTAGTGAAGAAGAAGAACGGCAAGTGGAGGGTTTGCGTCGATTTCACCGATCTGAACAGAGCCTGCCCGAAAGACCCTTTTCCCGTGCCAAAGATTGATCAGCTGGTGGACGCCACGTGTGGGCACCCGAGGATGAGCTTTCTGGACGCTTTCCAAGGGTATCACCAAATCGCCCTGGCGCCTGAGGATCAAGAAAAAACGGCGTTCATCTCCCCGGAGGCCAATTATCACTACACGAGGATGCCCTTCGGACTGAAGAACGCCGGGGCCACCTACCAACGAATGATAACAAGAATGTTCCGAGACAAGATAGGGTGCACGGTCGAGGTGTACATCGACGACATGGTGGTGAAGAGCAAACAGGAAGCCCTGCATATGGGGGACCTCCAGGCAGTTTTCGAGGTTCTCCGACGGCACAAGTTGCGCCTTAATGCGGAGAAGTGCGCATTTGGCGTTGGGGCCGGGAAGTTCCTGGGGTACCTGATCAGTATGCGGGGAATTGAGGTCAACCCCGACCAGATAGAGGCTGTGAGAAGACTGAAGCCACCGAGCAACCCGAAGGAAGTGCAAATACTAACCGGGATGCTAGCAGCCTTTAACCAGTTCATCTCAAAATTCGCAGATCGCTGCAGACCATTCTACCAACTGCTGAAGAAATGGATTGGATTTCGGTGGAGCGAGGAGTGTGAAGAAGCCTTCGTGGATCTGAAGAATTATTTGGCGCGGGCACCCATGCTTACGGCACCGGAGCCAGGTGAGGATTTATTCATGTATCTGGCGGTATCTGAGCATGCCGTGAGTGCTGTGCTACTGAGGGACAAAGGAATCCAGCAACCCGTGTACTACATCAGCAAAACTCTTGTCGACGCCGAGACGAGATACCTGCCCTTGGAGAATCTCGTATTGGCCCTGATACACGCCACCAGGAAGTTGCCGCACTATTTTCAAGCTCACACTGTATACGTCCTGACCGAGTACCCATTACAGTCGTTATTAAAGAGGTCGGATTTTACGGGCCGTGTAGCCAAATGGGGGACTCGACTCGGTTCCTTCGACATACGATACAGACCTCGAAGCTCGGTGAAGGGCCAGGTCCTTGCGGATTTTATTGCTGAGTTTTCACCCAGAGAGAAGGGGGAGATGGTTTGCCGACTGGAGGCTTGCCCGTGGAAGGTATTCGTAGACGGCGCGTCGAGCTCCACGGGTGCCGGTTCAGGAGTTGTTATAATCGCCCCAGAAGGAATACGATTAGAGCACTCATTTAGATTGGGTTTCAGGGCGTCCAACAACGAGGCAGAATACGAGGCTTTTCTGGTCAGGCTGAGGACAGCTTTGAGCCTGGGGGCTCGGGAGATTGAGCTATATTCGGACTCGTGTCTGGTGGTTAATCAGGTGCAGGGCAGTTTTGAAGCCCGAGATCCCCGGATGAAAGCGTACCTAGAACAGGCGAGGCTAGTTATGGCCGGTTTCAACACGGTAAAGGTTTTCCACATAGCCCGAACGCAGAACAGACATGCTGACTCCCTCGCCACGCTGGCATCGTCAGTGACTGAAGAGATACCGCGGCAAATCAAAGTCAAGCTTATTTCAGAGCCGAGCGTCAGGGTGATGAGCGATTCGGGAACTATAGGGATCAATGTCACGGCCATCGCAGCCCCTACCCCGAGCTGGATGGACCCCATTATCGACTTTCTGGCTGACGACCGCCTACCGAGTGACGAGAAGGAAGGCATCAGGATCCGTAGGATGGCTCCTCGGTATTGGTTAGCCGAAGATCGAACTTTGTATCGAAGGTCCTTCGGGGGGCCGTACCTCTTGTGCTTACGCCCGGAGAAGGTGGGCAAGCTCTTGGCCGAGCTCCACTCTGGGGTGTGCGGCGGCCATGTCGGGGGACGTTCATTGGCGCACCGAGCGATGACTCAAGGGTTTTGGTGGCCTCAGATGCAGAAAGACGCCGCCGAATATGTGCTTAAGTGTGAACAGTGTCAGAAGCACGCCCCTCTGATCCATCAGCCCGCGGGCCACCTGAACCCGATCAGCAGTCCTTGGCCTTTCGTACAATGGGGGATGGACATCATCGGCCCATTCCCTCGGGCCACAGGTGGCCGAAAGTTCGTTCTGGTAGCCGTCGACTATTTTACCAAGTGGGCAGAGGCGGAAGCTTTGGCCAACATACGAGATGTGGAGGTAAAGAAGTTTGTATGGAAGAATATTATCACCAAGTTCGGGGTGCCGAACACTATCATATCAGACAACGGGCTACAGTTTGACAGCCGGGCGTTTCGAGAATTCTGCGGTGGTTTCGGTATCAAAAACAGGTACTCAACTCCCGCTTATCCACAGGGCAAAGGTCAGGCCGAGGCCGTGAATAAGGTGATCGTGAATGGGCTGAAGAAGAGGTTGAAGGGTGCGAAGGGAAACTAGGCTGAGGAACTTCCCAAAGTCTTGTGGGCATACCGTACCACTCCTAGACGGTCCACCAGGGAGACCCCTTTCTCTCTCACGTACGGAGCAGAAGCCATGATCCCTACCGAGGTGAATCTATGCAGTGCGCGAGTAGCTCGGTTCGATCAAGCCGAAAATGACGAAGTGATGGTAGAATATTTGGACAAGATGGAAGAATGCTGCGAAATGGCGACAATACGGCTTGCGGAATATCAGCAGAAGCTCGCCCAGAGATACAACCGAGGCGCAAGAACGAGGGAGTTTATCGCCGGAGATTTGGTTCTCAGAAGAGCCGTGGGCAACATGCGGGACACTAGTGCCGGAAAATTGGCACAGACTTGGGAGGGACCCTACAGGGTCACTGCAGTGGCACCGGGGCTTACTTCTTGGAAGACCTAGACGAGAGACAGCTGCCCCGACCGTGGAACGTCCATAATCTGAAGAAGTACTATCATTGATGGGCGATACGCCGAGCATAAAGTTAACCGCAACCTATTGTATATGTTTTGTTAGTTATACTAATGATGTTTCTCATGCAGATCCAGACCATTCTAACCCCAATCCTCGGTTCGATCCCAATCACCGAGCATGGTTCACTCTTAGTCATTTCATTCTAGGACAGAAACCTGACCCTCGGTTCGATCCCTATCACCGAGCAGGTGGAAACCTTAAGGGTTCAAGGACAGAAGCCTGACCCTCGGTTCGATCCCTATCACCGAGCAGGTGGAAACCTGAACGATTCACTCTAAGGACAGAAGCCTGACCCTCGGTTCGATCCTATCGCCGAGCAGGTGGAAACCTGAACGATTCACTCTAAGGACAGAAGCCTGACCCTCGGTTCGACCCCTATCACCGAGCAGGTGGAAACCTTAAGGATTCAAGGACAGAAGCCTGACCCTCGGTTCAATCCCTATCACCGAACAGGTGGAAACCTGAACGATTCACTCTAAGGACAGAAGCTTGACCCTCGGTTCGATCCTTATCACCGAGCAGGTGGAAACCTGGACGATTCACTCTAAGGACAGAAGCCTGACCCTCGGTTCGATCCTATCGCCGAGAAGGTGGAAACCTTAAGGGTTCGAGGACAGAAGCCTGACCCTCGGTTCGATCCCTATCATCGAGCAGGTGGAAACCTGAACGATTCACTCTAAGGACAGAAGCCTGACCCTCGGTTCGATCCTATCACCAAGCAGATGGAAACCTGAACGACTCACTCTAAGGACAGAAGCCTGACCCTTGGTTCGATCCCTATCACTGAACAGGTGGAAACCTTAAGGGTTCGAGGACGGAAACTTGACCCTCGGTTCGATCCTATCACCGAGCAGGTGAAAACCTTAGTCATTTCAATCTAAGACAGAAGCCTGGTCCTCGGGTCGATCCATCTCGCCGAACAGGTGGAGACCTTACCCATCCTTAGGATGAAAGCTTGTTCATCAGTTCGGTCCCGTCGCCGAGCATGTGTAAACCTTACCATAGCTGGACACATCACAATAAAGAGGCAACCAACGAGAATTCATTACTCGGATAATGCGAAAACACAACACGATAAAGCATTCATATTAAGACATAAAACTCAAACAAACGTTTTGTTGCCAAAACCCGGCAACTCAAAATAGAAAAAAAGTACAATATAAATAAATTATCCCGTCACCACAAACCCGATGACATAGGCAATTCCGTTCATTTAAATTCTCAAAAGGGAGGAAAAATAAAGCAGGGCTGACTTTCAAATTTAGATATCCGCCGCATGAGCGGAGGATGCGTCCTCTTGAGAGCGTTGGTCGGCGTAAGGAGTTGGCGGCTGAACGTCCTCCCCGGTTCGGTCCCCAACATGGGGGTGGCTGGTCCCCTCCATATCGGTCGTCACCGCGTGAGAGTCAATGGCGTTCACCAGTTCCCTCATGCTGGAGGTCTCTTCTTCGTCAATAACAAGGGGCGCAGGCTTCTCGGTGTTGGGGATACTCGGAAAAGGGATCTTGCTGCGATCCCTTAACGGAGAATCCTCGGGAATCCCCAAGGCTTGAAGAGCGGCAAACCAACCCTCCTCATATCCGAGCCTGTGGGCCTGGCGAATGACCGACTCCGCCGAATTCTCGGCATCTGCGAACCCCTCGTTATACCACTTGTTTTCACAAGCCTCCAGCGCCGCCTTCGAATCAGCCAATTGTCCTTCCAGCATGGTGTTCATGCTCTGAGCCTCTGCCAATTTAAGCTCGGTGCCGCCCAGTTGCAGTTCCAGCTCCTCGGACTTCGTTTCGGCAAGAGCCTAGGCCTTCACGGCCGTAGCAATTTTATTCTCTGCCTTCTCGGCAATTTTCGACTTCTCCCTCACCGTGGCCTCGGCGACGTCCCTCAGGGCCTTCTCCCGCTCAACATCCTCGGCTAAATCCTTCATCCTGCCGTCCACAATGTATGACATTTGTGCGGTCTGACCACACAAAATTGAATTTATAAGGCAAAATGGAAAGTACACGTACATGAGCAAATGGGAAACTGAGAATAGGAAAGAAAAACGAAACAGTTACCGCTATGGTGTGCCACTGCATACGCCTTCCCAAAGACTCATCAGTCCCTTGCGTGAAAGCGTGCAAGTCCTCGGGCAAGAGGATGCCGCGCGCCAGACTTTGCGCCACATGGCCCCCATAACCTTTGTCCCACACTCGGGCATTGGCCGTCGATGGAAGAGGCTCGCCGTCAAGTTGGAAGGAGGGTCGCCATGCTGCCGGAGCCCGGGAAGTAGACGCTAGGTTTATCCCGGTTTGTGCTACCGGTTCCCGGATGACAATACCCGCCGAGGGCCGGAGGGGCACGTTGCCTGAGCCCGTCTGAGTCTGATCGGTTGTGCGCGGCCTTTTTCGAACTCGGGTTGATGGGACAGCGGGAGGCGAAGCGTCTTGGCCAAGGGTTTGTTGCCGCTGCGCAACAGGCTGGGCACTCGGGACAAAGCGGTCGATCGTCATCTTCCTCCTAGCCACCATGGCGTTGCCTTGACCGGATCCTGTTTCAGAAGAGTCAGTTGGTTCCGCGGCTGCACCCTCCTCTTCCCGAACAGGAGCCTCGGGCTCTACAGTTTTCTCAGGCTGAGCAGGAACTTCTTGCTGGATTCGCTCGTGAGCACGTCTCTTACGCTCGGCAGATACGCGCTCGGCTGATTCGTCACGAATAGGCTGTCGCTCGTCTAAACAAATGAACCGGGGGCCGAGATCACGTGCCTCGCCAGCAGTTAGCTTTGGTGGGAAGAAGTTTGCGTGCCGGACGTCGATATATGAGAGGAGAGGGCTGTCAACTAGCAAAGCTTAGCTGAATGCCTGCCAAGTTGAGTAGACGGGATTGACACCGAGGATGAGGTGGGACGCTCGGAGTTGTCCGTCCGAGTGTACGAAGATTTTCGACCTGAGCACGAAATTCAGGTCTCGAACATGTACCACTCTGAGGTCCGACTTGAATCTTTTGCTCTCTGTACAGAGGAAATAAGGGTTAATGATTACATAACCGGACCAAAATCAAAAGAGACCAAAGTAAATAAAGGTTAGTCACCGACCAACGTCGCGCGGCGAAAATGCACAGGGGATCTCCTCGGCAAACCAATTGCCGCTCACCCGAACGAAATCTTTAGCCGAATTTCGGTTTGAATCTGGTAGGCATGAAATAAGCCGTACCCTTACATCCCTAGTCTTTATATAATAGTCCGACTCAATATTGCCGCACAGACTATACATCTGATTAATGTCATAGTGATTTAGTTGCAACCCGTACAACTGGTTTAACCTACCCACGCAACTCACTACTCGGTAAAAGTTGGGAGGGAGTTGGTCGGGACAAAGGTCGTAAAATCTAAGGGTACTAAGAATTAGAGGGTCAACCGGGAACCTAAGCCCACCCTCTAGAATGGCCATCAAGGGAAAGAACACCGTGTTTTCACCACGACGCCTCTGGATGTCAATATCGCCCATATTGCAGTAGGCAATGTCTACGTCACTAGGAACATTATAGGCTTCCCTAAATCTAGCCAAAGCATGTTCGGAAGAAAGGAGGTAAGAGTAACTCATTTTTCGAGCGAGTGTTCTTAAAAAGGAAAGCAATGCTATGATTATCAAAGAACTGAATGAAATGGCCAAACAAAAAAAGGAAGAAGAGGGAAAGGAACTTACTGTGGGCTCTAAGGAGGAAGTGTGTTCGGGGCCAGAAGATGAACCACGAAGGAGGGATGCTCGGCAGAGTAAGATATTGAAAAGTGAGGAACGCAAAAGTGAGGGTAAGTGACAGGAACGACTATTTATAGGCGTGGGGAGTAAAACGAGAAGCATTAAATAACCCACTGGCGGGAAACCACGCGGACCGCCGTTTCAACTGCCACACGCGTGACGCATCGGTTCACGAACTGTCAGACAGTGATGACGGACAGGCCGTCAATCAATTCCAAACGCGTCTTTTGAGACACGCATTAATGCGCCCGTCAACGGCCGGGCACTGACCCTTCGACTTCCCAGACGGGTATTTACCCCTTGTGATCCTTGATTCACCCCCGGGAATGGGGAGCGAATCAAGGGGGGGCTATTGTACGGCCCCCGCACCAGGGCCCATATTGGGCCTTGGACCCTGGCCTGGGTGTATGGCCCATAAGGCCAGTCTCCCTCTACCTGGCGGCCCACCCCCGGGCCACGCGTGCTGCAGGCCCAAGCTTTGCCTCTTCATCGTTTCTCGGCAACACCTTCCCGAGCAGTGATAAATATTCGACTGTCGGGACGCCCCACCCTGTACCTACTCGGCCGTGCCTCGGAGAGGCGCCGCTGCCGAGAACTATCGTGGAGGTGGGAACCAAGTTCCAACGCCATCCCCACCGCTTCCCACTCCCACCTAACCACCCACTTACGATCGATAATACTGGACCGCCGGTTGCACTTACTGGCGAGTAATTATGACCTCTCCACTAAACTATGGACTATAAATACAAGAAGTTTTGAGAAGACAGGGGTTGGAGAATTGACTGTAAGAAGAGTGTAAACAGAGAGGGAGCAGAGTGAGAAGGTGGTTCAGACCCCCGAGGAGAGAAAAGTGATCCCATTGAGTCTTAGCGTTAAGAACGACCCAGTGTAGGAAATCCAAGCCCACTATACAAGTAAGTTGTGAGCCCAAGTGAGGCCCAGTCCAACGGGTTTCAGTTCTGGGTGCGCACAGACGCAATTCGGGTACCTGGCCCAAATGATAATAGAACTTAGGCCCAAAAAGCCCAATACAATGAATTTGTAGAGAGTGGGTTGGAAGACTGGGTTTTAATGAATTAGTCAACAAAATAAGTGGACTCAGATGACAAGAAAATGTAGATAGACTAGTTTAATCTAAAGAAAACTGTCATTGGCACAGTCCAAGGAGATCAGTTCTGATATATTAATTCTCAAATTTGATTACAAGTTCAGTTCTTGATTGCTACAGTATTTCTCTTTCTATTTCTCGATCCCCCTTTCCTCAAGGGTCTCTTACATTATATATCTCCCTTTGAATGATCTTGGCCCTTCACTTGTCGATCATCCAAGCCACTGCTTGAGTGCTTGTCCCATCAAACACCCTTACAGGCCCTCTGTGAGTTGGGGCGACCAAGGCAGCACTGTTCAGGAGTCTTTTCCTCATAAATGCGGCTAGAGAGTTAGCTACAGAGCATTCAATACGTTAGTAGCAGCTTTTACTTAGATATTTATTGGCTCCCATTTGTCCTGTACGTTTGTAGTACATATCCTTATCAATAGAACTTCCTGGAATGTCATTTTGGACGACAGAACACACTTTCTGACCCCTTCTTTGTTTAGTTGAGGAGATATTCCTCCTCGCCCTACCTCTCCCAGCCTCTACAGTCATAGCTTGCTCGTGATGTTCAAAGTCTTACTTCTTCCTCACTATTGATCAATTCTCGGACCATTGTACCTCTTCGGACAAGGCCTAAGGCCCAATATATATTTGGGCTTGCATACCCACAATAATAATAATAATAATCTGGGGATAGGTATATCATGTAGCATGTGTATGCATCTAGTCTCTTACAACATGAGTCCCACACTCTAGTCCTACACGCTGCTAGTATGTGAATCTCATGTGCTATGAGAGGCTAGATATATACACGTGTTGCATGATATACATTTTCTTGGTGTGGAGTTGATGAGTGGAATAGAGAATAAAATTGAGAGTTTGTTTGAAATTGATTATAAATTTAGTTAGCTAAAAATTTGGGAGAAATTTTTGGTATGCTGTAGGAGATACTCATTATGGGCAAAAATATGCCTAAGGAACCATTCTATGGGATATGTTAACGGGCTCACAAAAAAAAATAACAACAAAACAAAACAACAAAATTGACGTTCTCACAAGTAGGCCTGTCCACAGGTCGGTTCGAGTCGGGTTTATGCCCAACACAGAACCGACCTGACCACGTCGGGTCTCCAACATCCAAACCTGCCGCCGACCGTAAGATGAGTCGGTTCGAGTGACTTGGATATCGAGTACGGATCGGTCGAACTCGGGGAAGACGAAAAATGCTGAAATCAGGTCGAAACTAGCTAAAATCTGCTAGATCTGGCCGAAACATGGCCAAATCGAGCAAGATTTCTAAAGGTATTCACCAAATCTTGAAGAGATCTCGAAGAGATCTTGCCAAATCTCAACTGGATCTCAACGGATCTGTCAAGATCTCGACAAGATCTCGTCGAATCTCAACGGATTTGTCGAGAAATGATTGGAAATCCTCATATCTAAGAAAATCAGTGAGTGTTTCCGATATATAGGCAGTCAGATCGGTTGGAATCGGATTTTGAAGAGCAGACCCGTCAACCGACTCGCCGGTCTCGGTTTCTGGAGGTTGAGACCCGCTACCGACCGTCACCGGTGTCAGGTTAGCCAGTTTCGGGTACGGATCAAACAATTTGCCTTGGGTTGGTCTGGTACGGGTTCCGGTGGACAACCCTACTCATAGGTCACAGCAGAACTAGTCATGCGCTAGTTGTGATTTACTATTTATTGTAGCAAAATCAATCTTATTACCGGAAGTTGAGAAACAAAGATTGGAATGGTTGACATGGGAATGTGAAAAGAGAAATTTTATGTCTATAATGTTTTCACAATATTTTTACAGTAAATTATAAGTGGCAGATTGTTAGTGGTATGTTAAAAATTAATTTCAGTAGTAGATTAAAATTTGAACTAATAATAATTTACTACATATGATTTGTTGTGAAAGTATTGTAAAAATGTTGTGTATGTAATATTTATCATGTGAAAAATAACAGTTTGCTGAAATGCATTTGCTGTTTTCACCACAGTTAAACTAGGGATTTATGAACTCAAATCCAAAAAATGACCTCCATTGAACTACGCCGGTAGCATTAATTACATGTTTATCCATGAACCTTATCTGTCATCAGATTAAAAAATGACTTGCCCTAGATGACTGTAATCATTGCATTTGAAGCGTTACCAAACTCAAATTGGCGATACAGCAATTAGCAACCAGTTAAATGCGATTTGCATTTCAAATTGAGCCAAACAATTCCAAACTAGGTCGGATTGGAGTATTGGACCCACATTTAGCAGAGAAGTCACACTATTTGGGCTGCACTGAGCTAGCTATATGTCTGAAGTTGAACTCAACTTGACCTATGCTATATACGTAGTTGCATATATGCATACAAGTTCATCTTCATCCTATTTCATTGCTCATATTAAATTCATTGCTCATATTAAATTCATGGTCTTAAAAACCAGAACGGTCAAAAAACCAAAAAAAATCTCTAGCTTTGCCTGTTTTTACCGAATGGGTTTAGTGTCCGATTTTCTATCGAACTGGCTAGTCCGATCCAATTTTAAAACCATAATAAATTGTCATTTATGTGTTTCTTTACGTAAAATCAAGGGTAGTGATCAGCCTTGTGCATACACCACGTACGTGCACAAACAAAACTCGTATTACTAGAAACGTAGGGAAATTCGTAGGGGCCTACATGGTCTACACAGCAAGCATGAAAACAGAAAATGTGCCCCCTACAATCAGCCCTTCATGACTGAAACAGATCATAATTGCTGTAAAGTGTAAACTTCACTCTTCTTGTTTATTACGTTTAATCACGTGTTTATTGAACTTTTTTTCTTTGCCCAGTGACATCTAAACACGTTGTCCAGCACGCGCGCTTTTGGAGACCCCATGAATAACTGCTTGAGAAAAGCCTCACTTCTGTGATGCATCCCGGTTGAATGTCTATCAAGATTAGCGACGGGAAGTGCAATGAGGGTGCGGGACGAACTAACTCTTCAGTGAGCTAATTAAGGAACATCTGGGGATGTTTATAATCCCAGCATATATCAACCCCGATCGAGTTTCATGTCCTCAAAAGCCTTTAACTCTTTAATGCAATGATAACCCATTTCAGTTGAAGCATTGCAACTTGCCATTCTCTCTTCTATACGAGAAATATATCAGTGTCTAATTAAGTCAAAAAAAAAAAAAAAAAAAGTGGCTTTCTAATTTTGGTTTGGGTCTGAATGTACGTTTTGCTTATTTTGTACATACACATTTTCCTCCATTTTGTTTTTCAGGTTCAGTCCTTATGTTGCCGTGAAGGCTTGGATAAAACAGAAGTTTCAAGTATTCAAAGGATAAGTCTTAAAAGTATTTTTTTTTTTTTTTGGTTACATTTTATGCTTCACCGATTACAAGACACAACTTGCCATATGTTCTTTTTACTTTCCTTATAAAATTCTCAAAATTTAAAAAGGATAGATTCTTTATAGTATTCACTCATATTGAAAGCATGGATATTCCATCAAATATAATGGCATCCACTGAATCATATTTTTTTAAAAAGATTCCAAAATTCTATGGGAATGATTATAGTATCTTTTAATGACATTTCTGTCTTATTATACACAAAATTAGAGGGGGCATGAATCAGAGTAGGCATTATTGTCATCACACAAAGAGAAATACCTCCAGCATTTCATGCAACTTGCATTTTCATCATGATCATTGTGCTGACGAATTCATTCTACATACATCAGATTTTACAAATAACAAAAATGGTACTGATTTATTTTACAATTTAACATGACAGGCATTAATAAAACAAAATGTATAAATACGCGTGTATTTGCAAGAGCCTGAAGTAAAATATGAGCATCTTATAAGATAAACAATGAATTTTCAGTAGTACATTTAGCAAATATGAAATGTTCATGTCACTTGGGTTGTTCCGCTTATTACTTTAAAAGCCAATACTCAAATCTATCCTCTCATTTCTTGGTTACCTTTTTGCAACTTGAAATGTGTTAGAGCAGAGTTCCCATCAAGTCCTTTCTCATCATAATAAGCAATGAAATCTTGAACAGAGGTTTCTCTGTATACAGGGGGATTATCTTCTGATAGCAATTCCTTGATCGGCCCATAAATAATTGTTGATGGATAAAGATGTGGAGTGAAAAAGCATGCAATGGATAATCTCGGTCCCATATGGTTTGCTAGCACTTGGTGCTCAACACTTTTAAATCTGTCATTAGATATGAGCTGCAAAAGGAAAATATTACAACAGAAGAAACCTTAGAACTGTTACAAGCAATTATACACCAATCTGTTCTCCTATAGCCTTGCCTCAAAATCTTAAACACTTACTCAGGCATCACAATTAAAATTACCAAATTATTATCTTATTTTGCGTGCACTAAATGCAAAAGATTGAAGTTTACAATGCAAAGTGACAAATACCTCAACTTTACAAAATGGTTCTGCCACATTAATTACTTAAATTTTTTTGAACGAAGGCAGAAATCACCACAAGAAAGGACACAAGATATTTCATGCTAATCAATCCCTTTCTCATTTGGTGTGTAACATAAGCAAAATATTGAACTTGAAAATGCAAAGTGACAAAAACCTAAGCTTCAAAATTGATTCTACCAAGCTTTGATGACTCATTCCTTCTTCAGGTTTTAGCTACCTTGTTTCAGATGCATTAGTTAAAATTTTTTAACAGAGCTAGAGATTATCATGATAATGATTTTCTGCTAAATTCAGGATCCAGCCTTCCTTTCTGTCAAAATTTTGGTATATCCTGACTTTTTTGTTATCTCCTCTGCCCATACTATTTAGTCATCAGGCAAAATACTGATCTCTACCGTAAAAGAGACTTAACTCAAGCAATGGCCATGTGTATGCAAAACAACAATGATTAAGAATGAAAGTTACATGGTTGAGTTTGTATTAATAAAAACTTGGTAGCTGTAAACATGCTGAATGAGAAGTCTTGAACCAGTGCAGAAGTTTTCCTTGGGAAAATGCTACAGTTAAAAAGTGACTGCACCTTCACACGAGACATCAAGAGAATTTTGCCACATCAAAATAGTGATAATTTTAATGAGTGCTCTTAGTACCTCCATAAGCAAAAGGGGGCAAGGTTTACTTCTTGCTTTCTATTTTTGAGTTAAAAAAACACTTCTATTCACCAAAGGCCCAAAATCTCCAAAAGCACAGAAGGGCCTATGAAGCACCCTGAGAAACTCACACTAACAAAGTCAATCAACCATTATAGGACTGTCCAAATAATAACTCTAATAAAGAACCTCTAATTTATATTCCTACAACTACAAGGCCTCAAAAAGGAATAGGAACTAGTAAGTGTATATGACATGCACATGTTCAAGCACTCAAGTGATCAGGTGCTTGTCATGTTATCACTTTCTAAAGTAACGACACAGAAAAGGGTCCATTTCCTGTTGAGGTTTGGTAGCTGTCACAATAATCAACACTGAGAATTGTCTGACATGAGCGTTACACAACATGAATGAGAAGGCATCTTTAATAACTTGACAGAAAAAAATATTTATTGGTAGGCAGATTGTGTAATTCTATTTATTTTAGCACCAATTGTTATTTAGATTATAAGAAATGCAGCCCATATATATAGACTGTATTGCACATGGTCATTAAAGTGGGTAAATAGTGCTTTCTCAAAAAAAAAAAAAAAAAAAAAAGGTGGGTAAATAGTGAAGAAGTAACTATTATGTCAAATATATAAAAATCTTGCCTGTATGAGATCTCCAATGTTTACTACTAGAGCTCCAGGAACAGGAGGAACATCAATCCAACTATTTTGATAAAGAACTTGAAGTCCACCAATATGGTCTTGAAGTAGGATGGTAAGGAAATCAGGATCTGAGTGTTGGGTTGTGCCCATGGTCAATTCAGGCTCAGGGCATGCTGGATAGTAGTGACTCAGAATGACATGCCCCTTCGCACATTCCAGGCCTATAAGTTGGTCAGATTTGAGTCCAAGTGCTTCAGATAGCATTCCAAACAAAGTGATCCCCAACTTATGGACTTGGTTAGAATACTCAATAGTTATGTCTCTGCAAATTACATCAACAAACATATACAAAACTACGAATTTATCAACACAACCAAATTTTAATTTCCTAAAGATACACAACATACAAGCCATCAAAACTTGCAACAAGGAAACCTTATTTAAAAGGAATACACATTCCTTATATGGATGGCCCATGATTTGTCATTTTATTACTCCAAATAGCATAGTTTCAAAGATGCACTAAAAGTATAAAACATCCTTTGTGAGTTGTGACATTGTAGACGAATACATGGGAAATGCAGAAAAGAAATTAAGAACTGCTAGTCCGAATATCTGTAAATTATATCCTCTTTCTATTTCATATTCTGGATCAAATAAACTAAGTAATAAAAATTAAATCTGCGAATGTGATATTCAACTGAAGAAAATTTATGACAAAGACAACCTAGTGTTTTTTGAAAAGGATCCTATCCATTTAAAATGAATCCATGTAATAATTTAAATAACAAAATTTAACTACAAAATTGGTTGTAACTTAAAATTACAACCTTTCTCAATATCATTAACATTACTACATATTTTGAAAATCTAATCGTTGGATTGCATGTTCTTTACGCTCTTAATACACATGTCAAATTTTGTGTCAATCAAATACTATTTATTATATGATCTATAAACTTATATTTTATGCATAATTTTAAATTTCAAAAAAAAATTATAATTTAAACAATTTATTGATGACAAAATTATTAATTATTAATTTTTTAGAAATTTTGCAAGTATGAGAGATATAAAGAGAAAATCTAATTCAATTGTGAATTTATCAAAATTTACATTTAATAAAAAAATAATGAGTAAGGTTGCATCTTAAAACCAATTTTGTAGCTAGATTTTGTCATATTTTAAATTAAATATTAGAACTATTTTTTTAAGAAATGATTAAATATTAGAATTGTAAAGATTTATAGATTGGCAAGTTATTTAAAATTTTAATGACATTGCATCTGGTACAATATTACTAGAGATAGTATGATGGTAAAAACGAAATAGGAATCTAAAAAAAGAAACAAGAAAAAGTTTTTGAGTTTAGCCAAAAAAAAAAAAAAGAACAAGTTTTTTGAGTCTTGAAACAAAGATTTTCAATTCTAAAAATGAGAAGTAAAAGAATACCTGCAGACTAGAGGCAATTCTTGAGGGTCCAAAAGGTCAGGACCCATAACACAATACAATGAGTCCCTCCAGTTAGCGAACCTTGACTTGTACAAATCAAAGTTACTCCGAAACTTCACCTTCTTCGTCAACTCCCTCGTATAGTACTCAGCCTTCACCTCCCTCGGCAGCTCGTGGAATCCACGCGCCGCCTCCAACATCTCCTCCAGCACTCTCTCAGCTATCCCATGATTCACCAACTGGAAGAACCCCACCTCCTCTGCAGCCCTCCGGACACCGTCAACGGCATCGGCACGCCGGCCTCCGAGGTCTATGACCGGAATTGTGAAATGGGTATCGGTTGGTTCGCCGGTGGCTCGATCCTCCGGTGGGCGGACGAAAATTCTGGGGATTTTGGTGATACCAGCATCCACAATACCTTTGACACCGGACTTGGAGTCGTCAAATGCCTTCAGCTCTTGGAGACGGTCATAGTTTGTGGGATTTCCGGTGAGTGATTCTTCGGCGCCGGTGATGACCATATTTTAACTTCAACTTATTGTTTTTTTGATAAACTCTTCAACTTATTGTTGTGTTGAAGTGTAAGGGTGCCGTTGAAAAACTGTGTTTTTACTTTTTAGTTAAAAATGAGTTGCAAAACAGTGTTTTGGTTTAATTTTTAGAAGCCGAAAAATCACTTTTAGTCCCTACATTTTCAGGTGATTCTCATTTTAGTCCCTACATTTTATTTTTACTGCTTTTAGTCCCTATTCTGAAAAACGCTTTCCATTTTAGTTCCTACCGTTACTCATTTAACAGAATTATCCTACGTGACAAACGGTTCAACAATAAATGTTGACGTGTTCATTAAAATAATATTAAAAAAATTATTTACATTTTTAAAAATATCACGTCAGTAATTTATTTTTTTTTAAAAAGCCACGTCAGATAAAAATAATATAAAAATTTCTAACCTAATTATTAAAAAAAAAAAAAAATTAGTTAAATTAATTTTTTTCTTTTTTTTAGAAGAATACGAAGAACTCAGAAAACACAAACACAAAAAAACACTAAACTCAAACTCAGATTTTATCAGTAATGAAAGAAAATGGACCTAGAAAAGCAAGCTCAAGCTAAAGCTCAAGAGATCAAGATCTTAGCTAGAAAAATCAAACTACAAAAGGAAAAAAAAAAGCAAATAATTTCGAAAATCATCACTGTCAACCGGGTATTAGAGTTAAGACCAGATCTCACCAGAGAAGAAAGCATCAGCCAAATGGGAACAAAATTTTTTGGACAAATTCAAAGAACCCAGAAGAGGTAAAGCAAGAAATGTCTCAAAATTTGTCTCTCTGTCTCCCTCAAAAAGAAACCCCAAGAATAACCTTGCAAAACCCATAACAGTAAAATCAAAGAAATTTAAGCCACATACCAGTACCCATAATCAATCACCCATCCATCAAATATATCACAAAATGAAGTGCTAGAAACAAAAAGAGAGAAGAGTAATCATGCAGCAGTGATGAAATCAGTAGCAAGAGGGAGAGACATAGACGTTGGAAATTAGGAATATAAAATCAAAGAAAAATCTGTTGAGCTTCTAAGTATTTGCAGTAGCGATCTTGATGTGCTGGCCACGTGTCTCAGATGGCGTCTCCGGCATTATTTTTGACAACTCCTTGCCGTCCTTTGCCAATGGTGTTGGGTGTATGTATGATAGTGCCTAGTAGTGGGTTTGCTTGGGCCATGGGCTTGACAGTGATGATATTCGAAATTATTTGTTTTTTTTTTTCCTTTTGTAGTTTGATTTTTCTAGCTGAGATCTTGATCTCTTGAGCTTCAGCTTCAGCTTGTTTTTCTAGGTCCATTTTCTTTCATTACTGATAAAATCTGGGTTTGAGTTTTGTGTTTTTTTGTGTTTGTGTTTTCTGAGTTCTTCATGTTCTTCCAAAAAAAGAAAAAAATTAATTTAACTAATTTTTTTTCTTTTTTTTTTAAATAATTAGGTTAGAAATTTTTATATTATGCTTTTTTTTTAAATTAAATTGCTGATGTGGCATTTTTAAAAATGTAAATAATTTTTTTAATATTATTTTAATGAACACGTCAGCATTTACTGTTGGACCGTTTGCCACGTAGGATAATTCTGTTAAATGAGTAACGGCAGGGACTAAAACGGAAAGCGTTTTTCAGAACAGGGACCAAAAGCGGTAAAAATAAAATGTAGCGACTAAAATGGGAATCGCTTAAAAATGTAGGGACTAAAAGTGGCTTTTCGCCTTTTTAGAACTCTTTTAATCTTTCAAAACGCCTGATCTAAGAGAAGTTTGATGAGTTGATCTTTCAATCTTTAAGGTTTGACTTACATGTCAGAGGAGTTTGATCTCTCAAGTTTCAGAGTTTCGACTCTCATGTCACCGAGGGCGTGACTATGATTTTTAACTTGGGAGAGGTTTGATTTACATGTCATCAAAGGCGTATCCAGAATTTTTAAATGGACAATGATTTTCTACAAACATGGTTATTGGAGTTGCTGCATAAAAGAACAGGTGGCCAAAGACTAATGTGACACATATCCATAAATTATGTGTAAGACACATGACTTGTTTGGGGGGTTTAATTCTCTGTTTAACGTAGTTTTTCAGCCAAAATGGCCAAATACCACTTTTTTATAAAATTTTTAGCAAAAAAAATACTGTTTCGAAAATAAATGGCGATCTACCACTTTTTTTAGTACTCGAGTTTCCTATTTTGTAGTTCCACCGTGGCATGGCTGACATGGCATTTGGTATTTAAAAATTCCAATCAGTACTCGAGTTTCTTGGACTCGAGTACTGTTTAGTAGTGTACCCGAGTCCACTAAACTTGGGTATCAATCTGTATTGGCGCCAATTCCTTGAGTGAAAATGCCCGTTGATACTTGAGTCTATGACACTCGAGTACTGTGTTAGCAGTACCCGAGTGCATTAAACTCGAGTATGAATCTGTATGTGGCCCCAATTTCTAGAGTGAAATCATGCACTTAAAATCTTTACGTCCATTTGCATGAAGTTCTCGCTTATTGTTGTACTCTTAAAAATCTTTACGTCCATTTGATTTTTTAGTGAACATTTTTTTTTTTTTTTGATAAGTTGATTTTGGTGAATGAAGCCAGAACTTCATGCAAATGGGTTGAATCTGCTTGATGGACAAGAGTCACAAGACACTGCCAAAACCCATGAAACAATGCACAAGGCTTCCTCAAGAAACAATCAAAGCGACCACCATTTTAACAATTGCAAATTTGCAACAAACAATTTCAAAGTTGGTACAACTAACTTCAAATTAATACTAAAAGATATAAAAGTCAATTTGTAGCAAAATTCTTTAATCCATCCATTGAACTTGGCATGATACAATCATTTGTGAACAACATTATCATGTTAGAACAAGTGTAAATTAAAGTCCAGCTCTCTCTGTCTCCCTCTCTAAGTCAATTCCTATTTAAAAATATTATAATACACCAATTGGAGATTGGAGAGTCAACAAGAATGTCCAAGCCTGCTAATTATCAAATGTAAGGAGGAATCATACACAATCCACATCTACATCTTCACACACGATAAATGCATCTTTTCCACCAAGCTCAAGTGTAACTGGTATAAGTGTCTCAGAAGCATTTCTCATAATCTGCAGAAACAACAACCATGCCAACCTATAAGCAATTCAACAACTAAATTGAGTGCAGTGACTTCTTTATTATATTGACAGAAACAAGAACACAAGTACGCTTTCTTTCCAAGATTATACTATCCTAGAAAGAAAGGAAGAACTTACAAAAGTGTGGAAGAAATTTAAGTTCATCTCTAGAAAGTCATCTAAATATGAGACACCTCTTGTTGACAAGAGGACTACCTCCAGAATAATTTAACATCTTCTTCAGGTTGAGAAAATGAAGTATGAAATCACTAAATTCAAATTAATGCCATCTATTTTTTTTTTACTTTTTTTTAATGGTAACAACAAAATATAGCCAATACTAATTGGTATTTATTTTGAAGAACATCTATACATACTTAAGACATCAAGAGTTATTGCAATTGAAATAAAGTGACAATCCTCTTTAGAAATTGGAAATCAAAACCAAGTCCACACAACTGTCCAAAAAGATATCATACCATCTTACCCACACCGGGTGATCCAACAAAAATCATTTTGTCAACAGAAGACACCAATGCCTCTCCCGTTTCAGCAAACCTAGTGAGTAAGTCTGATTAATGATAATTAAAAAAATAATAAAAGATAGTAAAGAGAGCAAAAGACCTAAACAAAAGATGCATACCCTGTTATAACTTCAACCAGATTTTCAGGAGCTCCAACTGCAGTAAGGGCTGATTGAATAATTTGAAAATAGAAACATCCAGACCAACTTGCATGTTCTGTCATTGAAAATTAAACTTTAGTAAAAACCCCTCATCCAAAAGAGAGATGCTATGTTTGAAGTAACCTCCTCAATTTTTAAGTTTGTTTGCCACAAAATATATCTAGTACCCTGTACCCCATAATATCATAAGAGCATTGCACAGGTAATATAACAATAAATAGCATGGAAATAGGATGTTAGAGATGCTTGAACTTAAATGCAACAGATAGTAATAGGTACAGAAACTGGTGAAGTGGTGTCGTTTTGTAAAAGTAAAATGCATCCAAGTGACAGAAAAGAAACGTAAGTAGTTGAACATTAGATACCCTAATCACAATGCTGTTTCCTGAAAATACTGCTACTAGCATTGGATTAAAAATATTATGAAAAGGATAGTTCCACGAAACAATGGCACCAATAACACCAAGGGGGTGAAATGATTTGTTGAATAGGAAACATACAAAATGTCATCCTTGGTTACTTAAATTTTAGCACTCTGCTGCAAGCCATAGTTTTGAGCATATTTGGGTTATAACTGGACTGTTTCCTATGAGTGATGATCCATAAAAATCAACAAAATCAAGAACTCTGACCACTGTGATTCAGTCAACCGTTTGTAAGATGTTTAATGTCAATACAATAAAGACCTTGTATTACATGTGGTATGACAGGTTTTGTATGAGAAATATAGGAGATGAGTTCGCTCAAGATCATAATCTGCATCTCAAAACTACACTAATGAGTGGACACTGTGAACAAATTATCCTTAATTGATTTGTACCAAAGTTGACTTCTGTTTTGGCTTCTGCATACATAAGTATGATCTATACTAAACATGAACAAATCTTGCTTTGTTGTGAAATATACATAAGTATGAAATATACTAAATGTGAACAAACATAAACAAATCTTGCTTTCTTATATGCATCCTATAGTGAAAGTAGGTTATAGTATAAATGCCATATTTGGTCCTTAAAATTTTATCCAATTTTTCTTAAGTTTTAAAAATACATAATTGAATGGCATATAGCATGCATTTTGATCTAATGGCATATATCATGCATTTTGTTTCAAGTTACATTTAGAAAGATGCCACAGTTCAAACTTAGCGTACCTAGTCTGCGAGACCACCACTTGTCGGTACCTCGTTCCGCTTAGGGCATGTTCTTCGGTTATGCCCTCTTGGTCACACAACCCGCATTGCACCTTCCTCCCCCCCTCCTTCCATGGTGTGGTTCTCGGCCGTTTCCCGCCCTCGTCCATCTCATTCCTGATTCGTGTTGAGACAGGGCAACCTTTTTCTCGGATCAATCGGGGGTTAGGGAGGACCCTTCGAGTTTCTTCAGGATCTGGCCATGATAATCTATCTTTCAACGCAGGGAAAACGGGAGCATAGCTCCGGAACAGTGCGTCCACGCTATAGCATGGGTCAATGTACTGCTCTGCATTATGTCGATACCTAATACAAACTGCAATGACATGTGAACATGGTATCTTGTACAGTTTCCAATTCTGACATGTGCAAGTTCTTTGCAGCAAATTAACTCCATGTGTGTGATCCCCACGTCCAGCAGTCCTTGAATTATGCGGTGTATCTACTTGATATGATTGTTGTTGCGCACTCAATCTCGTCACCCTGTGATGCTCCGCCTTCGCATTATTTTTCATGAAGATATCCAAGGCATATTTAGTCCATTTTTTTCCTGAATTCAACTGCGCTATGCTTTTATTACGACGATCATCGAAGTAAGCAATCAGTTTGAACCATGTGTATTTCACCATTGCCGTAATGGGCAGGCTACGAGCACCCTTTAGAACACCATTGAAGCACTCAGAGACGTTTGTAGTCATTGCCCCATAATGGTAACCCTCGTCAAAAGTTAGAGCCCATTTCTCTTTGGGCACATCCTTCAGATATTGGTGTGCATCCTGGTTGACATTCTCAATTAAATCGAAGGTGGCATTGAACTTTCACTCCTGGTTAGCACTTGCTGCCCTCCATACTAGATTCTTTAAAGTTTCATTGTTCCATCTACTGTTGACGTTACTGCATAGATGATGAATGCAGTAACGATGTTCTGTCATGGGAGGCCGCAGGGAAAAGTCTCGATTAGTGTCTCTGAAGATAGCTTGTATCCCAGGGTGTCTGTCAGATATGACACACAGGTGTCTCCGGTCGGTAACATATGTTCTTATACAAGCCAAGAACTGACCCCAAGTCTCTGTGCTCTCGCTCTAGACAACGGTGAATGCTAGTGGATAAATCTTATTATTAGCATTTGTCGCCATTGCAATCATCAATTTCCCTTTATATTTTCCATAGAGGTGGGTTGCATTAATGCTAATCACAGGCCTACACTTCTTGAACCCAACAATACATGGACGAAACGCCCAAAATATGGACTTGAATGTACAGGTTCCCCGTTCATAATTATCGTCCACTAGTAACTTATACTTTGTACCCGGACTTGCATCCTTAAGTTCTGCCAAAAAACGCGGTAACTCGGCATAAGACTCCTTAAAATCCCCATATATAGTTGCAACGACCTTTTGTTTGGCATCCTATACCTTGTATGTGAACCATAATGATTACGTTAGAAATGAATACAAGTTAAATAATTATAGTTGAAGAAAACAAATCAAGACTTGTAAGGCTATAACCTGAAGATAATATTTCTTTCTCTTTATTCCTTTTTTTCTTTTTCTTTTTCTTTTTCAATTTCAATTTTCATAATATAAGGTATTCATGGGTTTTGGGAAAAAAGTACCGTGCTTATACTTCACGGAAAACTGATGTCTCTACATTGTATTGAAAAAAGAATGCAAGTTAAAGAATACCTTGTAGTGAGATACTTTGTGTTTTAAGTCTGCCAAAGCAACGTGGCGTAAGTTCTTTATCTTATATGCAGGGTTTTCTCGTATATAGTGCTCAAGTACGTATGCTAGGAACGTCGAATCAATCATCCGACCATCATAAGCATTCTGAATTTTGTCGCACGTGTGGGGGCCCTTGCATTTTGCGATTTTCTAGACATTGTCTCCCTTGCAACAAATCGCACAGACTGACCATGGACAGGAATCATCCTCACAACTCACCATAAGCCTCTCTGAGTTTGAATGCTCAGTTCTGAAGCTAAAATTCTCTCGCATTGCGTACCAGGTCAACGCATGTCGCACTACCAATTTAGTCGTGAATACCATCCCTTTCAATGGCTGCTCCCCAGGCGTCTAACTTGATACTTCTGCTTGTATAACCGGTGATGGATCAAACATATTATCCCAAGTGTTTTTGGTGAACCATTCCAGCATAGGATCGGGACCAAGGCATGTGTCTCTATTCTCTTCTACAACCACATCTTCAATATGATCAACATCCTCATGTTCACCCATGGTATCTAGGAACGCTTCGAAGTCATCCTTAGTAACATCAATATGGGTTGCATCATCACCAAGTCCGTAATCATCTTCATTTTCGGATGTGCCCCCATGCAGCTCATCATGAGATAAATGCTCTCCTTCATGCACTTCCTGGGGCCCTTCCTCCCCCTCAGTTGAGTTCACACGGGGAAATGTCTGCCACGGTTCACTGCCATACCCATCTCTTGTGTTCTCTACACACCCTTGATAAGACTGTAATGGTATTGAGTCGATGTGCTCATCTACAGTTCTATCCAAAAAAGTATGTTGTGAACCCTCTCTAGCCTCTACTATGGTGGGCTCAACAGTGACATAGAGCTCTAAAGCAACGAATCCTTTCACCACCATTTGTTCAACAACTTCCCACATCATCTTCACTTTGGCGCCACCCGATAACTGTAGTGAATTGTACACAACCTGGGTGCCTACAACTAGTTGAGGTGCTCGATACACGATGGAAATGTTATGCCTAGACTGGTCTAACCCCATCGCCTTCAATATTCTTCGTTTCAAGTTCATAAGGCCTATCCCACGCTTCACCTTAACACATTTTTGCTTTTGGTTTGAGCCTTGGTATGACAACCCATGCAACTCATGATAATACGTCTCTCCATCGTAGTACACATAGAAAAAGTGAAAATCCATCACCGACCTGTTATTAACAATATTAAAAGTTGTCATAATCTATAAATAGTTACATAAATTTGGCGTATGATAAAAACAATTTCTATTCAAGCTCAACCTCCTCGACTTTGTGTATAGACATATAAATAATTGAATCTCGATCATAATGTGCACTTAACCATATATATATTTTATACACATATAAAATAATAAAAGGTCAACCATTTCAACTTTATTTTATTAAGCCAATTTCTTTGTTGAGTAATGAATTCATATTATATGCAAGTTTCATAGGTAAGGTAAGTATGAGAAGGAAAGAATATATTAAGAAACTGTACGGTAGGAAAAGGGAAAAATGTACCAAACCGTATATATAGCCCCACTTTTATATCAGATAATTTTAAGTTGTGAAGAAATTAATAACTTGATATAAACAGAAAGAAAAAAAGAGTTTACGTAATTAAGAAGTTTATGTTAATTGCATATTATTTTTATTTTTTTTTTACTTTATCTAAAAAAATAGTTAATGTTATTAGAATTTTATTAGAATTTTTTTTCTTTTAGTTTACCTTAAAGATAATAAGTTCACATTAGTGAAGTACAATTCTCAAATTTCTAACCTTGAACGAGTAAATGCTATCGATATGATTTATGTTTTCATTTCTTTATTTATGTTTAGCATATAGCTAGAAAATATTTCTTGTCAATTTTCATATTAATTTTATATTGATGGTTTTGAACTATTACCGCCAATGAGTTATAGCTTAAATTATACTTGCTTCTTACCGTATATAGATTAGAAGGTCAAGATTCAAAACCATCTGGATGTGTGACTAGGTGGTAAGAAAAAAAAGATGTTTCAGTTGACATTTCCACTATTATATTATATAATTAAATTTAATACTCGTTTTGAGGTGAAAATGGCCAAACTCATTACATAGTTAAATTTCCACTATATATATAGAACCATGTATGTATCAGCAGTTGTACACAGTTAATATTGCAAAACTCATTACATGAAACTCATGCATAAAAATCTCATACTCATGTATTGAGATAAGGAGACATACCTTGTGATTCCAAACTGAAGATGCAGACCGAGAGTGAGAGTAGAGAATGTGAGCAAGAGGGAGAGTACAGAGCGAGACCGAGACTAAGAGGGAGACCGAGAGCGAGAGGCAGACTAAGAATGAGAGCGAGAGCGAGACTGAGAGGGAGATTGAGAGCGTGTGGGAGAGTTAGAGTGAGATGATAGTGAGATTGAGAAAGTGAGAGTGAGTTGATAGCAAGATTGAGAGAGTGAGAGGGAGATTGAGAAAGGGAGTGATGAGAGAGTAAGCTAAGTGTGGGTAATAGGGGTTTAGAGAGTTTAAGTGTGGGTAACAAGGTTCGGGTTTAATGGAAATGGGCATTAGACTAGAACAGTACTCAAGGAATTGGCGCCAATACAGATTAATACCCGAGTTTAGTGGACTCGGGTGCACTACTAAACAATACTCGAGTCCAAGAAACTCGAGT